>BSBK01001541.1:1507500-2107500 GCA_027943335.1 Chamaecyparis obtusa | reverse complement strand
TTGATTTCCGAATACGGTCTCCACTGTTTGTGTGCAACATCAAAGGATGGAATTGGAATTTCGATATTCCAATTTTACCCAAAAAATGGGCATATCATCTTCCACTTGAAAAGGTGGAATTGGAATATCGGGCTCGCATTCCAGTTTCCAAATGCCAATTTTGAAAATGTCATCGGGTCCGCGTGGGTTTTATGATTTTTGACATCCGCTTTATTACCTTGTTTTGACATCTGCAACGGTTATTATTACATCGCGTGTTTGTTGGAAGCCCTCTCTGGTTCGAAGCTGCATCTTCCTGCATCTGGTTCGAAGTTGCATCTTCCTCATCTGATTCGAAGCTATTGTATGTATACTCCCTCATCTGTTTATCTGCATTTGTATTCGTCTGTTTATCTTTCTGCATTTGTATTCATTCGTTTATCTTTCTAGGTCCGTTTAGCTGGAAAAAAAAAAAGCACAACCAAAAATTGCTTATGCTCTGAGCACAACAAAAATTTGCTTATACTCTGAGCTTTTTTTTAACATGGTAGCAGCATTAAACAATAGGCATGAAAATATCATTAGCTGTGCAACATGCAATATGTATGTCCCTCTATAAGCCATTTGCGGTTCTGTTATCCCACATGAAATTCGACCCACATGCCAATTTGGCCTCTTTGTCTCTCTCTGTAGAAATATAGCCATTTCCCCCATCTTATTCTATGTAATGCATTTCAATGCAATGAAAGGCAACACAATGTATCAATGTAGTGGAATGCGATGTAGAGACGAAGAAATATTAAAGCCTTGTTTTTGGGTATAGAAAATTATCCCCAAAATCAGGTTCTATTGGGTGTTGAGGAAATTACCCAAAAATCTGAAGTCTTTGTTTGGTTGTAGAGAAAGAATTTCTTAGGCATATTTAGCATTTATTTTGCTCTTGCTTTTTCTTAGGGTTTTAGGGTTTCAGCATTACTGCACAACTTTGACAAATTATTGGATGTGTTGTTCCATTGTTTGATGATACCTCTACATGAGTTGGAGTGATGTAAGGATGAAAAGTAGCACCCACAGACTATCACTTTTTTCCATCTTGGATTTATATAGCCTAGTTACTACTGTTATGAATGAAATGTGTACCTTGTATAGTGGTCACAAAATAATATTTCTCATGACACAGAGGAAGGGATTTTTATTTGACTTGTAAATAATATTAAGTGGGCATACTATGATTGCAATGGAAGCCTGCCAAACAAAAGCATGGTAAGTAATTTGAAGAGTTGACATACCAGTGGGATCTGTTCCATTGAGGACTGGCCCTGCTGAAGATTTACCTATAACTATTCTGCCAGGAAGTTCTAGTCCTGTTGATTTGGAGAAGCAAGGTCATGAAACCCAGAAACTGCCTTCAGAATTAACTATCCGCCAGGATTTTAGATCTGTAAGTATGAGAATAATTTCATCAAATGTTCATGTGAGTAATTGCTTGTAACAATTTGGCTATTTGAGTAACCATTGAAACCTTCAACCTATTTAAGAATCCTGTACTGGCAATGCAGAATGATACTGATTATTGGCTGCACTCTGATTTTATTCTGCATTCTCACCTAAAATATAAACTAGAAACATTGGATTTTCAACTTTAAAAAAAAGATCAGGTAAGGGAAAAAAGATGTTCCCATTTGGAGTTAGTAACAAGAAATGACAAATGAGGACAGTCACTCTAAAGAGAACATGATAATGTACACTCGCTGTAAGGACAGTCACAAATGAGGACATCTCACAGTGACTATCCCTTGTGTAATTGTCACTTGAATGTATTGCTATTGAACCACATTTATGCTTTTCTTCTTCAACAAATGAGGACAGTCACTGTAAAGACAACATGATAATGTACACTGACTGTAAGTGTACATTATCATGTTGTCTTTACAATGACTGTCCTCATTCAAGTGGCAATTACACAAGGGACAATCACTGTGAGAACTTCTCATTTTATGAAATTACACAAGGGACAGTCACTGTGAGATGTCCTCATTTGTGACAAGGATAGTCACAAATGAGGACATCTCACAGTGACTGTCCCTTGTGTAATTTTCACTTGAATGTATTGCTATTGAACCAAATTAATGCTTTTCTTCTTCAACAAATGAGGATAGTCACTCTAAAGACAACATGATAATGTACACTCACTGTAAGGACAGTCACAAATGAGGACATCTCACAGTGACTGTCCCTTGTGTAATTGCCACTTGAATGTATTGGTATTGAACCACATTAATGCTTTTCTTCTTGATAATGTCCTCATTTGTTCAAGAAGAAAAGCATTCGCATGGTTCAATACCAATAGCCAATACATTAAAGTGGCAATTACACAAGGGACAGTCACTGTGAGATGTCCTCATTTGTGACTGTCCTTACAGTGAGTGTACATTATCATGTTGTCTTTAGAGTGATTGTCCTCATTTGTTGAAGAAGAAAAGCATTAATGTGGTTCAATAGCAATACATTCAAGTGGCAATTACACAAGGGACAGTCACTATGAGATGTCCTCATTTGTGACTGTCCTTACAGTGAGTGTACATTATCATGTTGTCTTTAGAGTGACTGTCCTCATTTGTTGAAGAAGAAATGCATTAATGTGGCAATTACACAATGGACAGTCACTGTGAGATGTCCTCATTTGTGACTGTCCTTACAGTGAGTGTACATTATCATGTTGGCTTTATAGTGACTGTCCTCATTTGTTGAAGAAGAAAAGCATTAATGTGGCAATTACACAATGGACAATCATTGTGAGATGTCCTCATTTGTGACTATCCTTACAGTGAGTGTACATTATCATGTTGTCTTTAGAGTGACTGTCCTCATTTGTTGAAGAAGATGTAGGAAGATGCAGCTCGAACCAGAGAGGGCTTCCAACGAACACGCGATGTAATAATAACCGTAGCGGATGTCAAAACAAGGTAATAAAGCAGATGTCAAAAATCATAAAACCCACGCGGACCCGACGACATTTTCAAAATTGGCATTTGGAAACCGGAATGCGAGGCCGATATTCCAATTCCACCTTTTCAAGTGGAAAACGATATGCCCATTTTTTGGGCAATACATTCAAGTGACAATTACACAAGGGACAGTCACTTGAGATGTCCTCATTTGTGACAAGGACAATCACAAATGAGGACATCTCACAGTGACTGTCCCTTGTGTAATTGCCACTTGAATGTATTGCTATTGAACCACATTATCACTTTAATAAGTATGGTTTGTCAAACTGTGCTTTATTTTAATCACTATAATAAGTATGGTTATCCAGTGTTGTTAGCAGCCTTATGAATGTTTTCAAGTTTCTCAAAATGTAATGACTCTTATTTAATATATCAAGTGCAAACCCATCCACTTTTGTTGAAAAATATAATGGTTTACTTGACAAATTATCTAAAGATAAGGATAAGGCTATATATATGTTTTATTAGGATTCTAATCATGAAATGGTGCCATGATGGCATTTCCAATTCTTTTGCCATGACTTGAAAGATTTAATATCAACATTTTAAAAATCATTAAAGAGAAATAACATTAATAGTAGTTTGAAATTCTCGTAGTTTTAATTGAAGACTTGGACTTCCTCTTATATTTCAATAGAAATAATTTTCCTCCTAGAGAATTTACTTGGATTCATAGTCTTGTAGCCTTCAAAACCTTTTTGATCAAAAAGTGCCTTGAATCTAGACTAGTTCCCTCATGATACTTAGAAAGATGATATCTGCCTCTTTCTAGGGCAGTCACAAATGAGGACAGCCACTCTAAAGACAACATGATAATGTACAAATACATTCAAATGGAAATTACACAAGGGATAGTCACTGTGAGATGTCCTCATTTGTGACTATCCTTGTGTAACCACATTAATGCTTTTCTTCTTCAACAAATGAGGACAGTCACTCTAAAGACAACATGATAATGTACACTCACTGTAAGGACAGTCACAAATGAGGACATCTCACAGTGACTGTCCATTGTGTAATTGCCACTTTAATGCTTTTATTCTTCAACAAATGAGGACAGTCACTCTAAAGACAACATGATAATGTACACTCACTGTAAGGACAGTCACAAATGAGGACATGTCACAGTGACTGTCCATTGTGTAATTGCCACATCAATGCTTTTCTTCTTCAACAAATGAGGACAGTCACTCTAAAGACAACATGATAATGTACACTCACTGTAAGGACAGTCACAAATGAGGACATCTCACAGTGACTGTCCATTGTGTAATTGCCACTTTAATGTATTGCCTATTGGTATTGAACCACATTAATGCTTTTCTTCTTGATAATGTCCTCATTTGTTCAAGAAGAAAAGCATTCTCATGGTTCAAGTGACAATTACACAAGGGACAGTCACTGTGAGATGTCCTCATTTGTGACAAGGACAGTCACAAATGAGAACATCTCACAATGACTATCCCTTGTGTAATTACCATTTGAATGTATTTGTACATTATCATGTTGTCTTTAGAGTGACTGTCCTCATTTGTGACTGCCCTTCTAGTGAGTGTACATTATCATGTTGTCTTTACAGTGACTCTCCTCATTCAAGTGGTAATTACACAAGGGACAGTCACTGTGAGAACTTCTCATTTTGTGAAATTACACAAGGTACTTTCTTGTCTACATATGTTGTATACTCAACCTGCAACTCTATTCTTATGCATTATAGTTGGGTGTTTTCTTATGTTGTTTTGTTGGTATTTTTAGGTAATTCAATGGATCTCATTGATGATATTGATGATGAAGATAATATTGAAATAGAAGGAGAGATTATGAGGAGGACAAGAGTCTTGCCTGTTGTTGTAATTGTTCTTGCCACCCTTGTTGTGTCCATAGCGGAGTGTATAAAAGAGGGTAGTCGAAATATGCGTAAGCGCACAAGAGATGCAATTCCTTTTTATAAGTGTGTTATCAACTCCAATGAGACGGATTGCCATGACCAAATACGCATGACTAGATGATCCTTCTTTAAACTAGCCAATATTTTAAGGCAAAAAGGAAGCATCAGAGATACATAATTCATCACGATAGAAGAACAATTAGTCATGTTCCTCCATACTCTTGGCCACAATTTGAGGAATCGTAAGATTGCCCATAACTTTGGGCACTCTGGAGAGACGGTAAGCCGATACTTCCACAAGGTCTTGAGGGCTATCTTGGCGCTCCATTCGGATTATTTTATACCCCCTGGTCCAAACACTCCTTGAGAAATTAGTGGGAAGATCTGTTTTGATCCATTCTTCAATGTATATCTCCCAGTGGTTTAATTTTGTGTAGAGTTGTAATCCTATTATTGCATGTTCATTAGACCTATGATTTATCTGACTACAGGACTGTGTGGGAGCAATGGATGGATCGCATATACCAGTCACTATCGATGTCAACCTGCAAGCTAAATATTGTGATAGAAAAGGCAACTTGTCACAAAATGTTATGGGAGTGTGTTCATTTGATTATAAGTTTCAATACATCCTTGCTGGTTGGGAAGGGTCTGCTGCAGATAGCCGTGTTCTAGCTTCAGCTCTATCTAGAGCTGATCCATTGGTAGTTCCCCCAGGTTTGTAAAATATGATTATATTATTGAAGCATACGAAAAATAAGACAACGTTATGACAATGACATTTTGTTTTGTTTAGGTAAATATTATTTGGTCGATGCTGGATATCCTAACGTACCAGGATTTCTCGCGCCTTATCGGTGCACACGCTACCACCTAAAGGAGTTTTCAAGAGCAAACCCAATAAAAACCTCACACGAGTTTTTAATCATCGACACTCCTCGCTTAGGAATGTAATAGAGCGTACATTTGGGATATTGAAGCAGCGTTTTCCTATATTGAAGCATGCGACATCTTATCAAATCAAGACACAAACACATATTGTTTTGGCATGTTGCATACTTCAAAACTTCATTACGATAGAGGACGGCCTTCCATCTGAGGTAGAATTTGAAGAGGAAGATGGTCGTGATGGGATAGATGTACCAGTGCTTGAGACATATGGGTTGAGCCAGCGTGAAAGAGATGATTGGGCCAATTTTCGAGATGAAATAGCAAGAAGGATGTGGGAAGACTATAGATCTCGATCTTAGTCGATTGAATAACTATTATGGCAATGTTTAAACTAATGTCAGATTTCATAAATTTCACAAACTGATACTATACATTAATAAAAGCCGTTATGCCATATTTAGTGTTGTCATGTTATATTCAATGTTGTTATATTTAATGTTGTCATATTATATTTAATATTCTCATGTTATGTTTAATGTTGCTATATTTTATATTTAATGTTAAGTCATGTTATATTTAATATTGTCATGTTATGTTTAATGTTGCTATATTATATGACAAGGACAGTCACACATGAGGACAGTCACTGTAAAGACAACATGATAATGTGCACTCACTGTAAGATGTCCTCATTTGTGACTGTCCTTACAGTGAGTGCACATTATCATGTTGTCTTTAGAGTGACTGTCCTTACAGTGAGTGTACATTATCATGTTGTCTTGAGAGTGGCTGTCCTCATTTGTGACTGTCCTTACAGTGAGTGTACATTATCATGTTGTCTTTAGAGTGACTGTCCTCATTTGTGACTGTCCTTATAGTGAGTGTACATTATCATGTTGTCTTTAGAGTGACTCTCCTCATTTGTGACTGTCCTTACAGTGAGTGTACATTATCATGTTGTGTGTGCATTAGATATGTCTATGGATGGTGACGTTCAAGTTATCCAAGCAACTTCTTCTTCCAAGAAGGTGTTCTGGACAAAAGAGATGGAACACAAGTTGCTAGACTTGCTACAGGAGCAAGTGCAGCTTGGAAAGAAAGCTGAAGGGGGTTTCAAGAAAGAGGCTTGGACAGCCATCGAAAGGAGGTTCAATAATGAGATGAAAATGAAGCTATCGAAGGAAAACTTCAAGAACAAGCTGAAAACTTGGAAACAAGGGTATAGAGTTATGAAAGACTTGAGGAATACAAGTGGCTTAGCTTGGAATGAGACTACCCAAACTATGGATGTTGATGATAGTGTTTGGAATGAGTTGTTGAAGGTAACATGGTCTTCAAATCTCCTTTTAAGTTGAATATATCTTTTTAAGTAATGAAGGACCAATAATGAATTCAATTGTTATGCCATGATACAGAGAAAGGAATTTTAAAATGCCAGAATGTATAAGAGGCAGCCATTTCAATACTACAATGAATTATCCTGTATTGTTGGGAATGACATAGCTGAGGGCACTGTAGCTGCAACAGCTCAAGAGACGGAGGAGGATTTCATTGATGATGAAGATTTCAGTTATCATGGTATGGATAATGCATGTTTTGAGACTGCTGCTGATTTGTCTAATGATGATAACGAATCTATTGATACACCTACATCGAACCAATCTATTGCAAGTGGCAAAGATAACCCTTCAACATCGTCAAGGAGGCAAAAGAGGAGGAGGGGAACATTGGCAGGTTCATTGGATTCGATTTGTGAAGTGATCAAAGAGATGTCTGCAGGCATTACATCAGGCCTTGCATAGCCTCTGAAAGTGGATAAATCATCTAGTTTGAGAAATGAGGCAGCGGAGTTGCATAAAGCACTTAAAGCAATCCCTGGCCTTCGCGACTCTACTATAATTGAAGCATACAAAAAGTTAATGCATGATCCACAATCAGCAGCATTGTTCTTGACAATGGATGAAGGGGAGAGAATCCAATATATGAAATTGAAGTTTGGACTTTAGTTGATCGATGTTTATTAGGTCTTCTGTTTAAAATCAAAACTAATGTTTAAAATCAAAACTAACTAACGTTTCTCTCCATTAAGACTATGTAATGCAGTATGAAGATATTTGATAGAATGAATGGAATGTCATTGGTTTAAGTTGAACTACTAATCCATTTTCAAGTGTTGAGAGTTGTGTTGAAGGGTTGTGCTTGGAAAAGTTGATGTTGTCTTTTAGATTTCAAATGCAATTGGTTTCATGTAATTTTGTTAAGTTTTGAGCAAGATATGATAAAAATACCATTGGCTGCCCTGAAAGTTTGTTTTTTCTAAAAGTTACAATTTGAAAATAGGCATGGTATGGCTCTGTATAGTCTGGTACGAACCTGCACATGATTGATAATGTTGATATTGTCTTTTACCTTTCAAAGACAGTTGGTTTCATGAAATTTCATTGGATTTTGATTAAGTTATGGTATTTTTCATGTTGACTGTCCTGACCCTAACTAGGATTTCCAGCGAGAGTAATAAATTCATAACCAGAGTTTCCACGGTTGAAAATTGATTAGGATCTTGTATGTTAGGTTGAAGCACTCCTTCCTTTGCATTATTATTGGTATTAGAGCCAAGATCATGCTAGGATAATCATGTAAACAGTAAAATTACTCTACAACTGTTCATTTTATGTACTCTTTATGTATCTAATTTGTAGATTTATCCATGACACAAATGAGGACATCTCACAGTGACTGTCCCTTGTGTAATTGCCACTTGAATGAGGACAGTCACTGTAAAGACAACATGATAATGTACACATACAATGAGTGTACATTATCATGTTGTCTTTACAGTGATTGCCCTCATGTTGTATATTCTTCTCTGTAGATGCTACTGTGTGCTAGGGAAATTCTTAGAATTGTTGGTATATTCTTAGAACTTGTTACACCTGGGATATTCTTCTTTGTAGATGCTACTGTGTGCCATGGTCCAAACAGGCCCATAAATGTGGTTGAATAGCAATACATTCAAGTGGAAATTACAAATATTATAATGTATCTATCTAGTCCTCATGACTGCTCATGACAGTACAAGTGATATTTTTTTGGGGGTGGGGAAAGGTTCGAGACTTTCAGCTGTATGAAGAATCCTTTCTACCTAATACAAAAATGCACCCCATAAAACATTTGATTGGTTCGAGTATCTTTGAACTATTTGGGTCTGTTGACAACACTAGACCAGTGTCTACAGAATGACTAATTTCATGCAAGACAATGGCTCTATCTGACAGAGAGTCCATGCTAGGCTTCATGACTTGATGCATTTTACGTTGCCTTTGGGTGAAGATACGGAACTGTAACTAGTATCAGTATTGAACATGCTTTTACTAGAACTGCTTGTGCTAATGAATTAGAGCAAAATTACCTTTGTCCTCGTTGAAATACATGTTGCATATATATATATATATATATATATATATATATATATATATATATATATATATATATATATATATATATATATATATATATATATATATATATATATATATATATATATATATATATATATATATATATATATATATATATATATATATATATATATATATATATCTTGACACGTACATATGTGTTTCTCAATCATGAATTGGGTGTTTGCCTGTCAAGCATCAATTTGGTCTCTAGGAATTGTGCACTCTCTCTTACTTTTGAAAAAGCATTTGAGCACTATGCTAACTAATGAAAACTCTCTGTTTTGAGGCCCATAAACTGATCTTTTTACAGAATCTTGACCATAAAAAAAGAGAGTGATGGAACTCAATCCTCTTTGAATGAGGTCCCACCTGCTCTGCTTTTGGGTCACCGCACTATATAATGAAAGTGCTCATTATTGGCCACTTCCTTCACTGTTGTTTAGGATATGCTCAAGAGACCTACTGCCATTTTTTGGATAATGTCCAAAACAACACCCAAATCAAGGGGAGCAGTATGGAGCACAAGGGGATGGGAATAATATGAAAAAGAGTGAATTTAGTACAATGAGGAGGACAACAGAGATGCCTTTAAAGGGTAAAACAACAAATATAAGATTTTATAATACCATTTCAAATATGATTTGTTTTATTACAAATTAGAAGTATCAGGCTTGTCATGTTCATCTTTTTCTTCATTTCCTACAAACTCCATTTGAAAAGGAACACACCCTTCCTCCATGAGATAACTTTTCCACCAATCCACTTCTGAAGCATTCACAAACCCTATCCACTTTTGGAGAAAGGATCACTAGTTTTACAATGTCTGACCCAGAAGAAAGAGCATAATTATTCTCATTTGCATAGCCCACAAGATAAGGAACACAAATTGTGGCTTCAACTAAACCATTATATATCTCTTTCGAAGAGCTATATAACAAGGGTGTTTAGGAATACATACAATATTGAATGCTTGGAGCAAGGAAAAAGATGAAATGGATACACTAGTGATAGATAACAAGGTGTTGACATTTTGGTTTGCCATGGGAGACAAAGTGAAAAGATGTATGGTATGTGAGGCAAATTCATCTTCTACCACAAAGTCCCTATTTAATTCAAAACCAAATATAACACAAAAGCCATTCCTATTTTGTATAGTTTCTCCACACATATTTAGCATAGAAGTTTCTAGTTTAATTCTAGAAATAGTTTGTAAAGTGTCTGGTTCATGTGTGTGAGCCTACTTCATGTGTGTGGATTATAAGCATGCGCTGTCAAAGTGTCTGAATATTGAGTGTCTTATTGCTATTGCTATTGTTTAATTTTGGGATTGTTGATATAGGTGCATTATTGAAATCGGTTTGATGGCTCTGATCAATGTGCCAAGTTGTCGATGTGGTGGTGGGCAGTGCCAGTTGAAGATTTCACGGTCAGTGGAGAACCCTGGACGACAATATTGGTGTTGTCCAAACAAAAAAAAGGTTGCTAATGTGTATATATTTAATGTTTGTAATGTAACTACTATTTATTATATTTAATGTTTGTAATGTAAATAGTTTTCAATACTAATGTAGATTGGGCATCGCAGGGCTATCATGATTGTGGGTACTTTAGATGGGTCGATGACAACCCATCTACATCTATTCCCCCATCTCCAGTTATCCACGATCCAGACATCCGCCCATCTCCACTCATCCACAATCCAGGATTTGAGTGCAATAGTTGTCAAGCTAGGACAAACGAAATTAAATTTTTACGATGCCTTCTCTGTATTGTAATTGCATATCTTTTGTGCGACCATATGCGTAGATGAGCTCAAGAAGTATTCAGTTTTGTATTTTGATATTGTAATATGTGGAGATGAGTTCAGGAACTAGTCAATTTTGTATTTTGATATTGTAATATACAGATATGAGCTCAGGAATTATTCAATTTTGTATTTTGATATTATAACTAAATATTATAATATGGATATGGCATAACTCCTCTTCGCCCCAAGTGCGCATATATATGGTCCACATAGTATTTTTCACAATAATTTTTCATGTTTATGGCTTAGGTGAGCCCCAATCTGGTATTAGTCACATGATTTAACGTTGTTTTCGTGGTTATTGTTTTGTAGAATTCTAACCCAGGTTTGTAGAGGAATTTTGAGGTTAACATAGATATATCATGTATAAACTCATTTAATTGGTCGTGTTTTTATCTTGACAAGCGTGGATCATTCAGGTAAGAATCAAAGGGGGTCATAGAAGGTAATAATAATTAATAAGATTTTTTAAAAAAAACTCATACAAAAGTGAGCAACGGAATGTACTTCATTGGTGTACTAACAAAAGCACAAAGTAGTTGTATGTTCTATGTATGCAGTGCCTAGAGACAAAAACAAGAGTTCGGGCATGACAGAGCGTCAAAGACTCATCAGACTAAATTATAACATTGTATCTGCATTATGTAAAATGAGGAATGCCTCATTCAAGTTGTAACACTGTATTTGCATTATGTAAAATGAGGAATGTCTCCACTGTATCTGCATTATGTAAAATGAGGAATGCCTCATTCAAGTTGTAATTTTATATCAGGTCATGACTTTGTGGGGCTAGACCGGAGGTTTTCTTCACCCAGCTCTTTCCTACCGGTGCTCCTATTGAGCTGGGTTGGCAACATTTTGTAAAAAATAAATAATAAAATAAATGACTTGTTTATAAATTTGTGTATTTTGGGTCTACATATTTTATAAATTTGTATAGGATTTTTTTTTTAATAAAAAAGTTATACAGAATGTTAAAAATTTTATAAACTTATAAACATAATTTTATTTCAAAATATTATAAATATTCAAAATCGCATACAAATGAAATAAAATAAGTATTCAAAAACAAAATAAAATATTATTATATTATTTTATTGCAAAAATAAAATAAATATTCAAAAACAAAATAAAATATTATAATATTATTTTATTACAAAAATAAAATAAATATTAAAAAACACGAACAAAATGTGAAAAGCATCATAACATTTGAAAAAATCACAAATTGTTATAAAGAAATTAAAAACAAATTCTCATTCAGTGCATATTCCAATTCCAAAATGTGGCACCCAAACGCGGAAAATACATCTTCTCGGTCATCTTCCAGGTGCGTCCAAACGGGTCGAACACATATTCCGGATATCATTTTGAGGATATGATATTCCAGAATTGCAGCATATTCCAGAATTGACTATATCCGGCATTCCGTATGCTTGCGTCCAAACGGGCCCTTATAGAATAGGGTTACAACAAGCTTCAGAACATTGGAAGGTACACATGTCACATTACAATAGTATATATAATACTCTTCCATAACATGACAAAAAGGTCACTTTCAAAAAACTCTCCTCTAACATAAAGCAAGGCAATCACACAATTAGGAGCATCATTCTTGCATTGATTCTGGCACCACCTGGATACCTGTCACCTCATGGGTGAACTTTGATGCCCACTCATTGAAAGCAACATCATCAAGTGATCCAAACCATGAAACTTTCTGCTCTTCTTCAATCAGGTGCTTACACCTGGCCTTCAATTGTTTGGCCCTTTTCCCCAAGGAATCAAAATATATCCTTATAGTCACTATTTCCTCAATCACCCTTCCAAACAAATAATTATCATCATTAATGATAATATTATTGATCCTTGATGTGAGAGCTACATCCAACTCCTCCATCCATTCTTCTCACTTTTTTATCTCCTTTAGGCCTTTCAAAATGCATGGGAACAAATCAATTTTTTTACTAGAATATTCCAAGAGAAGGAATCTAGATTCACTCTACACAGATTCTCTACCAATAGCCAATTCCAAAAGACCTACTATATGGTCAAAAAAATTCTCCACTATTGCATCTACTTGTGCTTTCTCTTTAGCTACTAAGTATATCTCCTCATTTTTATTCTCTCAACTAGTCCATTTATCAAGGGTCTCCTCCAGTTTATTCTTATCTTCTTTAAAAGAATTTAAAATATCTAAAAGCTTAGAGATCCTATAATAAAGAAATCTGGTATCAATGGTACTAACAAGATGCAAAATGGTGCCATTAATATTTTCCTCATATCTTCTTACAACTTCTAATTCTAAGGCTTTAATTTTCATCTTTTCATCTTGTAGCTCCTCTTAAAATTGAGCATCAAGGGCCATGGGAGATGGTGGGATAGAGATAATAGGGCTTGATTTTGGTGGTAGTGCAGGGGATGATGTAATCATTTTTGTGGAAGACTCACCTATTTCCAATTGTAAAGGTGACGTGTCTCCTATCCTAGCAAGCCTTCCCATTGTACACACTAAAATGGTGCACTTCTATGAGCCATTACATGCAAGGTTGCTCAAGAGTGAGGCCTCACAAAGTGACTCATAGCTCTCTATGCATGGAGTTGCAAGGGACTATGGTGTATGTGCTCTCAGCTAGAGCTACAAGCTTGTGACCTTGCTAGTCAACCACACAACGAGAGATTCAAATGAGGACAAGGGCAAGAGTGCCAATATCCTCAAGAATCACTATGAAAATGCAATGCAATGCAACTAAAATGAGGATGCAAATATGCAAAGTATTCTATGAAAAGGAAAGAACAAGTGTTACAAATCCTTCCTATTTAGACTATGTGAGATTAATCTATTGCATAAAAAGAAATCTACACTAAGAATGCCATTATCATGCAACTATGAAAGCAAATATGAACTAGATGGAATGCAAAAAAGATCTTCAAAGCTTGGATGCAAAAATGTCTTCAAAGAAAGCTCCAAATGACCTAGAAAACCTGCAGCATAACATTAGCATGAAAGAGATGGATATGAAGGAGAGAGCTCTTCTTTTAAAGGAAATGAGAAGGAATGGACCATGGAGATTAAGAGGCAAAAGTATCAATCAATGGTGGAGCTTGAAAGAGGAGCAATCCATGTGCACAAGTATCCTCCAATGAGAAAATAGGAGTTGACTTTATGTCCATATGAGACAAAAAGTGTTTTTCTCCTTTTTATAAAATAAGAATAATATTTTATTTGTGCAACTTAGGATAAGAGGAAAAGTGGGGGCTTTTTATTTATTAAAAGGGGAGGAAATATTCCTTTTAAATAAATAAAGACTTAGGATAAATGATTATCCCATAGGATAAAAATCCAATATATGATCGAAATTAAGACTTGATCAAGAAATTGATAATGTTGAAAATATTGATTATTGATCAAAATGATTCAGGATTGATAAATTGAATAAATGGGGCCCAAAGTCTAGGCGACCATTTTTTGGTGCATACACCCATTAACTCACTGATTTTTCTCCTTTCAACATCGTAAGTTTCCATAATCTTTTCACACTTGAGCCTCAGCTCATCCATAATTTATTTGTCCTTTAATGTTGTGGCCTTTGAAAATCTTATTGCCTGTACAGTTATGTCAGTGGCCTCCACTACTGAGGTCTCACTTACCCTCCTGACCATTGAACCACCAACTAGATCAATACTTGACCCCTCATCCTTCTTAGTTTTATTTTGCTTTTGTAATGACCATACTACAAGAGCGGCATGGTCATCACTGAAGACCACTCCCTTAGATGCTGCAATAGCTTCCTCTTTAGTGTTGTAAGAAGTGTAAGTTCTTTTTCTAACTGCATCGAAAACCCTTGCATCTGTGATATCCCATTCTAGCATAATCAAAACACCACCATCCATTATCATTTTTCTTTCCTCTTTAGGGGTAATCTTGCCAAAATTATCAAACATCTCTTTATTTACTTCCTCTTTTATGGAAGATTCCTCCTTATCGGGTTGTTTTGCCCTCCTCTTCTCACATTTGGTTTCAAAATCTGAGATGCTCATTCTCCAAATAAATTGCACAAATGCCCTGGATTTTACAAAATTGTCATCTGACAAGAATCTACTGTAAGACTCCTTGATTACAGGATCAAGCTCCTTACCTTTAAATTATGCCACTGTTAGGTCCATAGGAGGGGCAGTTGGTTCTTCTGGCATTCCTTCCTGTAGCTCAACCTCAATTATAACAACATCTCCCACACTGCCTAGTTGAACCAGTTGTTCTGCTACCTCTTCCTTATTCACAAACTGTAGTGGGGACTGAGAGGGTGAGTATGCTTCCTCACTTGATTAGGCAGTCTCTTCAATTCTCTACCTCTTTGGTGAAGGTTCATCTAGAGACTCATATGCAGGCCTCTTGTACAACTTGTGCACCTTAGGTGGTGAGGGCCTTTCTTCTAATTTATTATCCTTATCATCCACATCCTGCCTAGGCTTCACCACACTATATCCTTCCCGTTATTGCACAACATATGTTCCTGGGGCTATAGTAAGTACATGTGCAATTCTCTACATTACAACACTACCTTGATCATGATTGGCCTTAATTACTCTTGATTTCTTTTCATTTAAGACACTCATGATCTCCTCAAAGTGTGTCATCAGTTTATTTATATTTTCACCAAAAGGACTGATATCCCCTAGAGGGTTGTACTTGCTATCAAAATGATTTAAAAAATCAAGGGTTCTTTTGTATAATAACCATTTTTCTTTTCTAATCTCCTACTCTTGGAGAGAGAACTTATTCCTAATGATGTCCTCTGGGAAATGGAATTGGTGGGCCATGTCCCCTACCTTTACCCTCATTCTGAACATCTGATAGAATCCTTCTAGATCATAAAATATTTCAAATGAATTTCTCATACCAAAGGGCTTCAAAAAATTTCCCAAATGAACCCAACCTCCTTTAGCAATTAAAAAATGATTAGCCATAGTAAAAGCTGGAAATATAGTATCTCTACCCCTTCCTGTCAACTCCCTCTCCTGGAGACAACCTATCTACCATAGTATCTCTATGAGGCCAATCATTACGAGAACTTGATATGGAAAAATATGCAGGGTTCCCCTAAAACCATAAACCCTAAAAACTATAGAGATAGGGTATAGGATAATATCACCCCAATTATGTACAATTTTTAGCTTAGGTGAAAACTCCTTGGGTCTGATGAAATCTAATAGGGCTTTTGGAATTCTTGGATTTTTATGTGAGAGAAGTGACCTCATCCCTGAAGCAAACACCTTATCAAACCTGAGGAAACTAGCATCCACTCTGTCCTAAGACAAGTCCATGCTCAATAATTGCACTGGTAATTCCTCCCCATCCTTTTGCTTTACCAAATCCATTTCTTTCTCAAAGAAAGACTCTCCCTTAAAAAGGAACATATGCATCAACAATGAGTACCATCTGAAGGGCTGATCCACCGTAGATTTTTCAATGCCAACCAATCCATTATGAATACAATCAGCTAGGTAAGGAGTAAAATTAAAGTTAACTTCTACCATAGGATGCAAAATTTGAACCATTATGAATATGAAATGGATGGGCATTGGGTTAGTCTCATCCTCACCAAATTTTTTGCATAGGGACATATATACTCCTATAGCATGAGAATTAAAATACTTCTTTAAGAAGGGCTCTGGGGTTTTAGGTCCTGCTAGCATTAAGCCCCCAATGACTACAAAATGTTCCCTCAATGGGCTACTCCCGATGAAAATCCTCTGAGCCTCATATGTTTCCTTCAACTTATTGAAATCAATTGGCTCATGGTAGTTTGTAGGTGTGCTTAATCTAAAAATTGATTGAATTTCTTCTGCAGTAATGGACAAAAGAGGTGTCCCAGTCTTCTTTCTGACAACCCTAGAAACTCGATCATAAGACTTTTCCACAAGCATCAACAGGTCCACATCCATGAACACCCCTAGAACAACTAACTTTCCCATGTCCAACTCCCATGCATTACAATGCAGAGCATATGAATTTCTCTAGCTGAACCAAAATTTGAAAATATTAAAACCATTTACGGTTGTGTGGGCATCCCTCAACCAACTACTCTTATCATATAACCCCTCGAAAACCCTCAACCGTGGTGCATTAGGAATCAATTTCTTTCTAGCAGCCACATCATTCATGGAGAGATCCAATTGCACCTGGAAATCATCGTATACAGCCCTATCCTTATATTCAATCTTGCTAGTAAAATTCCCTTATGGTGCCATTTTTCTAATACTAGGGTTTCTATTCTTAACTATATCCCACACCTGAATAAATCCTAAATGATTGACTAGCTTGTGAAAAATACTTACTTGTTTTGCACTATGAAATTGTAACTCTGAAACCCTTAAAGCTCTTTTTGTTTGTAAATTCTCAATTGCGTTGCTCTCAGGAAACAATTTCACTCTACGTATGATGAAAGCTTTGTGAAAAGACAATCTGATCAAACAATTATTCACCCAACAGCTACAATTGTTGCACACTTCGCAATAAGTTTTACAAAAATTGAATTGAATTTAGCGAGTGGTCAAAACATTCTTTTTGAAATTTTTTAATTTTGGTCGTCAATGAGATTTTCATGTAGACAGATTCTACGGTTTAGATCATGTTATCTAAGACTAGGTCCACTTTAAAATCCCACCTAGAAAGTCGACCAATGAGAAAGAAAGACATGGCAACCACCTGGAAAAGAAATGTTAGCACCTTTTTACTTTTCTTCTTTGGACATGTGTCACTCAGTCACGAAGCTACAAAGAATAAAGACCTTGCAACTTCCCATTGCGGGCTTGCGACAACTGTCAGATCTTCTTTGATCTGACCTTTCTTTAATTGCCCTGAGGACTGAGCAACATGTCATCACCTATGACATGTGTCACCTCATTGTGAATCTGTAATGAATAAAAACCTTTTGACTTCTTATCATGGTTTCATGACAACTGTTAGATCTACATCTGACTTTATCATCTTTGAACACATGGCACTTGGTCGTGAAGCTGCAATGATAAAAGGTCTTGCATATTTTTCTGAGTTGTGTCACTATTTGTTCTTGGTGACATTTAAGTTGTGACTATGTCTCCCTTAGTTCTTTGTTCTTGCAAAAATTCTCTAAATGGTCTGAGTCTCAGAGTAATCATGTGCTAAAAGATGCTTGTAATTCTTTACCATAGGTCTTGTTTACCTTTGGTAGGGTTTTATCCTCGAAATGTTCTTAATTGTGCCCTAGATCTTATGTTTTTACGTTACCTTTTTGTGGCACTTAAAGTTATCATTATGCACATGGTTATTATTTTCCCCTTTGTGTCTCCAAGTCTTAGAATGTGAGTGTTAAGTCTTGAAAGATTCAGAGATTAGGCGACAAGGTTAAAAGCTTAATAGTTTTATGGTTATCTCTTAATCTCCAAATGATCGACAGTTAGTTCTTTTAATCTGGTGATCTAGCAGCAAGGCTTTCTCCAAGTCTCATGACTTTTGGCAGTTAGTTATTAGCATTCAACGATCTGGCGTGACGATCTTCTCTTGATCTCGCAAGGTAGCGGACGATCTTCTCTTGATCTCGCAAGGTAGCGGTTAAGTCAAGTAACATTCAGTGATCAAGCGACAAAGGTAATGGGTTTTAAAAGAAATAGTTATCTCTAAATCTCATAAAGTGATGGTGAAGTCTATTTTCATTTGGAGATTCAACGATAAGGTGTATGACTTGACATGTTGTGGTTACCTCCTGATCTCATAAAGATTGATGTTAAGTTGTTAACATCTACCGACCTGACGAAAAGGCATTCTCTAAGTATCATAATGAAACGACTATGTCATAAGTTATCTGGAGATCCAACGACAAAGCTTAAATAAATAAGACAGGTGGTTATCTCCCAATCTCATGAAGTCACGGTTAAGTTTTGAAATATCTGGAGATTGGGCAATAATCGTAGATGATAAGAAAGATCAAGGGTTGGCACTTAATCTCAAGAACTTGTCAAAGTTAATAGAAATATCTAGCGACTTAGAGATAAGGCTTATCTCTCAATCTCGTAATAGAATCGTGGTCAAAGAAAAGATAATGAGATTGCGAGATATGGCTCAGTTGCTCATTCTCGAGATTTAACCACAGTTAAGCCTAATATTTAGAGATCATGAGATAGTAGTTTTTGCATGATCTCCAGATGATGTGTGGTTTAGTTCTCTTAAGCGATGAAAGAAAAAAGCGATCCTGATGTGGAAAATACCTTGTTGAGATGGAAAAAAGTAAATGGGTTCACCAATCAGATTGTAGTTGGGGTTTTTTGACAGATTTCGGGGGCTTTTAAGGCATAAAACAGTAATCATGGCTTTTTGCTTTCTTTCCAAAAATAATTACCAATTGATATTATCCATGCATTTAAATTTAAATTTAAATTTAATATTTAATAACATCTCCAAATTCCATAATTAGACTTTTAATTAAGTTTTTAAATTAAACAAAAGTATTTAATTAATTCTCAATAATTAAATCTTGTTATATTTAATATTTCCATATTTACAACATATAATTATTCTAATCTCATAATTAATCTTAATTTAATAAACCACACAACAAACTCACTTGACTTGCAACACATGAAAACCAGCTAACTCAAATAATAAACAAACTCAAGGGAAGGGCTCACAAATTTATGTCACCTTGATGAATTCAAATGGGTAGAAAAACAAATACTCGTCCATTATTTTAGGATAATTAATGGCTTGGGTTGGGATTGGACCTGTCTGTTATCTCCCCTCTCTTACCATTGAGATATTGCAGTAGGGCACACTCATCCTGACAATTCAGGGAAGTCGATGCCTGGTACCTAAAATCCTACTATTGTGGTAGGGCACGCTCATCCTGACAATTCAGGGAAGTTGATGCCCGGTACCTAAAATCCTACATAAAAGACAAGCATGTACACACATGTATAAATATATAACAGATAATGGCAAGGATCAACCGATCATGTGAATCTCACAAGCAAGTAACTACGACTTTGTCCCTCAACCACATCAGACATGCCAAATAGAAAAGTAAAACATAAATGCTAACCATACACATGCAAGTATGGGGTTAGTAAAACCATAAATATAAATAACATCATCAAATGTGCATAATCAACATGAAGAGTGGCCTAAAAGAGGCTGGCCATAAATAAAAAAATATGGGAGGGGTATTACAAGGGACCAACAAAGGAACCAAGAAGGGTAGTAAGAGATGACGAAAAAACTTTATGGAGGCTCAGGACAATACAGAGTCATGCGAGGCTAATGCAGATAGGAAAGACAAAAGTATCAAACTGGGCTAGTGCCTGATATATAGGGCTTGATGTAGTAGGGTTTTTGAGTTTTATATGGGGCAGTTCTACTAGGTAGTTTTATTCTAGACTTTTATGATTACGCGCATAAGTATATTCTAATTACAATATGTGGGTTAGGCAATCTTTTTGGATCTAGGTATATACTAGCTTCCATATGGTTATATTAAAGACTCATGATCTTACTCTCTTTGTTGGAACTTATATTTGCCTAATATAGTCTTATAGCTATAAAGTCTTACTAAAATCTTCGGCTTTAAAGTTTTGATTCATATACATATTAAATTACATGGAAGCTTTCCATGGGTAATGGTATGTACAATCTACTTTTCAAACATTTCATTCTTTGAGTTAGTATGAAGCTCCTTAGAGAAATCTCATTTAAAGATTAGGGATCATGACTGTGTTTCTTCGTTGTTACTTCTCTAATTGCAGCTCTGTTTGAATAAATTCTCAAGTCTCCATAATTTTTACTATATAGGCATAACTATATTTTGATTATGATATGTGGGTCAAACTATCTTTTTGGATCTAGGTATATATTGGCTTCCATATGGTTACATTGAAGACTCATGATCTTACTCTCTTCATTGGAACTTATATTTTCTTAATATAATCTTATAGCTATAAAATCTTACTAAAATCTCTAGCTTTAAAGTTTTGATTCATATACATATTAAATTATAGGGAAGCTTTCCATGGGTTAGGGTCTGTACAATCTGCTTTGGAAACATTTCATTCTTTGAGTCAGTGTGAGGCTCCTTAGAGAAATTCCATTTAAAGATTAGGGCTCATAAATGTTTTCTCTTCGTTGTTACTTCTCTAATTGCAGCCTTGTTATAACAAATCTCAAATCTCCATAATCTTTACTATATAAGCATTAGCCTCCCTTCGGCAGGTGATTGAAGCCCTAGAATGGTTAGTTTTTTTGAGCTTTTATATTCCTTTGTTATATATGGGTCTCTGTACTTATGATTGGTTGTACATGTATTTATACATTTGTATAGGTATTGAGATTTGTATACTTCCTGCTAGACAACCATCCAAGTTTTCTTATGTGTGTGTGTGTGTGTGTGTGTGTGTGTGTGTCTATATATATATATATATATATATATATATATATATATATATATATATATATATATATATATATATATATATATATATATATATATATATATATATCTTGTGTTGGAGCTTTCTTGTTTGTTCTCTTGTATCCTGGGAATTATATTTTGTTAAATCATATGTGTTATTGGATATAGGATGGCTCAATGACCTTTCAATTTTATGTTTAGTCCTTTATTTTCTACTATTGAGAAGCTTGGAGACTAAGATGTTATACAAGTGACACTTACATATTTTTAGTAATCATTAAGCAAAGGCTATACCTCTTATAAATGTTTTGATATCTCCTTATTAGTCACTGTTAGAGTAAAGTATTAATTATGTTAATTAATATTTACTCCCTTCTTAAGATGTCAACTTCCTTTTGTTTTAGTTAAAAAGCACATGCACTAGTTGTTCTAAACTCATGCATTAGTCATGTAATAGTTAAACTAATTATTACATGCACTAGACTTTGCCTTTCAAGGCTTTTGATATCCTTTATAAGGATGATCCATTGTATATTCAATTGATTCATTAATTGAGGATATTTTCTTCTTCATATTTCTGAGTCAAACCTTTGCCCTCTTCTTGTCTCTACTTCCTTGTAACAGGTTTTTGTATGCAGGTGATCTTCGGGTTTTGTGGATTTGTATTGCTCCAATCCTACACGGTATCAGAGTCTAACCTTCTACAGCTTGTTTGCATTTGAAAGATTCAAATTAGGGATTTTTTTTGTTGATTTGAGAGGTTTTTGTATTCTCTGTAGGACGTTATTTTTTATTTCTTTTTCGCCTGCAAAAAAGAAAAAAATAAATAAAAATTAGCACTTTTTATAGAGAGGGTTTCCTGTCAAATCTAAAGGGACCTATTTTTCTGGTCATCTTGGCTTCAAACAGACCTCACAGTTGCATTCAAAGCATCTAAGAACCCCAAGATCCATATAAAATTTGTCCAATTTGGACACAGTTGGAATTTGTGAGAAAAAAAATTTGCAATCAGCCCTGACACAGATCCCAAGGTGATCATAGATTTTTGGAGCACTTTTCGCCCCAAACGGACCTCATGGTTGCATTTGGAAGACCTGAGATAGTTTAAATACATATAAAACTTGTCCATTTATGACAAGTTGGCTTCTGAGGCAAAAAAATTTTGCGTACCAGGGCTGTATGACCCTGACATGCACTATGAGGCATGCTAACGCAGGCGATTTCAAAAAAAAAATTTTTTTTTTTTGAGGGGGGCAGCCACCCGTGTGCCACCCAATGGCCTTCGCAATCATCATGCTCCACCCGTGACGCTGCCGCCCGCACCTCCACCGGTCCCCACTCCGCCGCCGCCGGCCTCGCGCCACCCGCGCTCCACCTGCCAAGCCCCAGGTCCTATGGGGGTTCCGCGACCAACCCTGTGCCTATTTTCTTTAGCCCCTGGTTGCGTATGTGACTAGGGCCAAAAATTTTAAGCCCTCGATGGATATGCCCTCAACGGCCATTTGGACGTCAAATTCAAGCTCCCATATTGCTAACGTCAGCATACATTTCTTCATTTTTTGAGCTTTTTAAGGGTACTTGGGCTTTTTTGCGCATATCTCGGGCATACGGGATCTAATTGGGCATGTGATATATCGTTGGAAAGCTGGTTCTGAGCCCGATCCAAATTTTCTAGTATGGTTTTTTGATTTTACAATTTTGATGCTCTTTTTTCTATCAAAGTCAGATGTTCTCTGTGATCATGGCGTTTCAGACCTCCTGCCTTCCAGGATTCGTTTCTCTTGCATCCGAGCTTTGTTTTCGGCAAACAAGATATTGCTGAAAAGATATTTCTAATATTTTTTCAAATATGATGGTTTCATATGGTTTTTTGTCCTTTTTCTGACGTCACCCATCCTCGGATCCTTGCAGACACTTTCTTTGGGCCCTGCAGTGCAGCTGTTGGTTTTTTGCTCATATTTTGAGCATACGGTGTCGAAATTTGGCAAATGAGATATCATTGAAAAGATGATTTTGAGCTCTTTCTAGATCTAGAGGTTTTTTTTTTTGGTATTATTTTTTTGATGGTGTTTTTCTCTGTCAAAGCCAGATCTTCAGGTTTGCACTCCGGGAGCTCTATCTTGCACATCCAGTCTCCATTTTCAGAAAATGATATATCATTGGAAAGCTTGTTTAGAAAGATTTTCATTACTATGAGTCATTTTTCTAGATTCTACTCCAAGTTTGTTTTATTTAGATTTTTGCTTTTTTGCAGTCTAGTGGATATCTTGGTTGTTTCAGGTCCTGGAATCTCTTCCCTTTGAGGGATGGCTCGTCTTAGGTTGTTCTTTTGGTTCAACAGCCTTTGATCTTCTTTGAGTAGTGTATACTTCATTTTTTTGTAGCATTCTTTTATGCACATGCACTGAGATAAAGTGCCATTCTATTGCTTTGATGGGATCTTGCACATGTTTGTGCTATTTGTACTCACACTCCATTATAAAGTGTCAGGGGGGTTTTGATGTTTGCCTTTGTTTGCCATCTTCCTTTGTCACGTGAGTGTTCCTCCATCGACATTAGCCTTAGGTAACTTTATTTGTGTTTGTACTCTCTCTGCACATTCGATGTTCTAGATTCATCTTCATCATGCAGTTCATATTGGATGATCTTTTCAGTTTACCTATCATTACTCCCTTGTTAGCAGTATGGGGGGGTTTCTACTATTGGTTCTACTACTTCCTTGGTTCGATAGTGTGAGCCATGTATTTGGTGTTTGACCCTATGTACTAGGCAGTTGTAGTGGCTAGGTACCTATGCATTCCGGTGAGATGGATCATTTACCATATGGACACTCTTTTCTTTCCTATTTTTGGATGCACTCTTCCAGCTTTGATTGATCAGCTCTTCAGGCTTTTGGTGTTTATGTCATCTGTATCTTCGAGTTCAGGTGTTTGCCTTTGTTTGCCTCTTGATTTGAGTAGTGTCATTTGAGGGCACTCATGCAGATTACAGTCTTCTCTACCTGGTCATATTTCTATGGAGGATCTTTAGATCATTAGTTTCTTCTTGACAAAGTTTGTAGTTTCATGCTTCAGTGATGTTGTACATGTTCATCTTTGTTCCTATTTTTTGGAACATTCCTAGTTTTGGAGGCTTCTTCAGTCCTTTAGACTAGTCTTTGTCTCTTTTTGGAGTAGAGTTTTTCCCATGTGGTTTTCTCTATTTCTCCACTTTATAGAGACTCTCTTTTTTACTTGGGTACCTCATCAATCCATGTTGTCGGGACCCACTTTTATGCTTTCAGCATTGTAGTTTCCTTTGCTTTCTTTTTGCATTGTTTGTAGCTGCATTGTTGCTCATCTTAAGGGGGGGTGTTAGAGTAAAGTATTAATTATGTTAATTAATATTTACTCCCTTCTTAAGATGTCAACTTCCTTTTGCTTTAGTTAAAAAGCACATGCACTAGTTGTTCTAAACTCATGCATTAGTCATGTAATAGTTAAATTGATTATTACATGCACTAGACTTTGCCTTTCAAGGCTTTTGATCTCCTTTATAAGGATGATCCATTGTACATTCAATTGATTTATTAATTGAGGATATTTTCTTCTTCATATTTCTGAGTCAAACCCTTGCCCTTTTCTTGTCTCTACTTCCTTGTAATAGGTTTTTGTATGCAGGTGATCTTCGGGTTTTGTGGATTTGTATTGCTCCAATCCTACAGTCACATTGTGGACTAATATTTTTTAATTACAAAAAATATATTAATATATGCAGGAACATTGAGACTCTATTTTTGGTATTTATGAGAAGGTAACAATTTTAATTCAAGTTTTTGTTGTAACTACGGGTATATGGTTTAACATAAGCTTTAGAAACCTTGTACACAAATTTTATGCTTTCTTTACCATTTACAATATATGGAAATTTTGGGTGTTGGTTCTCTCTAACTCATGCCACAAACTTCTGGTGCATGGGTATAATATGATTATTATTAAGGTTAACTGCTAGTTTTTTTAACACTAACAAGATATATGTAGGGAAACATTAATTACCCTATGGATTGTATGGCTAACAAAGAATGCTAGTTGGAATTATTAGTATTTTTTAGGCTCTTGCAGAAATACTAAAGGTAGAAGGAAGGAATACATATACTTGTCTAATCAAGAAGGAAAAAATGACAGGAATAGGCATTCGTTAGAAGGCAACTAAAGGATTCTAAACAAACATGTGTAATGTATCATTCTTCCTACTCTTTTATAAAGGTGGGACATCATGTTGTAATCCAAATAATGTAACCTACGGTCATATAGAAATGAAATGGCCTAAGAAGTAAAGGGTCTATATTGTAATTGAGGATTTCCTTCATAGGTCTTTGACTGGTGAAACTATAATAGGACTTGTATAACTCTGTAAAAACTCAACCCATTTCAAATGCCTTTGATTCAATTTTCCTTGACTATTCAAATATTGCAAAGCTTGATGATCAGCATACAAAACAAACTCCTTAGGAAGCAGATAGTGCCTCCACTTCTTCAATGCCTGAACTATAGCATAAAATTCCTGATCATAAACAAAATATTTTCTCTTGGCATCATTCAACTTCTCACTGAAATAAGCAATAGGTTTACCTTCTTGGCTCATAACAACTCCTATTGCAGTACCACTAGCATCATAGTCTACTTGAAACACCTTATTAAAATCTGGAAGTGCTAAAACAGGTTGTTCTGTAACTTTCAGTTTCAATAGTTTAAAACTCTTATCTACCCCATTAGTCCACTTGAACTCTTTTCTATCTCCTCTCATTGTTTCAGTCAAGGGTCCACAAATATTGCTAAAATTTCTAATAAACTTTCTGTAAAAGCTAGCCAAACCATGAAAAGATCTTACCTCAATAGCACTCCTTGGAGTAGGCCATTCAAGGATAACCTATACTTTCTCTGGGTCCATTTTTAGACCTTCTGTTGAAACTACAAATCTCAAATACACTAACTCCTTCACAAAACTGCACTTCTTCAAATTTATCAATAATTTCTCTTCTCTCAGCTTCTCAAACACCATACGAATATGCATCATATGCTCTTCCAATGTCTTACTAAAGATCAAAATATCATCTAGGTACATAATGACAAACTTACTCAAAAATTCTTTCAGAACCTCATTCATGAGTCACATGAAAGTGCTCGGTGCATTGGTTAGCCCAAAAGGCATGACTAACCACTCATATAGTCCTTCCTTTGTCTTAAAGGCAGTCTTTCATTCATCTCCTTCTCTGATCCAAATCTGATGATATCCACTCTTCAGATCTATCTTTGAGAAATACACAGCCCCGCTCAAATAGTACATAATATCATCCATTCATGGCAATGGAAACTTGTACTTGATTGTGATCTTGTTTATTGTCCTAGAGTTTGTACACATCCTCCATTCTCCATTCTTCTTTGGTGCTAATACTACTGGTACAACACATGGACTCAAGCTCTCCTAAATCAATCCCTTCTATAACAACTCATGTACTTGTCTGTTCAACTCTTCACTTTTTGCTGGTGTCATTCTGTGTGCTGCCTTGTTTGGAAAACTAGCTCCTAGAATCAAATCCATCTGATGACTGATCTTCCTTATCGGTGGTAATCCATCAGGTACATTATCAGATACAATATCTTGAAACTTATTCAACAAATCTGCAACCTCTATAGGTACATCCTCTACTTCCTATTTACCAGCATTTGGAATTAAAGCAAAATACACATGCTCATGCCTCATACCATCTGGGAATTTTCTTCCATCAACAAAAGTTATTCTTGTATTACCACATACCTTTTCTTCGGTCTCCTTCAATGGCTTTAGCTTATGTCGCACTCCATCCTTTGTCAGGGAATAGGTATTCGCATGACCATCGTGTACAACACATCTATTAAACTGTCACGACCTACCCAACAACATGTGACATGTATCCATAGGTATGATATCACATAGTACCTCATCATGGTACTTGCCAATCTTGAACTTTACTAGGCACTGTTCACTGACCATGACCTTGTGGTCATCCTGCACCCAGGCAATCCGATATGGATGTGGGTGTTTCTGTCTCTTGAGCTTCAACTTTGTCACCGTCTCTTCTAACACCAAATTGTTAGTGCTTCCACTATCAATAATCACATCACAACATTTACCCTCACACTTGCATCTAGTGTGAAACAGGCTCCTCCTTTGCTCAGGTTCATTCTCACCACTCAGTAAGACTCTTCTATTAATCAACGTTTCTCCTCTTTCAACATCTTCAAAATTTGAGGATCTGGCATCTTCATCTACATGTGCCACTCTGGTCTGGCCTTCATTCTTCCTATCCATCCTTCCTTGACGTTGAGGACATTCAAATGCCCTATGACCTTCTTCTCCACAGTGAAAACATGTTCCATAGAAGCCTCCTCTTCCTCTTTGATCTCTATTGTTCTAATCTTGGAAACAATTGGAATTGTTTCCTGTTTGATTTTGACTGCTACTGGCCTCATCCTTCTTTTTCGAATCTTCATTTCGGCCTCCATATGATTGTTCACCAGATCATCCACCGCGACCTCTTCCATTTTGTCTGCTCTCGAACTTCTTGTTCAACTTTTCCTCTACTTTTAGGGCAAACTGGTATGCCTCTTCAATACTGTTCATTCGAACCAATTCAACTCCTCCTGAATGCTTGGCCTCAACTCATTAAGGTAATGGGCAACTTTCTCTTTATCAGCTTCTGCATGACCTATTCTAATGAGGATTCAATAGAACTCCTCTATATACTCCTAAACATATCGTCCCGCTTGCTTCAAACTTTGCATTTTCTTCAGTAGGTCAAGCTCATAATCAACAGGGATGAACTGTCGCTTCAATTTATCCACCATCCGCTCCCATCTTGTGATTTTATCCTTTTCTCTTCGATTTCACTCTAATTGAATCTCTTGCCACCAGATCTTCGCATGACCTTTCAGTTTGGCCTTCGCGAATTTGACCCTATTAGGATCCTCAATGTCTTCATACTCAAAATATTCTTCACATTCATTGATCCAGTCGATCAACTCCTCTGGGTTAAAATTTCTTGAAAATGCAGGAACCTCAATCTTAGGTCTTTTTTCGATTTTGGAAATGGCCCAAAAAAGTCTTTTTTCCTCCTGTTCACAATTTTGACTTCTCCTTATTGATCTTCTTCTTCAGCTTCATCCTCGCTTTCATCTCTAACATTAAGATTCATTCCTCTGTGAATCTCTTCTTGCAATGCTCGCACTTGTCTCTGGAGTGCTCTAACCTCAGGTGTTACAACATCAGCTCTTCCGCCACGTTCCCTTCATGGAGGCATTTTCGCGATGCGCGCTGAAACCCTAACCACGGTCCTGGTGCAAACTGTCTCACAGTCGGTGATCTATTTACACACTCAAGAACTCCTGCTCTGATACCACTTGATGAAGGGTGCTCCCATTAATACCTCAAACACATACCAGAAATAGAGAAACAACAACAATATGCAAGAATAGAAAATGAGCTTCTTATTATCTCCACAAATGTGGAATTACAAACTTTCAGAATTACAATATGTAAAGCCATATGGGCATTCCCTTACAATATTCTGTAGGACAAAGTCTTGAATCAATACCCATATCTACTACCCAGAACTGCCCTAGACAACACTACAGGCCTTCTTTATATAGGCAATTTCCACCACCCGAGAAGGTTCCAAAAATTTAGCCCTTAAGGCCGACTATACATAGAATTATTTTATTTTCACAATTTTTACAATAGGGTCGGCTCAAAAGAAATACAAAATATGCTTTTAGGCAGCCCAACTTCTGGAGGCCATAACTTTTTAATCGTAGCTGTGTTTTTCTATTGTAACCACTTTTCGAAAATGTCATGACAAGATCTACAGTGCCTAACATGCGCTAGCACTAGTCAATCGAGGGTTGATCGCGATCCGAAGCCTCTAAGGCCTTCAAAATTGACCTGAAAGATTTCGTACCCAAAAACTTTAATAACTTCACCAATACAGATGATGTGGCAATGAAACTCAACTGATATGCTGTGACTAAGATGAACCTCCAACTGTGAAATCAGAACATTTCGAGATCATATGACCAACTTACTAAAAATAGTAAGTTTCCATAAATAACAGCTTTGCACAAGATAGCCCTTATTGAAAACAAAACCAGAAATATTTTTGGGTGATGCAAGATTGCTCTTACACTCAAGATGCTCCTGCATCAGTCTTCCTACTCTTTTATAAAGGTGGGACATCATGTTGTAATCCAAAGAATGTAACCTAGGGTCATATAGAAATGAAATGGCCTAATAAGAAAATGGTCTATATTGTAATTGAGGATTGCCTTCATAGGTCTTTGACTGGTGAAATTGTAATAGGACTTGTATATTTATTTATGTATTAGACCCTTTAGGTCTCGGGCAAGACCGAAGGTTTTCTTGGCTCTATTCTTTGCTATCGATGCTTGCACTGAACGAAGTTGTATTAAATTTTTATTAATAAAATAAATTTGTGGCTATGACATTTTACCCATAAAAACAAAAAAACAAAAACAAAAAAAAAACTATTAGAACTTTTTCAGAAAGGTTAGGATTTGCGGGATTAATTGTTAGTGTTTTGGGAAGAAACCCTTGGAACAAATGCCCAAGGTGTTTTATACCTGATAAATCCAACTTAGCTTCAAATCACAGGTCAATATTGCTTTTGGATTTCCATTTCAGGTCACTAAAGCTTCTTGTTTATTTTTTTTTCAGTTTATCTTTTCTGAAAGTGCTTATATTTGCTTATTTAATCCTTTATCTTACATCATTGGGTCATTTTTATCTAAATTCATCTCATTCTAATCATCATTAGAAAAGGATAATTGCACTTACTTAATGTTTAAGTTCCACTTGAGCCTATTGGGTTCCAATTGTGCATTAGAAAAAAAGGTGGACAATTCTCTCATATACCATGTTTCCCTTTTTCTTATGTACAACAAGATTGCAAGTTCTTTTGACTACTTGGCTTGCTAGTTGCGACTATGCAATCTAACATTTATTATATCCTTCAATAACTAATCACAACATCACAACTTCCTTTGGAAATCTCATTTGATAGTTGCAATATTATGCTTTAACATTCATTGTAGTAGCTAGTGGTTAATTGCCAGATTGTGACTTCATTTGGTAGTTAGATATAGTGGTTGAGATCATGTGATCAATGCCCCTCCTTTTTTGTGAACACTAAACTACGGGTCTTTGGAATTAAATCACATTATCATGGGGCTTATGACATGACCAAAGGCCTAACTTGTGATGATGCACTCAAACAATTAATATGATTTAATTCACATGTGTTCTCAAGTTATGACTTAAAAGGTGGACGTTATTAGGATAACGCAAACATTTAAACATTAGGGAAAACAAACTTATGGTCAATTTAGGAAAAAAAAAAATCATGACCATGAGGAAAACATACCAACTAGTTAGATAAACCATTAGGGTCATGAGGTTGGTAAATAATTATTTCAAGGGGAACATTTAGACAACTTAAAACCAAGGGAACCAGTTAAAAAAGTCACCAATGAAAAAGAAAATAGACCTTGAGGCAACATGATAAATCATTTGAAATTTGAAACCCTAGTGTGAAATGTACACACAAGTGTTAAAACCTACTTTATAATGCACTTACATTTAACAGTCCCAACAAGGACCAAAGACCTTGGCTTTAAGGATCAACATTGAGCTCTCTCTCTCTCTCTCTCTCTCTCCAAATTATCCAATTCATGTATTGTAAACTTATGCACATTGATTTAAAGCAATGTAATGATGATAAATGTATGTTGAATACTCTTTACGGAGAATGATATAATTGAATGGTAATGAAATTGAGTTCAAAGAGTTTTGTATGTCTTAGTGTCGACACTAGGTGAGATTCTCACATGCATGGTTTCTTAAATTTCAATGTTGTAAGATGGTAGAAAGTCTATGAATATTTCAATTGGGCTTAAAGGGAGCTTAATTTTTTATTTAATCATCTTGCTTATTAACCCCCTCACAACATTTTCCTATTATCTTGTAAGGATTTGAGTGGGTTCGAGCTCATTTGGGACACTTAAAAAGTATCTTGTTTAGTATTATAAAGTGTCTAAGCATAATAAATATTGGTTCTTGGTGTGTTCTATATTATGAAAGGAGATTAGAGTGTGGTGGAGGTTTTTTTCTCCCTCTCCATCCTCTCCTTGTGCATGTTAATGATGCCTAGTATCCAGTGGAGCAGTTTGCATATTTAGACCCCTAGTTATTTCTAGGATTTTTGTGTTCCTTGATCTAGATCCTAGGATGTTTTGTCTATTTTTACACATCCATGGTGTCTAAATGGGACCTTACACTATCCTTAGTTTTCTTACTAGCTAGGACACCAATATGGAATGGAGGATGGCAACATGAGATTAGGTTTCCAAGGACAATAACATCTAGAATGTACAATGACACATCAAAGGACTATGCCATACTATTCGAGTGTCATATGGATATGCTAGTGTCCTTGTTTAGCATCTAGGTCCATTTGGAATACATGTGTTGGGGTTGAGTTTGACAAGATTTATGGGGCTCTAAAGGAGTAGTTTGACCTCACCGAAGATGCATGTTGGGGCTTGTAAAGTATTGGATGCACCCTCTACATCTGGATGAATGGCCCTCAAGGTCATAGGGAGAGCTAATTTAGCTTTGAACCCCTGCGTGGCCGGTATACTCACCCTTAGAGTATGCGCCTTTAGACTTAAGCTTTTGGAGACTAGCAAATCCTATGTGCAAGAGTGCACTAGCTGATTGTTTGCAGAATGAAAGTTAGAAAATTTCAGTGACAACCTGGTTTATGCAGTAAACATTAATGGAAAAATTTTCTACTTTAAAGTTCACAAAAATTTGTAGATCTCTCATTACATTGAAAATCAGAGTGATTAGAGAGCAGAAGATCCCTAGCATTTGTTTGTGAAGGATTACAAATTGATTCACTAGTGATTAGCAGTGCATTTGATCGGTTGCCGAAGCCCTAATCCGTCGCACCAATTCAAAAGTCTTTTAGATCATTTGGAAAGTGATATACAAGTAAGTAATGGCTACTCTTATTGTATTTGATGTGGCAGAAAAGAAGAGATATGTATTTAAAAGGCATCCATTCAATTCCACATTAGACAACCTAGAAGGTGCATTCTCTTGCACTCCCATGGGTGTTATGCATGTGGAAGATATTAGGGCATACATATATTGCAAGAAGGAACCAGTAGGTTTGGATAGAATAAGAGTGCACATGGAAACAATGATGAAACCTAACAAAACCTTCATGGATGAGTATGCGCAGTTGGATAATCATCCTATAGTAGAATATGGTACGACATATGAGTTCTATGAGTCGGAATGGATCAAGATCCTACTCAACAGGATCCATGATGACCTATTTTGGATAGGTGAAGTACCAGTGAGGATAACATGAGACTTAATTCATAAGATGACATGACTCTCAAGAACATGCGTCGTTCTTCTAGCGGGCAAGGACACTAGAAAACTTGTAGAACAGGCTTGCAAATCAAGAAGTGATAGGCGCAGAATGAAAATTGAGCCTATAAAGGAGAAAGACATCAAATTGATGTCCATGATACTGGGATACAGGTTCCAACACACTAGCAGAGTGAACAGTGTGTCTGCGGCCACAATTCTTATAGCAATAAGACTTGTGAGAGAGAATGGAGAGTTCAATCTGTGCAAGATCCTACGTGCACAACTAATAGACAACATCAAAGCTATTAAACATGATAAGACCAAGATATTTAGATTTGGGTCTTTAATCATAGACATGTACTTCCACATTCTTGGAAAGGTGTCAGATTTATACCTAGACAAGACTATTCCTATAATGCCACAGATATCCTTTAAAGCAACTACTGAGAGTACAGTAAGGGATTACATAACATTGGAATTAAAGACATTCAGGGTTAAGATGCAGATGATATATAGAACACCAGAGAGTATTGTAGAGAAATACAAAGATAGTATTTGTTTTATGGTTGAGACTGATACAACATGCATGGAGGTTGTTGAACCAAGAACAAAGTGGATTCATCCACTGGGATATGAAGTGGAAGAGCCTATTCTAGAGGCTTATGCTCAAGTTCTTTTGTCAGCACCTAAGGAACCCAATGAACCTAGATGGGGGACTTATGAAGAGAAAACAAGAGAAGTAGATGCTGTATTGAATAACGCAACAACAAAAAGAAAGGTTGCCAAAGTCACTTCAGAGATTCTGAAAATTCATGGAGTATCCCGAGCAGACCTAGACAAAGCAAGACAAGAGAAGATTGCTTTGGAAATACAGAGCGCAGCTGCAATAAAGACATAATCTGATGACCCAAAGATGAAGAAGGTGAAAATTGAAAAATCTAATGATCTGCAGGATAAAACAGATGATACCCCTTCTACGCCCAAGGAAACCATTGACCTTATTGCTCCTCCTGAGTATAGGGCAATGCCTAAGAGGAAGAAAGAGATTAGCACTGGCCATCCATCCTCACAAGTAACAAGGAACAGGAAGAATACTCAAGCACCCCCATAAGTAAGATTCAAACCCAATCTAAGTGTGTTGAGTACAAGGATCATTGATGAAGGCAGGACAGATCAAGTAGGGAAGTTCTATGAAAAATATAGTGAAATTGACAATTCAGAAATTCATGGAATGATTGTCAAACATATGCTGAAGTTCAAAAAGACAGTCCTAGAACTGAAAACTGTGATTCTAGATAATGTGTGGAACATCCTAGAATTCCAAAAGAGACAAGCCATTGAAGAGGACCTAAGGATAAGGGAAAAGACCTTAGATGAAACCCTCCCAGTATGCTCGCTAGAAGAAAAGAAGTTATTGTTAGATTTGGTGAAGCCACATCTTAGAACCAAGTCAAGGACCCTGCTTATAATGGACAAAAACTATGAATTGGTGGCTAAGGAAACAAAGAAAGCATTTGAGAAGGTCTTCATGAACAGGCACATGTTCCCATCTACTGCGCCTACAACTCAAGTGCCCAAAAAGGAAGTCAAGGTGGCAGAGCCCACTAATATACCTATGATAGGTCCATAAGATTCAATGCATGAAGTTGATGCATCCAGAGAGGCAAAGAAGTCTGTGCTCATGTCAGAAGCACACAAGAATGAAATAATTTTCATTGACAATGTTGAGATTGCAATGGCGGCCTCAGATACTGATTTGGACAAGTTTGAAGAAGCCTTTGTAAGCACTCAAGAGGCTAAGAACTTGTGTGGTAACACTCCTCCTAATTAAGAAGAAATATTGATTGAGGATATAATTGATGAAAAAGAAAAGGTAATAGAAAAAGAAACAGAGAAAGAGAAAGAAAAGTTAGAAGAAGCAAAAGGAGAAGAAGAGGTAAAAAGAAGTGAACCAATAGATAAGCCATTTGTTGAAATGATAATCAAAGTAAAAAAAGAAGTAGAGGACAACACTCCCATCACTCCACTACCCTCAGTAGCATTGTTGTCAAGTTTGACACCTGACACAATTGGTTTGGATTCTTGGGGAGAAGAAGACTTGATCAAGATCAGTGTCTTAGCTATGGAAAAAGCCAAAGAGAAACAAGTAATGGGGAATCCATTATTTGTTGAGTTAGTGAACATATTGAACAACCTGTTACCTTTAAACAAGAAAGTATCTAAGGTCAGTACAGTTGATGATATTAGCAACATCCTCACAGCCTTTAAGACTAATTTTGCCAGCTTGGAAGAATCTGCATCTCTAGTTGCATAAAAGAAGTACATGAAGAAGAGGCTCAGTGAGTTGGTCAGTAACTTTACACTTGACTTGAGCTCACTAAAGCTTGGACAAGCATCTTTGAAGGAGTTTGTAGCAAGTGGCAGAAAGATTATTGCTGTTTGTATGGATCAGGACAAGCTAACTGATGACTATTTCAAGAAAATACAAGAGGCAGAAGCTATGATAGAGCAGGTAAAGAAATCAGTGAAAGACCCATCCACTGATGTAAATATGTGCAATAATGTATATCAAGGACAAATTGACAAGATTGAGAAGGCAGAAAAGGAGATGTCAAAAATAAGGGCTAGGTAGACTTAGCTTAGAAATGCTCTTGCACCCTCACTAGATATACTTAATCATAATATCAAGGAGATCGATGCCACCATGGTGACATATGATCATGGTCCTAGCACAGATTTGGAGAAGATGGAGATGTTATAGTATGCACTATGCGCCCATCTCCAAATTGTAAATTCATTGATTACATTTTGGAAGAAAGAGATCCAAAACTTACAGATAGCATATCCAGATGTTCTCTCATTGTAAGTATTTGTAGACACAGTTTTAAAGAACCTTTGTCATTAATGTCAAAGGGGGAGTATGTATAGAACATGAAGTTATAGATATGTATAAGGGAGATATTAGATAAAAGTTTTTTGTATAAGAGATCAGTTAGCAACTGTGCCATATTCCTTTGCTACCATCAATGACAAAGGGGGAGATTGTTGGCAAGTTGACTATACTAGTGTATATGACTTTATATAGTGTTGTCATTACGACAAAAAAGTCATATAGTATTTTGGAGTCAGCGCACTTGATGAGAATATCAGAAATTGGCTAAGTGTTGAAGACTGGATAGTGTACAGAGTACCTAAAGATTAGAGCATCAATGCATGTGCATATAACATAATTATGGTATGTGCCCTAGAAGTTAAGTTGGTAACATAATATTCATGCTAAGTCTAAGAGAGCACGATCAAAAGATTCAGTATGAGGAAGATGTAAAGAGTTCAAGTTGCACAGACAGTGAATGCCAGAGAAGAACAGAGCAAGCAACTGATTGTTGGTATTTTGGTTTGCGGTTATATTATGTTGTAAAGGCTATGCGCCTATTGCAATTAGGTTGCCGACATGTAATTATGTTTGTTTGTAAACACACTTGAGCTAATTCAATTGGAAGCATTGTATGTAATCATTTAAAGGGTTGACCTAGTTATTTGTTTTGTATGCATGTATAAATATTAGATGCACCCATTGTAATAAAAAAAGAGTTGATACAGAGTTGACTAGGTAAGCAGAGAAAAAGTGTGCGAAGAATTGATAAGATGTATTAGAGCTTTGCAAGAGGTCAAAGCATCGACGCATCAAAGGAACTGATCAGACAAGCAGTGTCACAGTGATAGTTCATCTAGTAAATATAGTGTGTATTTGAGATCAGAAGGTTGTAGCCTTCACCACTTGAGCAGTGAGCTCTAGGATAGTGCGTCCACACCCCTAACAGGGTTAATTGTAAAAGATTCCTGACAGGGTCCGACCCTTGACAAGGTCACTGTACTAAACACATTGTAAAGCAACTTCTAACAGGGTTAAAGATCTTCTAACAAAGATCATAAAACACTAGTATAAAATATTAGTGGGTGTCAATTTCCACTGAGGTTTTTACCTATTTGGGTTTTCCCATAACCATATTGGTGTTATGTGTTGATTTCATGTTTCATGTTTATATTGATGTTCATTTTAGTATTTAAGTATTCAAGTTCAGTTTAAAGAATAAAGCAAAAAGATAAAATACAGTGAACATTGATTCACCCCCCATCTTAGTGTTCCCATTCCTAATAGTATATATATATGTATACATATATATGTGTGTATATATACATATGTATATATATATATACATGTATATATACATATGTATATATATATACATGTATATATACATATATATACATATACATATGTACACACACACACACACACACACACACATATACATATGTATGTACACACACACACACACATGTATACATACATACATATATATATGTATGTATGTATATATATATATATATATATATATATATATATATATATATATATATATATATATATATATATATATATATATATATATATATATATATATATATATATATATATATATATATGCATGTGTGTGTGTGTACACGTGTGTATATATATACACATGTGTATATATATATATACAGATGTGTATATATATATATATATATATATATATATATATATATATATATATATATATACAGATGTGAGTATATATATATATACACATGTGTGTATATATATATACACATGTGTATATATATACACACACACACACACATATATATATAATTCTTAAGTTGTCTTTATTGACTTAATCAATCTATATCAACATTCTTGATTTAGAAAATGCTCAATAATACAATACCAAACTACATTTTAAGTGGGTCAATAGTCTTCTATACTTTCCAAAGATCAAAACAATTCTACCAACATTTGACAAGAATTGCATCGTAACATGTTGGTGCAACCTTGTTTTATTTTGTGTATATATACACACACACAGACACACACAGACACACACACACACACAGACACACATATATTTCAAAACATATAATTCTTAAGTTGTCTTTATTGACTTAATCAATCTATATCAACATTCTTGATTTAGAAAATGCTCAATAATACAATACCAAACTACATTTTAAGCGGGTCAATAGTCTTGTATACTTTCCAAATATCAAAACAATTCTACCAACATTTGACAAGAACTGCATCGTAACATGTTAGTGCAACCTTGTTTTATTTTGTGTATGAATATCATTAAATAATATTTATTTAACAAGTAAGTCAATAGATAAGAAAAAACACAAGAATCATTTATTTTATTATTTGCTTAACTTTAGTATTTTTTATTTTATATATTTTGAAGAGTTACATTAGCAATTATTTTTATTTGATAACAACATCATTAATAATATGCTTGTTATTAAAAAATAATAAATTGATATGTTAATAAGTATTAAATAATTTAAGATTTTTTTTAATACAATTCATATTATTACAATCCACCCTAACCGTCATTATAGATACACCTCTTGACTTAATTATATGACACTATAATTTAAAATTTCACTACTTGAAACTCAAAGACTAAAACTTACAATTAAAGCAAGAACTGTACACAACAATATTATAGACAATGGATCCATGTTAGATTCCTCTAGTGACATCTATGTGACTTCTACGTTGACTTGATTAAGGGACTTATATGACTTCTAAGTTGAATACATACTTAAAAAAAATCAAGTGTACAAGCATCTTAAAAAATTTCTAACTCAAACTTTTCAAACATTCACTACCTAAAAAATTCTTCTTATGAATGCAAACATATGGATAATCCAAAATTGATGTGGACATCCAATTGATGGGATGGAAAGTTCTACATCACAAGTTGCCCATTGGATATAGATTAAAATTCATCAATGTTCAACTAACTAATTGTCCTTTTGTTCATGCATTGAAAATACAAAGCACATGTTTTGGGATTGCTCCTTTGTTAAAAAGCAAAGGAATGCCACTTTTCAGCTAGATGAATTAGAAAGAGGCTCTTCTCATAGCTTGGTTTACATGATGATATCATTGCTGATTTAATCATACAAGTTATTTTAAGATATATTTGAAAATCTAGATGCTCTACTATGTTCTCAAGTAATCATTTTCACGAAATTGGTATTTTAATGTTTTATTCGAATATAGTTTAACATATTACTTTTTTGTGTTCATAACTTTCAAACTTAGGCAAGAAAAATGTTTTGGCAACAATACAAATTCAACATATTTATGATCAACTTTATGAACTCCAAAACAATTGCAATATGTAATTTTGTAATGTATTTCAAGTATATAATATATATGTAATTTGATGACTTAATTTTTGTAAATAGTCTTTAGTCTATTCAATTTTAGAACTTGTAATGGTTGTTTAAGTCATTGTATACTTAGTTAATCTAGTGAGATGTAACTTTATTCTTCAATGATATAAAATTCAATAATTTAGATAATAAAGCTTCTTTATCATAGTCTTTTAATCTAAACTATGTGTCTTAATTATTTCATCTAAACTTTTTCTTTATAAATTTTGCCGTGTTCAATTTAAAAAAAACAAAAAACCTTCTTATATAGTCGTTCCAAAGAGCATGACACTCTCTCCATAGAGTCCTTCCAAAGAGCATGACACTCTATCTCCATAGAGTCCTTCCGGGGTCGCCTATGTTAGGTAACGTGGACTATTCAAACGGGAAACGTTATTTGACAGAAGAGAGAAATTACAATTAAAGCGCAGAGGGAAGACTGGGGAGGTAGCGAAAAATACCACGAAACCGCTCAACCCAAAACCCTACACATTGTTGTACGTTTGCCGCATCAACTGGAATCTGTGAACAAGGTAAAAAATCCTCTCCTGCCTCTTGTTTAGACCAACTGGTTATTTGGTTTTTACTATTTCGAGGCGCAGATCTGTTTCGGGGTTTTTTTTTATCGCTTTTAGTTTTTGCTCGAGAACAGAAGAACCTCTGAAAATGCCTCCACGCAAGGCAAATAAAACTGCAACACCAACTCCCCCAAAGAAGGCGGCTGCCGCGAAAGCTAACCAGAAATCTGCTCTTAAGAAAGCTAACCCAGCAGCGGAGGTACCTCCCGGATCGGAAGCTGGAAATGGCGTCCCAAAGCTTGAGCCTCAGGTAATTCCCGAAGAGAAGGCCGTAGAAGATAAACCGGTTTTGAAAGTGGAGGAGGAGGCCGTCAAGCCGGTTGTTAAAAAGGAGGAGGCCGTCAAACCGGCTGTTGAAGAGGAGGCTAGTAAATCGGCAGTGGCGGCCGGCAAGGGTTTGGATGCTCCAAGGGTTTCAGTGGAGGAAGGCAAAGATATTCCGGAGGCTTCTGAGAAAGAAGATGTGCAGGCGGAGGTCCCGGTTCGAACCTCGGGTGAGAAGGTCGGTGAAGATGTTGTCATGTCGGAGGCCAAGCTGGAAGTTCATTTGAACGAAGCTGAAAATGAAGCGAAGAAGGATGAAGGACTGAAAAAGGACGAGGAGGAGGAAAAGGATAAAGACGAAGAGAAGGATAAAGATGTGGACATGCAAAGCGCAGGCGAGAAGGATGAAGGACAAGGAGAAGAGGATACTGAAATGCAGAAGGCAATGAATGCTTCTTACAGGCGGTTACGCAAGAAATTGGAGGTATTTGTTGGCGGGCTGGATAAGGAGGCTACTGATGACGATCTGAGGAAGGCCTTTGAGAAAGCTGGAGATATTACTGAAATACGGCTGATGAAGAACTTTCAGACTGGGAAGAATAAGGGCTACGGTTTTGTGCGCTATGCAACTGCCGCAGAAGCAAAGCGAGCTGTTAAGGAACTGGCCAATGTCAAGGTATTCTATTATGACTGTGTTACGTTAATTGAATATTTTCAACTTACATGCTGCCCATTATAAACATAGATTGCTCGAGAGAATTAGATATGGATCGATATTTTGTCTACTTATGCCATTATTTGAGTTGACATGCAACAATTTTTTGTCGTTCGGTTTATTTCTTATGGCAGGTTCATTAATTTTATCGAGGATTTATTAATGAATTTAAAAGGTGCATGACACAGGAAAGATATATTTACATAAAGATAGTCTTTGTACTCTCGATATAGGCGGACTAATGATTTTAAGTTCACTTTTAAGTTTGGTTCTGATGTCACAAACCACGGATTCAAAATTTGGAAAAGATTTATATGGTAAATGGGAAATCATCTTGTTGGCTATTTTGAACAAAGAAATCACCATTAGTTTCCCATTTTTTTAATTTTTTTTACTGTTTTTATTTATCCTTAATCTACGCCCGCTTAAATGGACTATCTTACTTGCAATGTTGGATATGTTATCTGGCCTAACTATAAATATCAGACCTGTCTAATTGGGAGAGGTCATCTTAGATGCACCCGTGCTTTCTCATTTAAGATCATCTCATTAGTTTTGGAAAAAGTGGGAACAACTTTATTGCTTTTTATAAAAAAGAGTAACCCCATGTCCCCATGCGGTTGCTTATGCACAATTTCTGCTTAAATTTAAGCAGCTGGAGTGTTCCCATGTAGATTTTAAATTAAGCAGAAAGGATAAATTAGAATCTTTTCCTATTTTAGTGGAGCAGCAGCTGCTTAAAAACTAAAAATAAGCTTTGAAAAAAAGGTGGGGCTGAAAATAAGCAGCAACTGCTTATTGAAAAAACAGATGCATGTCTTCGTTGTATTTTTTTTTGTCCCTTTTATTTGCCTAAAATTTTGCTTCTGCAAGAAATATAGTAAAATTTTCATTTTAAAATACCATTTAAGGACTGCTAAAAAAATAAGCAGCAAAATTTGTTATCCATGGGGCTACCAGCTCCCCAAATTGCTCCTAAAAATATTGCGCAGTGACTGCTAGCTAAAATAAGCTTAGCAGCTGCATGGGGACCTGCCCTAAGAGACTCAGACTTAGCAAAAACTAACAAAGCTCTGTTTTGACTTGGGCTGAGGTTGTGTGGAAAATCTCAGCCAGAACTTGGCAATTTAAAAGATTATTATATATCAAAAAGATGTTTTGAAATGTGTACTTTTTTATTAAAATATTCAAGTTGACTCTCTGTTTTTGAGAGTTGGCCGACTTTGAGTCTCTGCTACACTATAGCTCAGGATTCCACAAATTTAATCCACGAAGTTCAAAATTTGGCAAACTTAAAAGATTCCCTTATTTTTTTTGCAGTTTCACCTTATTATATCTGCACAGAATAGGTTATAGTTTTTGATTAAAATACATTTTTAGAAAGCGTGTCTTTATCATCTTCATAGTCTGTGGGTGTTTACAACATGTGCTGCTTGTGTTGTATCTGGTGGCCAATGTAAGGTTGCATATTCAGATTATGTTCCGGTGACTGCAATAGTTCTTTCATATAAAGCAGCAGCTGAGATTTAATGGTACTCACTACTCAACTATCCTTTGAATGGATTCACCAACCAATTGGTTTATATCATCTGCTTCCTGCTACAGCTTAATCTAGAATGGCTAAGGAAATACAGTGGGCCGAAAGTGCAAATAGTGGGAATAGTAAATTGATATGTTGTGTGGGAAACCAATCTGATAAGACCCATTCCTATCCCTTCATCTATTCAGCTACTATAGTGTATTCAGCTACTATAGTGCCTGAATCTGCAGTTTTCCATACATGGAGTTTTATTTGCTTTGTTGCATGTGTAGGTATTTCCACCTTATCCATGCTAGATTGCAAGCCATCCTTCACACACAAGAGAAGCAACCACAAGCTATTTCACCAATATACAAGATGTATTGCTCAGAGAGATGAATACAAATGTACATATGCCTTGCTTATAAAGGAATGGGCAAGAAGGAGAGCACCAATGAGGTGCAAGGGTAGGTACAACTACTCGACCCAAAAGAGTGGAGGTAGATAAGAAGAAAATAATAAACTCTGCCTATTCACCTAGGAAATATACAACCTAAGGTGGACTTAACCATCGTAAATAGGTAAACAACTATTTACTCCAACACCCCCCCAATGTGCAACTTAGGGCTCGTACATGTAATTTGCTAAGTTACCACATTCGCTTCTGGAGCCCCAAAGTTGAGATGTGGTTCGTTCCAAATTAGAAGTCGGTTTGAATTTGTTCCAAAGTCAGTTTTTTACTGAGAGATTCATACCAGATTCTGCTAACAGAACCTTCTACAAATTTTCAACAAATTTGGATGACTTTCTTAACGCCCACGCAAGGCTAGAGAGAATTTGCAATTACTTTGAACGAATTTGGGGAATGTCGGTCAAGTGTTCACTTTAGTCAATGATAATAAAGTTTTTTAACATTTGTTTTATGTAAAATTGAAACCTAAAAGACTAAAGTGATACACAACATTTGTTTTTTTGCATTGCATTCACCCTTGCCTCCATCGTGTTTGGCCTCCATTGTTTTCTAGATGACTCAGGCCCGCTATTCATAATTCGATTACCAACCAACTTCGGGCAATGGACAGGACAACTTATGCATACAAACTTGCTCCGTGTATTTCCGGTTCAATATCTCTATCAACAGATGTATTACCGTCTAGGATATTTGTTGTGTAATTTAGGAAGAGACTCGATGCTGAAATAATCTGAGATAAGGATCTGTGTCACTGCACTTAGACCAATAATTCCGTTGGTGAAAGCACTCTTCCTCAATTGCAGTTCCGAGACGGACTTTACAAACCAAAATATAATCTTCCCAATGATCCATTTCCTTCTCATTGTGGTCTATATAAACTAGTTTCTTTTGGTATATAATAACTTCCTCCCAACTGATAATTAACAAGATTTATAATTAATTATTTAATATTAGTTTTTGGTATTAACTAATATTAAATAATAGTAATTTATTATGATTAATTAATAATATTAGTTTATGAGACATTTAACTAACATTAAATAATTAATATGATTTATTACATATCTAAAATTAGGGGACATTACATATCGTTAACGAGAGAAGCTATCATAGGTAACAGTTGTAATTCATGTGATGTATCATTTCACCATGATGAGGCACAGGTGTTTGGTAGAAGACACAACCACCCCGAAATGGGTCGTTCTAGACACATGTATTTTATAAGGAGAAGCAACATTTATGTTGTCGGATATTATTTTTTTTGAACCGAAACATTGATATGGTGGTGTATTTTGGCATTTTGTTATGTCATTTGAACTAAAACATTAATATATGTGGTGGTGTATTTTGCTAAGTTGCTTTAATATTAGTATAGTGGTTTATGAACATATATATATATATATATATATATATATATATATATATATATATATATATATATATATAATTATTTAAAAAAAAAATCTTGTATAGATGAACCCAAAACGAATTCGAACCCAACCCAAAATTTTTTGGACGAATTTCAAACCTGAATCTCGAACCCGCATCCAAACCGGCAACTTAGTTATTATAGATGCATTATTGGCCTCGACCATATTGCCATATTAGGTACACATGCACAACTTACAATGCAATAAAATGCAAATCTCTCACAAATGAAGAAAAGGAGAAAAACAATGTGGGATAAAACTCTTCTCCAAAAGAGAGAACATGAAGGATTGAGAAGCCTAGAAAATGATGTCCCAAAATAAGAACATGAAGAACATCACCAAAGCACAAAGAAGTTGTAGACAACTATCAAACCAAGACTGAAATGGTGTTGTAACCAAAGTACCCCCTCTAAAACAAATGATGATTAGGATCAAGAAAACAACAATCTGCATGAGTGCCCCAAATGACCCTACTCGAACAATGATCAAATGGCAACAAAGTCAATAACATCTGTCAATCAAAAATACAAATGGCACATAAATCTACATGAGTGACCCCAAGGACACTACTCAACCATGTTGCATTAGTGATCTCATCATTGCTACTCAACCACTGTAGGTTGAAAATACAGGTGCAATAGTTTGAAGAATCATGATCAACTCAATTAAAGAATGAAGGTTGCCTCCACAAAACATGAATGCAAGAGTGTCTCAACTCACTCCAAGCAAAAACAAGGATGCATTAGCATAAATAGTACAATACCCCCCGTAATGTTGACTAGGAAGAGCTACGACAAATCTACTGAAACTGTTACCAATCAATGCTCGAAGGAGATGTTACTGTGTGCTAAAATGTTGACACACTTCTATGAGTCATTATATCCAAGATTGCTCAAGAATGAGGTCTCAAATGGCGGCTCATAGCTCGCTATTCATGGAGTGCAAGGGTTTATAATGGAGGTCCTCAACTTAGACCTAGTTTGTGCTCATGCAAGTACACCATAAAACGAGAGATTCAAAGAGGAAAAACAAGAATGCTAGTCTCCATGATCATCAAGTATGCATGCAAATGAAATGAAAGCTATTCTATATGATAACCATGCATGAAAGCAAACTAATCTATGAAAGGAAATGCTTATGCAAGATTATTCTATGAAAGCAAATATGAATCTAATCTAATATGCAAGTGCAAGAGTAATCTAAATGGATTGCCATGGAGGCATGAGAGAAGAAGATAAGAAAAGAGAAGTTGCAATGTTCAACTTCAAGTGCTCAAATCCTCCTCCAAAATTGCTCTCCAAACTTGCATAACAATAACATAAAATTTGGATCCTTAAAATCTCCATGCTTAAAAATGAGAAGGAGATGGCTCCTTATAAAGGATTTAGAAATGAATGGACGGTTAAGATTAGGAGGCAAAAAGAAATGAGCAATGGTGGAGACTAAATCTTGGTTGATCCATGTGCTCAAGATTCTCAAAAGGCAAAATCAATGGACATGGTTAAGAGACAAAAAGATGTGTGGAAGGGATTAATAGGCAAAAGGAGATTCCACTCATCTTGGAAAGTGTGCATTCAATGTGTAGATAAAAAGTCTTTTATTTTTATTTTTATTTTATTATTTATTTATTATTTTTAGCAAAGTGGTCTCCATTATTTAATTAGAAGATTTTTTATTTATTTAAAAGAGATTTGTTCTTTTAATTAAATGTGGCTTAGGATAAAGTGATTTTATTATTTAATTAATTTTTTTTTAAATTTAATTAAAAGGGAGCATGTTCTCTTAATTAAATAAAACTTAGGATTAAATGATCAAATCTTAGAAAATATTAAAATAATTGAATTAATTACGATTTGATCAAGAAAATTGATTTGAATTGAAAATATTGCAAAGCATTGATTCAGGAAATTGATAAAATGATGAATGGGGGCCCAAAGTCTAGGCGACCATTTTAGGGTGCATACAGTTACTAGATTTGAAGTGACCAAAATAGAGTATCTGCAAATTGAACAAAGGATGTGCACCAAATTACACATGCATGAGGCAATAATATTAAAGATCCTTTTGATTGCAGTGGAGGGATACTATCTTGATAAAGCTGTGATAAACAACAAGGCACTACACAACCCCCCATGGTACTTTATATAACAGTGTGAGTACAATAATATGGCACAACATTTGTGCAATATCTCCAAAAATACATGAATAAGATGTGGTACTATGTCTCAACATGTCTACAAAATAAAGTGCTTACAAAAGATGCTCAAATGATCCATAAGGACAAAAAAGTGAAGAAAATACCTACACCATTATATAGTACATGTAATCATCTTTTTGACAAGTCCTCATTTGCCAAAAATAGATGATAGATGCCCAAGTTATGGTCATTTGAAGAAAAAATGCCGATTTGAACCTAAAGGTGATAAAAAAATAGCTCATCCCTCTTACACCCCACCCCTCTTAAGCACTTGGGGTCTAGGTTTTGGACGTCCATATGATCTCGACTCAACAAATCAGGAAAAAATGCCCCCCCCCTTGGTGGAGGGATATTGATAGGGCTGATGGGGTGGCAGGGTTCGATGGTGACTCCGCATACCACCCTCCATACTCATAACCACAAAAATGACACCAACAACAAATATCAATGCCAAAAACCAACTCATTGATATTCCATGAGCCACAAGGAGCCATGATCATCACCATTAGAAGCCAAGAACATCTATTGCCACCACAAGGTACTGCGAATTCTCCAACAAAATGTTGTTCCAAGTATAATATAAAGAGCAAGAATGTCGGCCGAACAATGTACAAAGTCTACGAAGGAAAAAATGTGTGAAAAAAACCCTAGTTTACATGGGCTAGGGAAAGGTTCAAAATGGCTGAGCACAAACTTGCCAAATAAAAAAGTTCCTGATCCAAAAGCTAAACCACTACCTTGGAAACAATTGGCTAGATGACTTCTTTCAAACAACTAGAAACACCACAAAAACTGTCCACGATGTCAAAATGCCGAGCAAGGATGTTGGAAGTGCCAAAATCAATTGGTACAAGGTTTAAACCTTTGTAAAACAGAAAGTTGACCACAAATAAACTCTACAAAAAAAGGATAACAGTGAGTACCCCTGGTAAACTATAGAGATCAAAGGAGATCCCGCTTACCAAGTAAGCCTCCAAACAGGCTTAGTGAGGCGAATATGCCAGACCCTGATAAGGGAATGGTGCTAATGTTAGTACCTCCATATGCCTAAAATTGCGAATAATAAAGTGCCCACACTGCTCAAATAAAGAAACTTGTAGATTTCAATACGAGCCAGATTGGTCAAATAGATCTCCAAAGAACCCACAAACTTTGCCAATTAGATCAACAATGGAGTCCGATCTTGCAATAAAATGTCCTTGCCCTGCCACCAAACAACCAATGAATAATATTGATTTGGATTGAGCAGCTACAACACGGGACAAACACAATATACATTGTTTGGTTTGAAAATGCCAAGCAACAGAGGACAGAGGCCAACTGCAGAAAACTGATTAGAAAAGCTGTGAGTGAGGAGGTATTAAGATAATATCTTTAATATCTCTATTAAGATATTATCTCCTTAGTTAAATACTTTCTATAATGGTCAACTACTTGTCTGCAGTCTGTCTTTCAGTCTAGATAGGAATGTTTGCTATCCTGTCTCTTTTGTCTTTAGTTCAGATAGGAATGTTTCCTATCCTGTCTTCAGTTTTGTTTCTAATTTCATCTTCAGTCTACGTTGTTTCTTTTAGAAACAACGTCCTTCTAATTCTTTATAAGGAACACATTTGTTCCTCTGTTAATCAATCAATTATCCGAAAATCTGTTAATTTGCCAATTCTTGAATCTTGTAACATGGTATCAGAGCCATTACTTAATTATTTTTGAAAAATTTATAATTTCTTTCGAAATTATTTGCTCAAATTTTTGAATAAATTTCTGTTTACTCCCACATTGTGGGATTTGCTGCTGCTCACATCTAGGGTCTGTGAGTTTGGCCAGTTTTCAGCCCTGGTCAGCCACGTTTTTTTGCAAATCCGCCATTACTTTTTGGAGGTTTTTTGTAGCAGGCCATTTTTTTTTGAAACCCTAATTTTTTGTGCTTGAATTTTTTTTTTTCTGATTACAGATTCTTGGTGGGTATTTTGAGAGCTCAATTGGGTTGTCCATTTTTTTTGGGTGCCTCAATTTTTGTGCCTCGATTTTTGAGCCAGCGGATCCAAATTTTGACAGCATATTCTTTCTAGGTTTTTCAAGCTCTCTTCTAGGTACTTCTCAGTTTTTTCTGGGTCTTCCAATTTTTTTTGCTTTGGAGTACGTGTCAGTGCCTCTTCTCTGTATCTTCGTTTTCCGTGCATTAGGAAACGTGCAAGATGGTGTCACTGACTAATCTAATGTTGGAAAGCAGGCAATGATTCAATGGCAACAATTATAACACCTGGAAGCAACGTATGCTCACTATCTTTGAGTACCGTCGCCTGGATGAGCTCGTTTTGGGCACTACGAAGCGTCCTCAACAAGCAGGATCTGACCAGGACAAATTTGATGATCGCAATCAAGAGGCTGTTATGCTTCTCAAGCTCTTTGTTATCGATGATCAGCTACCGTAGATTCCTTCCGGCAAGTCAGCTGCATAAATCTGGAAATATCTGAAGGAGTTGCATGAAACATTTGAGAAGAGCCGGGCATTCTTTTTGAAGAATCAACTGTTCTCCATTATGATGGACCAACGTATGTCCTTGCAGGAGCATCTGACAAAGATTAAGGACATTCGTGATCAGCTCGAAGCTATTGGTCGGAAAATGGAGGAAGAGGATATGGTAGTCATCACTCTGAAAAGTCTACCATTGTCCTATGAGCACTTCATAGAAACACTCAACATTACGTCAACTAGTGTTGATCTGAAGTTTCCAGAATTATGCACCAAACTCCTGCTATAGGATCGTTGGAAACAATAGTTTGGCAGCAGTGCTTCTACAGCCTCCTCAGAACAGGCATTTGCTGCAAAATCCTTTCAAGAGAACAGTGGCAACTATCAGTCTTCTCAGCCTTTCCAGTATCAACCTTCTGCTCAATCCTTGGATGGCTCTACAAAGCAAAATGTGCAGTGTAATTACTGTCACAAGTTTGGCCATATGAAGTTCGAGTGTCGGAAATGTTTGGCTGCCCAAGCGAAGTAAAATGCTTTCCAACCAACAACAAAAGTTTTAGCTTCCTGATCAAGGCGAAGCTGCATTTTTTTGCCTTCTGAATTTGTTTTTGTTTTCGTTTATGGGTTTGTTGATTTTCTCCTTAAAAATCATTTTATGTTGTTTGTAATACACAAGGTTGCGTGGGATTTTGGGTTTTTACCGTTTTTTCCACAAAAAACGAAGTTTTGTAATTGCATTTTGTTTTGAGTCATAGCACTCTTCTGGCAAAACTTCTTGGTTTCAACATTCTGTAGATCCAAGGAGGGTCTCAGTTATCACAGAATGTTCCAACATCCGTATGTTGACCATTAAGGGAGTATTAAGATAATATCTTTAATATCTTTATTAAGATATTATCTCTTTAGTTAAATACTTTCTATAATGGTCAACTACTTGTCTGCAGTCCGTCTTTCAGTGTAGATAGGAATGTTTCCTATCCTGTCTCTTTCGTCTTCAGTTCAGATAGGAATGTTTCCTATCCTATCTTCAGTTTTGTTTCTAATTTCGTCTTCAGTCTACGTTGTTTCTTTTAGAAACAACGTCCTTCTAATTCTTTATAAGGAACACATTTGTTCCTCTGTTAATCAATCAATCATCCAGAAATCCGTTAATCTGCCAATTCTTGAATCTTGTAACAGGAGGCGCCAATCAATAGCAAAACAAACCTCTCATTAAAATTGTTGCGATGAATATAATAATCAACCAAAGCAAAATGATGAATCGTCAATTAGATAAAACTGCCAGTCTTCCAACTGCTGACCGAAACCACCACCAGCTTGGACCTCAAAAACAAAATGGCAAAAACTCTCATAAATTGAAATGAGTTTGCAGATAGTTGCTCTGATACCATGTAGGTGCTTCCACCTTATCCAAGAGCCATACTGCAAGCCACCCTTCACACACGAGAGAAGCAACTGCAAGCTATTTCACTAATATAGAAGATGTATTGCTCAAAGAGGTGAATACAAATGTATAGATGCTGTGCTTATAAAGGCACGCGCAAGAAAGAGAGCACCAATGAGGTGAAAGGGTGGGTACAACCACCCAACACAAAAAATGAGAGATAGGTAATAAAATAATAATAAACTCTACCTACTCAACTAGGAAATATGCAACCTAAGTTGCACTTAACCATTATTGTAAATAGGCGAGCAACTATTTACTCCAACAATATGGCCTTTTGTCATTGCTTTTATTTTTTAAATTTTAGGTTTTGTTTATTTATAAAATTTAATATATCAAATTGAAATCATTAAATGTGATGATTGATTTTAATTGTTTTTCAATACATTAAAATTAAAATTTGAAAATATTAAATTAATATTTTCAATAAATAAATATATTTAAATTTTTAATTTATAAAATTTGATATATTTATAATATAAATTATTTTTATTAATTATGTAAATTTGTCACAAATTTTAAATTAATATTTTCAATAAATAAATATATTTAAATTTTTAATTTATTAAATTTGATATATTTATAATATAAATTATTTTTATTAATTATGTAAATTTGTCATATATACAATTCTAATTAATTTTTTAAATTTATTAGTCAAATTTAGTCACATTTTTTTGTGTATTTTATATTTGCCGAATTTCATCTGAATTTTTAACCTTTCTTGAGCACGAACCTTATGACATAGCCACTACAGTCTCACCTAGCTGCAAGTTATTGCCAGGTCTCAACTAATTAATTATAACAAAGCATTTCTCTGAATTTCAGGGACAGCTTTCAGAATAATATATAATGATCAATTTGTGAAAAAATTAACTACAAAAAGCACTACTTCAAAATTAATCTTTTATGTAGACAATAAATAAAAGAGGTTGAAATTCATGCAAAGTTGTACTGCTCTAAGTATTATTTGCATAAAAAAAAAGTCTTAGTGTATGTCTTCATTCCATCTTGAGCATCATGAATGCAAATTATACTATAGACCTTACTCCGCTGTTAGACTCTTTTATGGTTGTACTGATGCCTGATGTCTCAATGTCAGACTTGCTGGAACAATCTGATCAGTTTCTGGCACAGTTTCTGCCATTGCTCATTTCAAAGATGATAAAACATGTTGCCATAATGCATTATTCATCAAACAAATAAAATCAAATCACCAATGATAGCCAAGTTTTGAAACCACCTTTTTTTCCAGATCAATCTTCCCTACTAAAAAGAGGGGGTTAATACAGTCCAGCACCACTGCTTTTCGAAGACACCCTCATTACCAGAGGTCAAATCACCATCAGTGGCCTCTGTGTTTACCAAATTATCAGCTTTTAGGACTGCAATTTTCACCTTTTCACATGGGCATTTATTCTTTCAAGGGCCAACTATTAAGTGTTTTCCATCAGATTGAACCCAGGAATATTTCCTGAATAGTCTTTTTTATTCAAATCTCAACTTCTCCCTTAAATAGTGGGTCTCTCAGAGAGTTGAATTCACTACCAATTTGAACATCTGAGGATCCACAATTTAGAGGAGAGGAGAATTCGCTTGCCCTTCTCAAATTTTCATCTTTTTATCAACCACAATAGTTTTTTCCTGTGTGTTGGGCAGAGGAGTGGCCTTTCTAATATTTTGCGATTATTGTTTCCTTATGTTTCAGCATCTTTTCTTATAAAACTTCCTCCAAAATTTTGGACTTTAGGGCAATTTTTTCTCGAATGACCATTGCGAGTTGATGATTTCAGATGGATAGAAATAATAATGTCATTGCAGTTGATCTCTTCGAGAAAGAGCTCTTTTGTAGTTTCTGAAATCAATTTTTGTCAGCCTAGATATATTTTCAAACTATTTGTTTTTAACCTATGGTTTTCAATTATAGTCAGACAGATTGTGTTTACTAGATTTTGTTTTGATAATGCTTCGATTAATCATCATCAGCTCTTTTGTAGTTTCTGAAATCAACTTTTGTCAGCCTAGATATATTTTCAAACTATTTGTTTTTAACCTAGGGTTTTCAATTATAGTTAGACAGATTGTGTTTACTAGATTTTGTTTTGATGATGCTTCGATTAATCATCATCAAGGTTTATTAGATGCATATGACATTATTTTGTTGTAACTGGATTGAAAAATTCTTTGCTGATTCCTCAATCAATTCTTACAGATTCGAGGCAAGAAGTGTGGAGTAGTGCCTCTTGAGGAGAATGACACCATATTCCTGGGCAACATTGATAAAAACTGGAAGAAAGATGATGTAAGTATAAAATATTGGTTGGATGGTAGTAGTTAAGAGATGGTAAATGTATCAAAAGTTGGTTGTTGCTTTTCACAACTAGGTGTTAAGTCCTCACAATCTTTGATGTTGGAAATTGGAGAAACTGGAGCTGAGATTGTGTATGATGAGATTTTTAGATGTTATTCTAAGCATTTTTTTGTTGCGTCTTAAAGGTTTATCTTTTGTTTCATGATCTCAGATATATGAGAAGGCTTTGAGTTGCTGACCTGTATGCAGTTTGAGTTTACATATTTTTTGAGTTGCTTATGTTTCATAATGAAGTTTAATTCATCTTTGTAGCAATATGAATGTAATACACAGGTTTGTGAATATTTTGTTCTGTTTTTGCAGGTTCTAAACAAGTTGAAAGAAGGTGGAATAGAAAATATTGAAAATGTATCTGTTATTGAAGATTCTCTTAACCCAGAACTTAATCGTGGCTTTGCATTTCTGGAATTGGAGACTTACAAAGATGCTCAAATCGCATTTAGAGCACTTCAAAAGAAGAGTGTTTTTGGGCTGGATAGAACTATAAAGGTTGCTTGGGCTCAACCTTTGAATGAGCCAGATGAAGATGTGATGTCACAGGTATGACTTGAATTTAAGTTTCTGTTAGTCTTATTATAGTTGAGTTGTTGCAATTTTTGTTTTGTTTTCAGTATTGACTTTCTTTATCGTCATTTTGATCTTTGGTTTTTGCTTTGGCTACTCATGGTTTCTTTCAACTGTGCTGTCCCATTAGAAGCTTTGCTTAATCTATCAGAGAGAAACTTGTATTGCATCCTTAATTGTACTTTTGGCTTATTCTTTATTGTCTGTGTTGGCATAGAACTGCATCTTGATTTGTGTATTTCGCCACTCATTTGTGCTGTTTAAAAGTGCAATCTCATGTCCTTGCAGGTGAAGTCTGTCTTTGTAGATGGCTTGCCCTCAACATGGAATGAAGAACAAGTTAAGGAACAGTTTAGCAAATTCGGTGAGATAGAAAAGGTTGTTCTGGCGCGTAATATGCAATCTGCTAAGAGAAAAGATTTTGGATTTATAAACTACACAACTAGAGAATCTGCAATTGCTTGCATTGAGACACTCAGCAAGGCTGATGAACTAACTGATGGAGATTCAAAGGTTGAGAATTTATCTTTCATGATACCAAAGTTGTAAGAAGTAGCTGTAGATCAATGTGATTACACTTACCTCTGTTGTTTACTGGTTTTGTGTAGGTGAAAGTTAAGGTGTCACTTGCTAAACCTCCACAGAGGGGTAAAACTGGGAAGAGAGACTCAAAGGGAACAAGTAAAGGGGATTCGAAAGGAGCAAATAAACCAGGTTCTCAGGGTAAAATTCCTCATTTTCTTCTTAAATAAGGTTTGATGGTTTGAATAATAGTTATATTTTATATGTTTGAGGCTCACATTTACATTCACAGCTTCTTTGTTTGAACTTATCCTTTCGAAAGTTTCTTGCTATATAGTGATTTGTTTAATTGCTTTCATTTGTTCTGTTGAAGATTGAATTGGGCCCAAGTATCTTTTTAGGGTTTGTCATTTTTTAGCTTTTGTACTTGTTTGGATTATTTTCAAAATAAGTTTTCTTAATGGAGACTTACATGTTTCAATATGCATTCCACTGCAGATTTTAGGATATGAAATTGGATTAAGAGGCTATTAACATTTCTTTAGGCAATAAAATGACTTACTTAAAAAATTATTTAATGGTGTAGTTTTGTCATTTTCGCTTTAGATGCCATGACCAAGGTATATATGCTTTGTCAAAGTCACTTGAAATAAGCATTTGGCTTAGTTGGTTCAGACATCCTATTCACGAGACTTGAAGTTTGCTACAACCTCCATATTTCTCTCTTTAATAGGAGAATCTTGTAGCAATCTTGGATGTGATTTTTTTGTTCTTGAGCTTAAGTTACTATTTAACAAGTGTTCAAACTTGCACTGGACTTGGGTTGTATAACATATCTGAACTGGAAATATAGTAGATTTAATCATTTAAGGTTTATTTATTGGTTCTTTAGAAATTAATATGGTGGACAGAGGAAACAAGGAGCTTGTAAACTACTATATGATACAAAAATTAATGCCTTGTCGGTAGGGCCAGCAAGGTCAGCAGTTCTTATTATTGTCAAATCATGCAGTAATTATTCTACCTCAGCAGGATTGGTATCACTTAGAGGAGTTTAAAGGTGTGATTGGAATTCCTTAGAGGGGCTTAAAGGTTTGTAGACAGCATGAGATTCTGAACATTGTTGCGATGTGAGAATTATGATCTTCCATTTTTTTTGTAACCAAACGAATGCTTGCTTAAGGCATGCGAACTTCTCTATACAGCTTTTTGGGTAATGAATTAATGTAACTAAAAGAACAAAGAATAAAAATCAACCAAATTTTTGAGGAAGCCGTAGATTAATCACATGCTAATTGATTAGCAGGCAAAGGTTGATCAACTGGCTTCAATGGTAAAGTTCAAATGATTAGTTTGTTGAACACTTCCAGATCCTTGGGGGGAGGGGTGGTTGAGTTAGCATACACTAAAGAACTTATTAGTGATCAATCATTCATTTAACTTATGTGCAGAAGTAAATAACTGAAACATAAATAGCAACACACATAACACCAGATTTTTACGTGGATTGTCACTTTCACACTTCACAATATATCATGCATTGTCATACACAGCTCTCACATACATCTCCGGAGGTTATCCACCAATATATATCCACCACAACACAAAATAAAATCCCTTAGGTCGGTCTAAGAAGATGTAGCATGTAGTGTATGAACCACTGGCTCCAAACACCATCTCCAATACATGCGGAAGCGAAAAGAAACGTGTGAAGCATCACATTGAGTTGGCACACCCTTCACTAGATCCAAAATCACTGCACGCCATTGCGAGCACCAAAACAGCTTGAGTTGGCTACAAAGGATGAAGCAGTAAATACATGTTGTCAAAACAGACACAAAAATGTTCTGAATGCTGCTTTTGGATTCAATTGTGTGAGTATTTGTATTTTTACATCAACGTTTCGGATCACACTCTGTTATCCATCATCAGGCTGAAAGATAAAAAGCACAAGGATCATGAAGAAAATACTTTTTCTTTTTAATTTAATGATGGATCACGGAGTGTGATCCGAAACATCGATCTCTAAATCTCTGGATAGGGTAATAAACAGGCTTGAAATCTCTAATTAAATGCTCATGTGAGTGACAATAAGATGCTTGATAGCCATAGCCACATTTCATTTTTTTTACAGTTCTTCATGTTGCTAAAAAACTGCAAAGATCATCTTGTGTACAACCCTGCATTTACTCTGCAAATCCTGCAATTGGGATGCATGAGCACTGGTGGCCATCTGTTGCACTCTAAGTTACCGGTTCGGGTTCAGATACGAGAACCTGGTTCGTGAATTTTTTTTTCATTATGGTTCATATGGGTGTGTGTGTGTGTGTATATATATGCATTTTATATACAAAAAAGTAAGATAAATATACATAATTGTAAAACTAAATCATTTCATGGTATGATGCTTGATCATTGATCAATGTCAAAGATAAACATTAAAAACTTAAATACTTGATCATTGATCTAAAGAAAAGCATCACATTGAATTACTGAATTACAAAATGAAAATTCAAAATATAGTTCATTAAATTTTGAAACATGATTCAATGTGAAATAGAAGTGTGTTTGGAGGCTTCATAATGGGCTGTTTTAGGGTTAGAACAAAAAAAAATAATAAAAAAATGTTTTTTTTTATGTTTTTGGGCCCACTTTCTAAGCTGGACGCCGTGGGTTCTCACTGGTCCGCGCTTGGTCCGCCTGGGTCTTGGCAAGGTCTGCGCCTAGACCTGTGGGTCCACACGGGTCTGTGGGTGTGCGGACCCATAGGTCTGTGCGTGGACCCAGCCCGGACCCATAGACGAACCTTGACGAGGTTCGCACCTGGACCCGGTAACTTAGGTTGCACTACATCATCAGGAGACAGATGAGCAGTCTTCTACAGGAAATCCAATCCCTATCTAATGCGAGTCACATCAAATCCTCTAGTTTCTGCACAAAGTCTTGGTAATTGAAGTACACGAACCAAATATGCGGGAGATATAAATCCCAGTGGGGCTTGACAACAGATCTCACAAGCTTCAATGCCGCAGCATAAGAACAAGTAAAAATGTTGCAAAGAAAACTGTCAGAAACAAGTCAATGGTAGAAAGCATAGTTTGCAAACTCGGTGAGTTGCTCAGTACTCACGAGTTTGTTTGCTCTGTGAGCTCACAAGGTTTACTTGCTGAGTTATTTTACCAAGCATTTGGAAAATTTACTGAGACTGGCCAAAAGCTTGTCAATTTTTTTTCACTTGTCAAAAAAATGGGTTAAACACTCCAAAAACACTCTTTTCTTGCCTTTTAAAAATTTATGAATATGGTGTGCTGCCCCTTGACCCGGCTGAGGGCCTTGCCTACAGACCCCACCAAAGTCATTGGATACATTTTGTAGTTGTATTCTGCATAAAATTTATGTTATTATTTTAAAATCCGTGTTTTTTGAGTTGTCGAGTTTTTTCTGAGTACTATCTGATTTGGAAACTTTTGGTTTGCTGAGTGCTCCATGGGCCCAAGTGCACGAACTATGGAAGAAAGGATTACAAAATTATTCAGGTGAACAGCAGCATGAAGCTATTTCTACAAATTTTAAACAAAAGCACTGTCAAAGAGACCAGACAAAGTTGCAGACCATTCTCATGGTGCTAAGCAGATAAATCTCAGGGAAAATCATCAACCAAGAGGGTAATAAAACTTGGGTATGCTACCATTCATTCGTATGTGTGAGTGCCAATATTATTCTGTATCCATGTAGGAGTGTTGAATACTACCCCGTGCTTCAATCTTATTTTTCTTTTAGCATTTGCTTAAATATATTCTTATGATTTTAAACTTTCAAAATTAAATCCCCAACAATAGGGGGTAAAAATTGAGGATCAAGGGGGTATGTCTAGACTCTAAATAAATGGTAGGCCTAGGGTCACTGATTCATTGATACGATTGCTGACAACTGCAGAGGCCTGATTTTTTATGTTAGTAATATACAGTCTGAAGCGATGTTTTTGTAAGAAGCATACATATTTTTTTAAGAAACTATATACTTTAAAATTTTTACAAGTTTCAACAAATTTAATTACAGAATCTATAGTAAGTGGCTATTTTATTGAATAGGTTGGAAATGCTATAAATGTTTTCAAAAGTTTATGATAATGTAAGGTAGCAAGCTTAAAGTCACTATGATAATTTGATGTTTCTCTCAGAATCTCTGGCTCCCTGCTATGGCTGGAGAGTTCTGGCAGGCAAGTTACGTAAATTGCTTTCCGAGAGAATGTGGTGTATGGATATTTGGAACAAGGACCTTGGACAATCCTGGAACATTCTATTTTAGTCCCTATTCATAGTATTCTGTTTCAATGTATTTTGCTTTATTGAAAGTTGGTTGGACATTCCTGACATTCTGTTTTCCTGTAAGATTTGGCCTAGAGTCTCTGTTAGTGAGAAGATGTTTATTATTCAATTCTCCATATTAGCTCATCTTTAACTATTAGAAGCAAATATGTGTAATATTGTCCATGTGCTAAAGTAGCTATCATGGACTAAATTTGTAGCTTATCTAGCTGATTTGATATATCATATAGATTAGTTCATGCCTGGGCTCGAGTAGAGCTGGCTGGAGAAAGAAGTGTTCTGTCTGATATGAAGCTGAAGGTGGAGGTGATGCAATTGACATGTTCCTGCTGATTGGGCCAGGGTCTTGATCTGGATGATTACTAGATCCGATTAGATTGTGGATGGATTGCACTTAAAGCTAATTTTGTAGTTCTTTAATGCACATTCACAAGTCCTTTAAAATGGAATGAAAGGCTGTTGAATTGTAAAAAACAGTTCATGACTGTTAAGCTAAATAAGTAGCTTTTTAATGCACATTAACAATCTCTGGAAACAGCATGAAAGGCTGTTGATTTTTTTCTTTTTTTGGGGATCTTTGATTTTTAATGGTTAATTTTGTAAAGTTCAATTTTTCTTGTATTTTCAAGAAAGAAATGGTAGGGCTTTTGTTTTTTGTAATTTCATGTGCAAACTCAATGAAACTTACATTTGGCCCAACCTAAACACAAGATGAAGAGTACGTGTTTTCCAAACTGTATTTTTGTGTGACAGAATTGTTGTAAAGTTAAAATGTTCATTTTAATTCACAAACTGACCAATTTTCTTAATGGAAACAGGCCATAAATTGAAGAGTAATTTCTCTAACACAACAATAGGCAAGGGGCTTTTGGGGAGGGGTGGTCTGCCTGCGTCTTCTTCAAGACATGAGCTCATACAAGTTTTAAGAGAACAAGCAGCATGGGGACATGGACATTTATCTATTAGTGGAGGTATGCATCTTCTCATTTGCATTTAAGATATTTTTTCATTATTGCATATTTCTATCTGCATATGTTTAAAATATCTAGATTCGAAAATTATATACACAACTCTTTTGGTCATAAAATGAGGAACTTTGGGGCCCTCATCCTTACACATACTGCCATATGATATCAAACAAATACATATCAAACAAGTACAACACAAATGAAAAGACCTGCCAACCAAATTGTCAAGGAAAGGACAATTTCTGGGCTGCAAACCCTGCGAGAACAAAATATATACAGCCATATATGAACTGATGCAGTAGAATCTAAGTTTCTGGTTCAGGTATGGATTTACTGGTAAAGCAGATTTCCCTCCCTTGCATTTGGAATGGTTGGGTATGTTGTACTATATATACATTAAAAATGTTTAACTGAAATAGAGTTTGTATACTATATGTAAAATAAATATAAAAATACTAAAATTTAAATAAACATAAAATAGCAAATTTAAAACTTTATTCTTAACTGACAAGTAAGTATATTAAATTTAACATACTCATCTAAAAAAGTTTAGCTCTGAACTTATAAAGTAAAAAATGTTAGTATATGATTTTAATTAAGAAACCAATTTAAATGTAGGTTCCACAACATTTTGGGGATGGCAGTCTGAGGGCCTTTTTTTGGGGATGGCAGGGGTATAGTGATTATTATTAGAATAATATCTTTCTATTTTAGTTTAATGGTCAATATTGTAGATATTAGATTCTTTCTAATTTTAATGTTTGTTTCTTTTAGAAACATTGTTCCTTGTAAACTATAAATGATCATGTTGATTGTTCATCTATTCATTCAATATTTTAACCAATTACTAATTGTAATATTGTATCAGAGCAGTGATAATAATTTTTTTTGAAAAATTTATAGTTTCTTTAAGAAATTATTAGTTTTTAAATTTTTCAAAATTACTTTCTTGGCATCTAGGGTTTTGCCACCATCTTGCAGCGATCCCAACCTTGAAAACAAAACACGATTTTGTGTTTTACAAAAGTTTCTTGGTCATTTTTTTGATTCAATGGGCCTGAGTGTCATTCTTTGCAAACCTTGAGCTTTTTAGGGCTTGTTTTCTGTACTCGCTGGCCCGATTCTTCTCATGACGAGAGTATCTAGAAACAAAAAGATTTTTTGTCATTTTTTCTTTGCTCAACATTGCAGGTTTCTATCCATTGTTTTTCTAGGGCATTTTTTTGCAGTGATGGGATTCCATTGACAGGGTGTTTTCCCTCGTTTTCTCTACCAAAGATGCCATTCTTGGCGCCTTCTCTTTGCAAAACCTACTCGACGGCTTTGTGATCACATTTGTGTCCTTTGTTTGTCATTTGGCGCCATTTTTGCTTGCATCTACACAAAATTGTGGGTTTTCTGAACACTTTCCTTCTTTGGGAGTCTTTTGCGAATATGGCTCGCACCTCCATTTCTTTAAGCTCGCCCAACCATAGTAGTGGTTTTTTTTTGTTGCAGACCCTTCTCTTGCGCGCAACTAGGGTTTTCATCTCCTGCAATCTGTTATTCTCCATTTTCTACCACTTTTGTAGTGGTTGTAGACAACCGATTAGGGTTTATACTAAATCCTTTGTTTTTTCAATTGGATTCACATTTTGATTACATATCCTTGGTGGGTTCTTTGAGAGGATTTCTAGGTCTTTGCCATTTTTTTTTGGTCTACACATCAAGAAACGTGCCATTTGTACGTCATTTTTGAAGTCTATACCTGATTTTCCATTGGTTCATGCATTAAGATTCTTGAATTGGGTTCCACACTATTTTTTGCCTCTAAACAATTTCTCATTTTCCGTGCCTTGGAAAATGTGTAGATGACATCTTTGACCAACATAATGTTGGAAGGCAATCAACAATTGAATTACAAAAATTACAACACATGGAGGTAGAGGATGATGGCTATCTTCGAGTGTTTGTCGCCTTGATGCTCTCGTTTTGGGTAAAGAGTCTCATCCTACTGGCCCTAGACAAGATTAGGATAAGTTTGACGAGCGCAACCGAGAAGCGGTCATGCTTCTCAAGCTTTTAGTTATTGATGGTAAGTTGCCACAAGTTGCATCAGACAAGACAGTTGCAGAGATCTGGACTTTGTTGAAGAATCTCCACGAGACATCAAATAAAAGCCGAGCCTTCTTCCTAAAGAACCAACTATTCTCTATCATGATGGATGAGCGTATGCCCTTACAGTTTCGTCTCACGAAGATTAAGGACATTTGAGATCAGCTTGAGGCCATTGGCTGAAAAATGGAGGAAGAGGATATGGTAATCATCACTTTGAAGAGTCTACCGAAATCCAATGAGCACTTCATCGAGACGCTCAACATTACTGCAACTAATGTTGATTTTAAGTTTCCAGATTTGTGCACCAAACTTTTGCAACAGGAATGTTGGAAACAACAGTTTGGTATCAATGCCACTTCCTCCTCAAAACAAGCTTTTGTAGCCAAATCCTTTCACAAGGATAAGGGTAGAAAGGCTCTAGTCAGCTTCAGGATAGCTCGAAGAAGAAGAAGGTTTAGTTTAACTACTGCCACTAATTTGGTCATTTGATCAAGGACTGTCAGAGTTGGCTTGCTTCTAAATAGCAAAAGCAGGGAGGGCCTCAACCAAACCTAGTGTTGCAAAACACACCAAGTAGAAAGAATTTGCATTTTATGCTTTCATGGCAAAGTGCCTTGTAGATCATGTAAAGTCTTTTGCCTAGTACGTAGACTCAGGTGCTTCGCGACATTTCATTCGTTAGCATGATTGGTTCCCAAACTTCTCACTTTTCACAAATTCAATCATTTTTCACAGATTCAATCATTTTTGGTGGAAGAGAAGAGTATACTGTTGTTAGCAGAGGCAACGTTTAGAACAGTCTCGTGGGAGGAATCTCATATATACTATGTTCTTGGCATGGAATTGAATCTTCTCTTAGTGAGCTAGATTATGCGGCACTTTCCTTAGCTTGACGTGGTTTTCAGTTCACACAAGTGTTCCATTATTGATCGTGCCACTCGCACTACTATTGTTGTTGGCATCTAGGATCATGGTTTGTATAGACTCATGGATATTGGTGATTCTCCTGAGCATGCTTTTGCAACTAAATCATCTTCTATCAATATTCTTTGGCACCAATGGTATGGTCACTTGAACATGCACTGTCTTGCTCTGCTTGTTCGAGAGGATCTTGTTCTTGGCTTACTTGAGAATCAGACTCAGAATCACCGCATTTGTAAAGCTTGTTAGGCTGGGAAGCAACACAAGACACCATTCGAGGATGGTGACTCATGGCGAGCCTCAAAGGTATTGTAGTTGGTTCACACTGATGTATGTGGTCCAATGAATACACTTTCTGTTACTAGGTCTAGACATTTCTTGCTTTTTGTTGATGACTTCAGTCGTAAAATGTGGGTGTACTTTCTAACAAAAATCAGATGTGTTTATTTTATTTAAAAAATTTAAGGCCTTAGTAGAAAAAGGGTTTGGCTGTCCTATTGTCACTCTTAGGTAAGATAATGGGGGGAGTTCTGCTCTACAACTTTCTCCACTTTTTGTGATACCCATGACATCAAATGCCAATTAACTACACGCTACACTCCACAATAGAATGACATTGTTGAATGCCACAATTGCACAATCACTGAAATGGCTAGGTCCATGATGGAACACAAGAATGTGCCTAAGAAATTTTGTGCACAGGCAATTTTTACTACAGTCTATCTCTTTAATTGGTCTCCCACACAGGGTGTTAAGGGGAAGACTCCTGAGGAAGCTTGGATTGGTCACAAACCTAGGATCAGTCATCTGAAGGTTTTTGGCTCTTTAGCATATGTTTGGATTCTAGATGCTCACCGCTCCAAGTTGGATTCCAAGAGTTAGAAGCTTATGTTCACTGGGTACAACAACAACCACAATGCTTATCAATTGATTGATATAGACACTGATTTTCTTAATCTTTAGTTTTGATGTTGTCTGTTATGAAGAACGAGGACCTTTTAGCTATCCTTGTTTGTGTAGAATTTTGAGGATCCACCTTTGAAGGCTACCGATTTGGGTGTCTGTCTTTCATTTGGTTCACTTGATGGAAGGGATGACGTAGATTCTAAATTTGATGACGTACTGCCTGAATTTCCTCATGATGATGTTCTTCCTAGTAAACCTGTTTCCAATCTTGTTCTAGTTGTTCCTTCTGCATCTGATGTTGGTCCTTCTACTCTTCGACCAAAATGGTGGTCTAAGACCATTAGTGATCTTTGTCCAGATGAGCTCATCGAGGGTAGAACTTCTAGAAACAAGGGCAAGCAACAAAATACAATGAACTTTGCCCCCATTGCCAACATTCATAGTGCTTTTGAGCCTCAAACATATTCTGAGGCTAAAGGGATTCTTGATTGGGAAAAGGCTATGGAATCTAAACCCCAAAGTCATCTGAAGAACAACACTTGGGTCCTTTTTGATCTTCCTTTAGGGAAGAAGCCCATTAGCTGCAAATGGGTATGTAAAGTTAAGTACAAAGCCGACAGAACCCTTGACAAGTATAAAGCTCATCTCGTTGCTAGGGGCTTCTCATAGAAGGAAGGCATTGACTACAAGGAGACTTTTGCTCCTACAACCAAAATGAGTACCATATGGCTTGTCCTTGTCTTAGTAGCTTAGATTGGGTGGAAAGTCCATTAGATGGATGTTAAGAGTGCTTTCCTCAACGATGAGTTGCAGGAAGAGGTCGACATGACACAACCTCCTGGATTCAAGGTTGGTAGAAAGGAACATCAGGTGTGTAGACTAGTGAAGCCACTTTATGGCTTGAAACAGGCTCCTCAAGCTTGGTACATCAAAATTGATAGGTAACTTATAGATAATGGCTTTGTGAGGAGTCCATCTGACTCTAATTTGTATGTCAAGCACATTGGTGGTGATATTCTTCTTCTGGTTGTCTATGTTGATGACCTCATAATCACTGGTAGTTCGACACTTTTGATTGATTGATCAAATCAAACAAAGTTTGTGTCAAACTTTTGACATGACAGACTTAGGGCTTTTGCGCTATTGTTTAGGTGTTGAGGTTTGGTAGACTAAAGGTAGTATCTTCCTATCTCAGTTTAAGTATGCCTGTAGTTTGTTGAACAAGTTTCGGATGCAAGATTGCAAACTTGCATCCACACGTATGGAGAAAGGGCTGAAGTTGACAGCCAAATCAGATTCACCTGTGGTGAATGAATCAACATGTGGGCAACTGGTTGGCAGTCTCATCTACCTTACTGCTACTATGCTTGATCTCAGTTTTGCAGTGAGCTACATTTCACGCTTCATGATATCCCCTAGGCTGATCATTTGGTAGCAGCAAAGCGTGTGTTGCGTTATGTGAAGGGCACTATTGATTTTGGTCTTTTGTACAACAAAAGTCACGATCCTAAGCTTATTGGCTTTACAGATTCAGATTGGGCAGGTTCTGTTGATGATAGAAAATCAATGTCTGGGTATGTTTTTAGTTTGGGATTTGGTTTAGTCACATAGACTAGCAAGAAGCAGCAAGATCTGGCTTTTTCCTCGACAGATGCTGAGTATCGAGGAACAATTAAGGTAACATGTGAGGCAGTTTGGGTTTGAAGGATGCTTTCAAACATGCAAATGTCTCAAGCAGCTCCTACTCCCCTTTACTGTGACAATCAACGGGTACTCAAATTGGGCAAGAATCCGGTTTTCCACGAGAGAACCAAGCATGTTGATCATCATTGTCACTTCATTCGGAAGCTGGTTGAAGACAAATCAGTTCAATTGCTTTATGTTCCCACTGCGGATTAGACAACAAATGTTCTCACCAAGTCTCTAAGCCCAGACAAGTTTGTAAAATTTAGCGGGCACCTTGGTGTAGTTGATAGATTGACCATTAAGGGAGGGTTTTAGAATAATATCTTTCTATTTTAGTTTAATGGTCAATATTGTAGATATTAGATTCTTTGTAATTTTAACGTTCGTTTCTTTTAGAAACATCATTCCTTGTAAACTATAAATGATCATGTTGATCATTCATTTGTTCAGTTAATATTTCTACCATTGCTATATATATATATACTAGCAATGGGGCAGCTCCCATAATGCAAAAAGATCTAAAATTGAAAAAAAAAAAGCATGCCCTTACCACAATGGGTGCGAAAAAGAACGCAAAGATGCATTGCCAAAACATACCTATTTTAAGAATGCTAAAAATGCTACAAAATATTAATTTGCTGTGAAAAACTACTGCCAAAGACGGTCAACACAAAGAAGTAATAAATTTGCTCTTTCCTTCCATATTATGCTTATTGAGAGAGGGTCTCAAAGTCATTTTATGCCTGGAATTTGATAATATGTGTTTCTTCGTTTTTACCTCTGTCCATTCTTGCTCATTTTGAGATGGGAAGCAGTTGTTTTCCATTGGATTAGGATTCAAGTGTGAAATCTTTGGATTGATCGATGGAGATAGAATGATCTTAATGCTAGAAGAGGAATTGATTGTAGAATCACCAACATCATCCTTGGTTGATTTAATAACACTAGCAGCCACAACATCAAACACCTGTGAGCTACTTGAAGGGAGCAGTATAATGTCCCCTTCTTGAATAGGATTTAATAATAAACAATAATAATATATTTAAAATATAGAATAAAAATAAAATTTAAATTTAAAATATAAAAAAATAAATTAAAATATAACATAATTAATTTAGTTAAGTTAATGAAGGGTCAAAAGGCGTGAAATCAAAAGTTGTGACTCCCTCACACATGAGATATTAAAAGGGAGAAGAGAACTTCATTTGGAAGGGGAGAGAGGAAGGAAGAGAAAAGGGAAGGGTTGAAACATGGAGAGTTAATAGAAGAGAAAAAAGAAATGAGAAGAAAATAAGGAATGACTCCAAAAGGCAAATGTTTTGAAGGGTTTTGACTCTTCGAAAGGGTGGTAGTTATGAAGGGTTGTGTCTTTTTCAACGAGGACAATTATGAAGAGTTGTGACTCTTTCAAAGGGCATAAATGATGAAGGGTTGTGACTCTATCAAAGAGTGGCAATTATGAAGAGTTGTGACTCTTCAAAAGGGTGGTAATTATAAAGGGTTGTGACTCTTTCAAAGGGCATAAATAATGAAGGATTGTGACTCATCCAAAGGGTGGTGATTGTGGAAGGTTGAAACCTTTGCAAAGGGCAACCATGATGAGGAAGTGTGACTCTCGCCCACATTGGAAGATATGAAAGGGGTGAAGGTTTCATTCAAATCAATCAAGCAATCAAGCGTCACTCTATCTAATCAACATTCATTCAATTATCATCCACCAATATATCGAACTATCTAAAATTATATTGTCACTCGTCAATCATCTAATCATAATTACTTAATCATAACTTACCAAAACCTCAAATTATCAAATTAAAGAAATTCATTTCATCAATCATTCATTCAACAACAATCGAATTGGAAGAAGATAATTATCAAACAACAATATTATCTAGGACAGATCAAGTTGTAATAACACCTTTAGTCATCGTGGTATGAAGGAATGATTGTACTCCTTGTGCATATTTGAATGGTTGTAATGCCAATGTGTTTTGCAGACTTTATCTCTAATGCTTATAATAAATATATACACAAGTAAATGTATATTTATATCTATACAATTGACAATATCATACACCTACAATAATCAACCATATTAGAGAAGGAAAGGAAGTGGAAGGAGGCGGAATAGTGTGGTACACCACTTCATGAGATTGGTTGAGGGTCACACGAGGCCAAGGGTGATTGTGATGCTGCTCTTGGGTCTAGGGTCGAGTTAAGGACACCCTATTGCAATCTTCCCTCTGCGCCTATATGGATTAGTTATTGAGGTAACTAAGATAAAGGATTCTTAATCAGAGAGGAGAGAAGGATCGATGATAATGGGCTTTACTAGGTACGCCACCTCATGAGAATGGTTGATACCAATGAAGCCAAGGGGGATAGAGTTTCCGCTCTTGGGCCTAGGGTCGGGGATAATTAGGGCACCTCATCATGTCCTTCCTATCTCAACCCTTATTATGGTTGAGCACATGAGAATTATGTGCTATAAGTGTATTTCTCTCTTAACCCTAAAAATGGATCTATTACATGTATAATGATTATATTATTATCTAATTTGGTTGCAGGTTCCAAGATAGTCTTTATCACATTCGATTCCGGTGAGGGTTATATCTCTTACTATATTGTGTTCTTTGTTTTATTTGGATTTTATGAATTAACAATAAATTACAAGGCAATCCGAGAAAGGGACATTACAAGTGGATTTGAAGGGGACCTGACAACTAGAGATTTGTTTGTGCTTGAAGGGGAGACAAAAGGATCCTGTGGAAGAGCCTTATCCTGCAAAGAAACAGGTAGAACAAAATAGTGTTTGGGATCAATCCTGATCCACCATGTAGGCCTTCCACCAAAAACACGTTTACAGGAATGCAACTTCTAGCACTAGGGCATAAAATGATCAGTTGAGAAATATTTTTTGCATCTAAAAGCAATTTTTATGTAACCAGCTGCAACCAACAATGATCACCCACTTTCAAAGCAATCTGTGTAGGGAAACCATTGGAGAGATCTATCTCCACACAAATGAGTGCACAAGTGGGGTAAAGCTGCAGTGTTATTTCCCAAGGCCATTGCATAAGCCTGTAAACATTTTGATTCCCTGAATTGGAATGGAAGGCAAGGTAAGCACACTCAAAAAATTGCATATGTGAAATTCTCAGATTGTGGATCAAATGCGGGATACTGTGGATTCATGCACAGGAAGTCACCATATAAAAAACATGGGCCATTTTTCAATACCTATTCCTGTCTCTCAAAGATTCAAATTCAAAAATAAAGAACCCTTTGACACTTGGAAATAAACAAACTTCTTACCGCAAAGATTTTTTCCAATTCTTTGAAATCTGAGAATGTAGTTTACTCTGTTTTGGCCACACCTTGGTGAATCTACAAATTAGTGTCTCAACCAATTCCTCTAGGCATAATTTTGGAAAGAATGCAAATTGGCATGCTTGTATTGGAACCATGGTATGTGTGTTTAACATTCCAAGCATAAGAATTCATTAAGTGGAATTGAATCGAGCAAAATCCTTCCTCCCTAACTCACACCCCTCCTTGCCATGAAGCTGGCTCTATTGGTGAATTTGAGGGCAATGGTAGTGGGGAGTTCAAGAGCCCGCACAGGGTCCCTCTAGACCCAAACATTCAAATGAACCACATCTGTAAAATTTGTATAGCAACCTGCAAAATTTGTAGAGCCCACGTTGTTAGATGCTAAGCTAGGAAAGATACCCACATCTTGTGAGTTGTCAGAAGTATTGGAGTTAATTGTAGCTAGGACATGGAGGTCTCCAAAGCCCCAAAATCCCGAACACCAGCTTGGACATTTCTTGCAAAATCCATCTTGTCATCATTAAATTAAAATGGATTATACCAAATAGGAGGAGGTGGAAGCTTGAGACCATTTAATGTCTGAGAGCCATTGGCCATCTTTTATAAGCCATTGTCGCCGTGAAGTGTAGAAGAGGAGCAAACCGAGCAATGCAGAGCATTGTGATTTGTTTGAGTGTACTTATTTTGCATGTATACATACATACATATATATACATGATTTTTTTTTAAATATTAGAGAGAGAGAGAGAGAGAGAGAGAGAGAGAGAGAGAGAGAGAGAGAGAGAGAGAGCACTACCAAGATATAAATAAATAGTATAAATTTTAAACTATAAAACAACAATAAAATTATTCATGAGATCCATAAGGGTTTGGGAGTGGAGACCTTAATGGGTTTAAGGGGTAGCAATCATAAGTTGCACAAGGTGTTAATGCTAGAGTGGGTATGAGTGGATGTTTGTAAAGATGAAGTAGAAATGAAAAAGAATTGCATTTTTTGAAGTTTGTTATGCAGTTTATACTATTGTTGTGGGGGCAATATTACCGCCCCTGACCATCTTGGGGATGACTAACCAGAGTTCCGAGAATCGCCCATGAATCGCCTGAATCGGGCGATTCACGATTTGATTCACAGAAAATGATTTTTTTTGAATCGGAAATCGGAACCGCCGATTTTTTGGGCTGAATTGCATGAATCGCTTGAATCGGCGATTCATGCCATGAATTGCTTGAATCAGATGCCATGAATCGGCGGATTGCTAAAAAATCAAGTCAAATTTAAAAAAAACACAAATATTTTCAATGTTATTTTTTGGCCTTTCCTATTTGTTGTAAGTTTATACAAATATAACATTTAAGTATAATGCAATTAGTTTTTGGATTTGATTGTGTAAGTTTTTTTAGCATTGACGTTTCGGGTCACACTCCGTGATCCATCATCAAGAATAGAGAGTGAAGAATGAAAAATAAAATGTGATGGATCATCTATTCCTGATGATGGATCACAGAGTGTGATCCGAAACGTCGATACTAAAAAAACTTACACAATCGAATCTAGAAACTAATTGCATCATAATGGATTGTGGAAATCTGATGTTTTTAATTTAAGTATAAGTTTGATTTATTTAATTTCTTATACTTTAAGTTATATTTGTATAAATTATAAAATATATATACTTCAGGATGTTTGAGATAGGTTCCAACTTCATAGGAGTTAAGATGCAGATTCTAGATTTTGAAAATTTCAGACTTAACCAAATTTCAGGATTCAACAAGCCTTTAGCAGGGTTACCTCCCACAATCCATCATGGCTTTCTAAGGTCAAATTGAAGCTGGCAAAAGGATTCTCAAAGGGTTTTAACTTGTTTTATCACAAATCACTTGGTTTCGATCCCATCTCTACAACAAACTTAGCTTAGCTCTCGCCCAAATCCCAGACAGACATGACTTCCCAACAGGCCAAAATCATTCAAACCTCATTTGCCGGACCTAGGGACTTGAAAACAGCCACCAACAAAGACTACCTAAGATCTAGTTATGAAGACTTTGACATTTGGCATTGATCAATGATCAAGCATCATAGATTCATACTATGAAACGATTTAGTTTTATGGATCTTACAGATACTGATAGAAATATGTTTCATGGATCTTCATCTTACATACAGTTATGATTTGATGTCTTATGGATCTTCATCTTACATACATTCTATGATTTGACTCATTACGATCCTATGATTTCTATTTACTTTAGCTACAATTTACATTTTACGTGTAATGTATGTGATGGATTTATCATTTATGTTCCTTGTTTATGTATATTAGCTTCTATTTGATGATGTTATAGTGTGTTTAAGTTATATTCAATAAAGGGTGCATGAAATAAGTTTTAAATTGTTAAAATCTCTAAATTCCAAGGGTTTTTTAAATTTGCCGATTCGATTCCGATTCATGGCTGATTCACGATTCGATTCGGCCTTGCCGATTCCGATCCGATTCCGATTCTTGTTTCTTTGTGACTAACCATCTTGGGAATGACTAAGCATACCCATGTGATTCAGATATGTTTTATGTATTTTGGATAATTTTACTAGCGAGGGGGATGGCAAGGGGACGTTCCTTTGCATCGGGGATGGGGATGTGTCCCTCTGGAACATATTTAAATTAAACAATAAATGATTAGGGTAAAAAATGAAAACAAAAATAAGTATCTTGTTGCTGCTGCTAACTCTCCACACCATTATAATGTGGAACAAACTTGAAGATCCAGCTCCAGCAGATCCTCTCATGCCCATACTTTCTCCTACCTAGGTGTATCCTGCCAGTGTCGTGTTTGGGCACTATGGGGGAGATGGACTGTATTGAGAATGCGTCATGAGCAATAAGACCAGATTAATACACTAGAAATTGTCAAAAATGAATGATGGCCACTGAAATCAGATTGGATTTGTTTTTGTAGCAATGGAGGCTCATTTTGCTCTCCTTAAGTGGTGATGATTAAGGCAATTGTGTTGTGCCTAAGTCTAGATATATGACGAATATGGATCCATAGAGAACGTGGGGTGCCCAGCCTAGACCCTAGGTGAACCCAGGACTGTTTTGACCTTGTACCTAGACATGAACTATATATGATCAGTTCAGCCTCTTGTTTTGTTGAACCTGGCTTTTTTAGGGGCCAACCAGCCCAAAACCCTACAACAGACAACCAAAATTTGAAAAGTAAACATTGCAAACCAAAAAAGTCAAAAATAGGCAGTAAGCTATGTTAATCCACTATTCTCACTATAGATTTTGGTAAATGATGAGCAAGGTTTTAACTTTTACCATCCCTATTGAATCTTGAATTAGGATTTTGTCATAACCTGAGAGAGTGCCGCCATCGCCAGTCCCAGTTGCAGCTGCACCCGCAGTCAAGCAACCCTTGCCACCCCCAGCCTCTGCAATATATCTCAAACAATTATAGTTGTGTACATTTGGGAATCACACAACTGGCTCTTCAGTAGCATCCTCATGCAATTTACCGAGATGTTTAAATTCTTGGAAAAGGTATATTCTTTTTTCAAAGAAAAATAACCTGAGCTTTCTACTCTAAGGTTCTGATCCTCATTTCCTAGACTGTCATTGTCTTCTTCCCTACAAGAATCTTCACACCTAATGAAGCCTTTTTGGTCTGGAAGCACAATGTGTAGAAGATGGACTCCACATGAGTGAGTGGAGTGCTATACTTAAAGATTTTTGCCATCAAAGAGTTATGTACATGAATATGGATACAACCATTTATGAAGAACCCTAATATGGATATGGCTGGATATGTCATGGCTCCGCCCGAGTAATAATATTGACTTTGCATCGATCAGAAAATTGTCTTATTTCCTACAGTGATATCCTACAGTGATCATATTCATTTCAGCTATCAATGTTGATAACAAAAGTGTAGAATAAAGCAACGATTTAATTAATACTTAATACAGCAGTTAACCAAAACCCAGTGACTAAAATATTAAAGCAGGGATCAAAGAATAAACAAGACATTGTTTGGTTTTAAAGAGGTATCATTAAGGGATCAGACTTGAAGAGGCATTGTTAAGAAAGAGTGTGACCAATCTTTAAGGACAACAACTACCAAAGGTTGTCTCTCCTCACAGCAACATAAAAATATAAAATTTAGAAGACCATGATAGAGGAGGGGGTGTCAAGGAAGATAGAAACAAATCAGTAATTGAGAAAATAGATCTGCAATTCGGAATACATGCATATCTCGATCTAGTAAATATTGTGGTATGCATGAAAATATGTTTAATATGTACACTTAGTGTATGCAACGTGGATTATATATATTTTTTCTCTTTAAATATCTCTTATCAAGATGTTAATAAACTTTATTATGCTTCTCTAATTTAATAAGTTGTCTTTCTGTATTCCCCCAAACAATCATGACAAGAATGGAGAGAAATGCGTTAGGGAGAGGTGGTAGACATGGGTTCCCCCAAATTAAGTAGGCTACTCCAGGGATGGAATCATCAAGGTGGACGTTTCTGCGACTTGTGGGCGAAGGGTCGAGTTGTGTTGGTTAAGATGCTGTGCGCTCTTGGGCTTTATTGGGTTGAATAGTCTTCCTTAATGACCCAGGTTGACTTGAATTAAGTAGGCCACCCCAAAGGATGGAATCATCAAGGTGGATGTTCCTGCTGGTTGTGGGCCAAGAGCTGAGTTGTCTTGGCTAGATGGTGCCCATGGTTGGGCTTAATTAGGCTGAAGTTTGAACAGTAACTGGGCACCCTTTATGGCTTTCCTCTCCAAACCCTATTATGGGTGATTCAGGGGGATGGAATCCTTGGTGCTTAATTTCAAAGATCAATAAGTTGCATGGTTTATCTAAGTAGGTTAGTTGATTATGGACATATATGTATATGTAGCTCATAAAGAAATGAATAATCTTGTGAATTATATTTAAATATTGTCTAACATGGTTGCAAGACCTAAACCAGGATTTATGCTGATAACTATATTACATTCCTTAATTCAATTGAATTTGTGAATTTAGGACAAGATCTAGGTTCATCCCAGAAGGGGTTCTTACAGGGTATGACCGTCATAAAAAAACACATGCTCATATTTAACTCAATTTTCAAAGTTTTTAGAGGAGATTTTCCTTACTTTAAAAGCAATTCAGACATAATTGCCAGATACATAATTATAAGTTGATTTAACAATTTACAATAAGCAAAAAATAGTACTGTTGCATATGGAAGATAACCCCAAAAACTGGGTCGCTGAAAAAGACAAACATTTGAAAACTGCTGCTGACATAATCCTTCTGCTGGCTGGAGGCTGCTACGGGTTAGATAGAACTAGCAGATTCTTTTGAATTCTGCTGCTGACTAAGAAACCTGTATCCATGAGCAAATGAATGAATGACTGCCACTGCCATCAAGTATGGAAAAGAAAAGGATTAGAGAGTCCGCTGTCAGGTATGAGGTAACCAACAGGCTTAATTCAAAATACCAGCAGGTTTGAATAACAATAAACACTTGAGGCTAAGCAAGTTTGAAATGCTTTCAATGAGGCACATGAGCAGTGTTTGTGGGTCCCATGAAATGTATAAAGAGAAACAAATCAGAGAAGGCAGTGCTGTCTTCAAGTTAAAATAAAGGAAAGACCTGCAACACACTGCAAAAACAGAGGGAAAACAAAATTTGTTATAGCAAAATCTTTTTGTCTGCGTAGGATGGCATGAGCCTCATGCATCAGTGGTTGTGGAGGAGATGTTATTGAATGCAATGTTGCGGCTTAAAAACATCATGATCACTCGAAATACTAAGATTTTTACATTTGAAGGAAATATTAAATTGACTAGAAAGGAATGAAGTATTCGGAGGAAATGTATAGATTCACAACATCTTTTATGTCTTTCCCTTGCAATATGCCTAAGGCCACCAGAGGTGGATCAACAGGAAGCAAAACTTTGAACAGCTTCTGGAAACCAATACACACCAATATTAACGACTAATAGCTGGAAACCAAGACTAAATTTTTTAAAATTTGTCATGTCCCATGTTTGAAACCTTAATTGTAATATCCCCAATTTTGTGAAGTCTCTAGAAGAGACAAAATTAGATTAGTGTTTTTATAAACCACTCTTCTATGGAAGAAGAATAAAATGAAAGATACAATCTGCTAAAGTCAAAACACTCTAAATGAAGTGTCATGATGATATTATATCATTGGTTATGTTTAACTAAATAATCAACACAACATCAGATCTAGGCTTATTGAAACTTAGCACTCCAATTTTGTTTTTGTGATCACATTGAAAATACATATCATGTATCAATCGTCAATAGCAGGGGATTGGAGTAATTACGATCAAAGCCTCTAAGTTGGCTATTGAAGAAAACAACTAGGCTAATATTCTGTCTACCATGGGATGATTAGCAATGTACCCTTTGACCGTCAATAATAATATTATCTATATTCTTCAAAATGGTAAGCATCAAAGACTATCAGGCGACTAGCCACAAACGATGACATAGAGGCGTTAAAGTTAGTGACTAGGTTAGAGAATAACTCAATTACAAACATCAAAGACAACGATTAATCAAGAGCTGCAGTTAAAGATTATTGTACTAAGATCAGTAGTAAGTTTGAAGTAATACAATCTGTTGGAGTGAAACCCAATGGTTAAAAATATAAAATACGATTTGGTCAAAGACAATGAGGAGGTGTGATTCAATGGTTGCTAAAGAATTTTTAATCCTCCATAGGGTGCAATCACATGATCATTAATTAGAGAAAGGGGTGCAATGGGTTTAAGAGAACCTATCCATTGTGAAGAGACATACCCCAAGAGATGTTACCTATCAAAGATATATAATGTATATCAAATCCATTCCTTTGGGGATCATTGGTGTTCAGAAAGGGACTCAGAGTTAAAAATATATTTGATACACTTTACATGAAGAGATAAAAGGGAAGTGAATTAAATATATGTTGCTGGCAAACAGCTATGAGTTAATAGTAATACAGATTACAGAATATTATATCTGAACCTATTGGAGATTAAGAACCATTATATATATATATATATATATATATAAGCTAATGCCTTAATCACATTCTAATACTGTTAAGAGGATAGGTTGGTGTTGTGTAGGGAGAGGCCAAGTGGTGGTATTGACGGGCGTTAATGAAACCCTTGGGCCTATTTGTGGAGGTCATGTCAAGCGCTCTACCACAAGTAAATTCCCATCCTTAAAATTATTGATTAGGAGAGAAGGAATTAGGGCTTAAAGTATGTATTATGGATTAGTGATTATTTATTAATTTAAATGCATAGTGATGTATGTTAATCATTGGGAATTAGTATTCTCCTAGTAGGGAATGTTGCACATGTCCAAGCCCTAGTTGAGAATTTTAGGGTAAATCAAGTAAAGTCCCGGTTGGGGACATTAGAAAATTGCATTTTGAAGGGGTTGAGTTTTCTGGCAAAGGATATATGCCAGCTGTTTTAGAAGCTCTTATAACTACCCTGCTGAACGGGTCAAAAGAAAGTATGGTTAATAAGATGAACTATACTGTGCTATGGATTGTCGGATATGTGTAAGATCCACTGATCAATGTTTTGTGTGGCTTGTGTTCTAGGTGTAACGTTCTTGAGGTAATTGACAACACAAACAAGAAGAAAATTTTTGATTTATATTTTGAAAATATTAGGGGAGCCATGCTTGATGTGGGAGTATAGTGTAGAATGTGGTTGTCATGGTTAGTAATTGCACCACAAATTGTGTAGATGGGATACGAGGAATCACCCACAAATTTATGGGGATAGGCATACAACCCATTGTCGAGATTTGTTGCTTAATGACTTGGCCAAATTCACATGGGTGGTGAAGCAATTCATAGCTGGAGATGCATAAAAATTGCATATAAAAGCAAACGAATTATTTTAAACCTAAGTTGCTGGTTCGGATTTGGGTTCAGAGTCAGGTTCGAGTTTGGGTTTGGGTTCATTTTGTTCAAATTTTTTTTGGGTTGGGTTTGGGTTCGGGTTCATTTTGGGTTCGTCTGTACAAAAACATATGTTTTTTAAATATATATATATATGTGTGTGTGTGTGTGTGTATGTACAGCAGCAAATATTTTAAGAATATTGAATTAAAACTAGTAAAAACAAAAATATATTAATATTTTTTAATACAGTAGAGTAATTTAACAAACATTATAATATAAAAATTAAAATATATATTTTTTAATTTATAAATATACAAATAATAAATATGTTAAATATTATATATTAAATATTAATATATTTAAGTCTGCGATGGAGTTTGGCATCCACTGTGAGCTTATAATATGTTATTATTTACTTAACATCTCTTCAGCATATAATATATTATATAATCTATTATTTCATCTTCTCAGCTTATAATATGCAATGGCGCCAAGGTTTAGAAAACTCGTCTTTGGAAGACATTTTTTGTGACGATTTTCAACTGATTGGCAACGTCTCCTGCAATCTATACCATTGTTCTAGCACAGCGTGAGGAGAAATTCATTTCCGGCACCTTCCATTTCTAGTAAAAACTGAAGTCACGTTCATTCATTTCTGTCCGAAGTCATGCCTATTCCTCCGGATACGCAGAATATATTTCAGAGGTGTTGCAAATTCACCCAAATTCCTCCTGGATTAATCAAAGGTCATTGGAAATTCACACAGGGTCCTCAGAGAATTTCATCTGAATTACCCAGTCTGATGCTGACTTTCGACCGAATTTGCACTGTATCTGACTTTGGTGCGAACCGACTTTCGAATTTGGCCTTAAGCAGGCGAACGTGATAACTTAGTTTTAAACGCCAGAACTGTTGAACCATTTAATGAAGCTGTTGCGAGGCTTTAACCGAACCCTGTAATTGTGACAAAAAGGTGCCAGTGTTGGAATATATGAGAAAAGTTGGGGTGATTATAATGCCAGCATCAAACTATTTCAACTCCAAATGCTAAAAGACAGCCAATGTAAACAATTTTCACTTTCTTGGTGATTAATTCTCTGGCACTTCTAATAATCATGATATTGAGCCAACTCTTGATCAAGTGCTATTGATGGCTGGGATATTTTTGATGCTTTAGAGTCTTGATTCTTGATTCTCTTATTGATGAAAAATCTCTCTAAATTTATGGTCATATTTTTTTAGTTTTTAATCTCTCTCTCTCTCTCTCTCTCTATAGCATTGTGAAGAGTATGCTGTCCAGTAATTTAATAGCACGTGGCAATAATAAATATGCAATTAAAAACATTCTGTGTTGAGGTTGTATGTACTGGGCCTCTACTTGTGTAAATATTCTTTTTAAAATTTTCTCTCATTTTTGCATCACATGATTGTGTCATGCCCCTGTCAAATACCAGATCACAGCATCCGTATTATAAAACCAGCTACTAGAAGATAAAATAGCAGCGCCCACATCATATACAATTAATTAAATAAATGGAGCTATCAATATAAAGGAGGTGGTAGCATAAGGAATTTAATTGCAGTGATTGAATTAGAAGGGGTGTGATTCCTTCCAATGTGAAAGGTTGTGACTCCCTCACATATAAGTTATAAAGGGGAGTTCATTTTTTTATGAAGAGATCATCAACTGAGAATCAAGGAATCAATGAATTAATCAATCATGAATTGCCAATCCAGCAATCAAGCAGTCAATTTGGGAAATAGGAAATGACTTGCAAATAAGCAATTACAGCCAAGGAGGACAGACAAAACCCCTCCAGAGTTCGTAAAGAGATTCAAGGGTGAAAACCTAAGTTGCCAATTCTGGTGCGGATTTGGATGCGTGATTTTTTTTTTAAAAGATGCGGATGCGTTTGGATGCGTGTGAATAGATATATATATATATATATATATATATATATATGAGTGAAAGAAATTCACTTTAATAAATAAAATTTACTTCATTAAATAAATAATAATGTGATATTAAAGTCATTATATATATTTTAATATATATATATGATAATGAGTGAAAGAAATTCACTTTAATAAATAAAATTAACTTCATTAAATAAATAATAATATGTGATATTAAAGTCACTTTGCTAGTAATAATTCATAAAATTTAAAAAAAGGGTGATTTTAAATGAGGAAGACCAAGCTTGCCGTAAGTCTTCATAGATGGGAAGATTTTAATAATAAATAAACTAAAAGAGGAGCCCCACATCATTCCCAAAAACAAATTGTTATTATTAAATAAACTGGGCACTTGAACATTAGAAAATAGTTAAATTTTTATCAGATGCTGTGCGTGCGTGAAGAGGAGTGCTGGGTGGCAAGGGAAGAGGGAATTGTTAGCACCCAGCCGTGAAGTGTAGATAAATATCTAGCTGCCTGGGATGCGCATCCTGCAGGCACCCACAGGGCACCCGCCTCCGGATCCTTATCCGAAGGCACCTGCCTCCGCCTCCTGGCCAAACCTGCACGCACCGGTATCTTATCTCAGGTGAAAACCCTTATTTCTCATCAAGTTTTGGACAAAAACCCAAATCTTGACTTGCCAAAGAGGATGAAAACCGTCCAAGGTAAATTAAGAGTTTTAAGGATGAAACCCCTTAAATTATCTTAACAAGTTAAGGAAAAATACCCGTAATCTTGCCATTGCTGAGTTAGGGATGGAAACCCTTGGTTCGGGCAGATCTTCAGGCATTTCCAAAGTAGACATACAAGAGGAAATCATCTCACAGTTTGAAGGAGAATTATAGCAGAAAACCAAGAGAAGTTCTATTTTCATAATTATTTATAGAATTTTAAAGTTGAATATTATAATAAAATATTAAAATTTCATCAAATTAGATAAAAGTTATTTTCATAGATACAATGCAATTATCATTCTAAGTTGGAATTATTAGTTTACGGCAAAAAAAAAAGAATCTAGAAAGAGACATTACAGATTATGTATATTACATTGTCTATGTTAAAAAAATTCTACTCATGTAGTTCTGCAACCTTTCAGGTCCTGGATTTGGTGATTATGGAAGGATGCCTATGGGCAATACTGGCATGGGAGACATACCCATGTTTGGTAATGCACAGTTGTCTGGAGGCCATCATGCAGGGTATGATGGGGCTATGTTTTCCCAACTAGCATCTGTAAATGCTATGCAAGATTTCTCTCATTCAGGAGTTAAGCGGGGATACTCAGCACTGGTAATTTGCATTTCTTAGTTGAAAAATTAATGGAACACGGATTGTATCTGTGTTAGTATTTCATTACTTGAGATTGCTCTGTGAAGTGAGTATTTTAATATGTTGAAATATTTTTCAGGGTGAAGATACATATGGAGACTCCAGAGGAAATCCACGTGCTCGTCTTGATAATTCTCTTGTAGCTGGTGGCTCAAGGTGTGCTTGTTTTATCATATACATTCAATTCCTGATAGGTGGCATAAAATGTGAGGATGTGTGTAAAGTAACTCAAGATGTTTGTAAATTTATGTTGGATGATGTTGAACTTCAGGAAACTGTATCTTGTTTCTGATCAAATGGTCCTTTGTTATATGCTGCTTAATGGTTATTTAAATAGTATTTCTTCTTATAAATTATTTCTGCAGTATGTTTGGAGGATTATCTCAGCAACAATATTATCAGAATCCAGGTATCAGAACTAGTTGTGTTAACCGGTTTCTTTATCTATCTGAAAGTTTAATTCATGTCGGAGGGTTTTTGATTTCATTTATGCGTATAAAATTTTCCAGGTAGACCTCATCCTACAGGTTCAGCAAGTTATCCTCCAGTTGGGTTGCAGGTGCGGTTTTACTGAACATGTTATAATAGAATTTCAATTTATTCTATGTATCGAATATTGGCTTTCTCCAAGCATAAATAAGTTGAATTGCTGGTGAATGCAGCCTATAATTATTTAAATATGGTAGATCTGCTTTTGACCTTTGCTCATTTGGTAGGATCCTTGTTTATATAATGTATGAGTTTTATTCATTGGGCAGACAAATGGATTGCAGAGATCTTCTGGACAAGGTGGTCGTAGAGGAGGTGCTGGCAATTCCCGAGTAAAAAGTATGTCGTCTAAGTTTATTATAGTAGGCCAGATATAAGCTTTTTCATAAATTAGAATTTGGTACTTGTTTCATTATATTATGTATTTGAAGTTTTGATGGATTTCAAACACCAATTTTCACTAATGACTTATGATCTCACAACTTCTTATTTTTGGTACAGATTGAACCTCTGTTGAGAGGAACTATTCAGGATTATTTCTGACCATAAACCTACCTTGGAGATATGTTGCTGCCTTGGTTGTGAGAAAATCCTGTTTTTAGACATGTAACCAATTAACATAATGTCAAGATATTCTCTAAGGTCAGGTTTTGGAATTTTTTATGTTCTAGCCAAATCTTCAACCTTGGCTTGTTATAACAAGTGCATAACATATATTTTGGAGTTGCTATATGATTTGTGCTTTTAGCAAACTCCTTTGGATCTTTTCTATGTTGGAGTCGCCTTGAAGAATTTTCTTCTGTTTTTATCACCTCATTAAAGGGGCCATTGCAAATATTTAAGGTCAATGGTCCTGGTACAAAGTAGAACTACTTTTGATCCATCAATCCATTGTAGTCTATCTGTTCAACATGAATTGTGGAACCTTGTTTATTGAGATTCTCATAGTAAACATTTTTGTTCTGTAGCACTGATTCTACCTTGTCATTTTTCTCTTGCTCGTTCATCAGAAATTATTGATCTAATTGAGCTTGAAAGCAGAGCTACATGTATTAACCAACAATTATATTTTGTCATGGTTTGGTCTGTCTGGCAGGGTAATATATATATTTTAAAGTTCCATTGAGTATGGATGTTTTCTAGGTGTCAGTTAAGAACTCCATTGAGGGATGTACTAAGCAAAATCCAATTTATCGAAACTTGATTCTCAATGCTTCGTAAATTCTTGACATCAATTTTAGTTCTACCATTCTGAGCCCTTATATGAATGTTTTTATCCCTCAATGATGGAAATGGAGTTGGAATTTAGAAACTTAAGCGCTCATTATGGATTTATCCACTATATTTTAAGGGAAAGCATTCCATAGGCAACATTGGTGTGTATTTTGTTAGCACGTCATATTTATAGTTGGCAATGCATTTTCCACAGATTTTGAGAAATTATAAAATCTCAGATCAGTCTATAGAATGCAATTTTGCAATTTTCATGGAGGTATATCAGCTAAGATTTTCAGAGTCCTGGCTATGGAACATTACCACACAGAGCACTTGGGGAAAGCTCATGTAAGAGATTCAAAGTGAAAATTTGGAAGGTATGCTTATTAAGTTGAATTTATCTTTATTGCTCACAGGATCTTTAGAAGGCAGCTTTTGTTTTTTGTCTATAACTCGTGCTAGATATTTATTTGTTAGATGCGGGAAATATTATGCCATCCAGACAGGTAGTGGTCGCTTTCACCATGTCCATAAATAATGGCCACCTGAAAGGTAGTTTTTTCTGTTTCAGGTAAGCTTCATGTTGTTACAATAAGGATTTACATCTGTTTCTGTTTTCTATTATATGATACATATCGATGTTTTTGCACTTTCAGAGGAAGCCTTCACGGATGCTAGTTGGTCATGTTATTTTATTATTTTATTAGGGTTATGATTATTTGCAAGCCTTCTGTTGAAATTGGAAAATACTGTAACTGGTCGTGGAAAGGATTGGGCACAAAATTATATATAAACTACACATTGACATGTTCTCAGATTATTTGAAGCTTGGTACAAATTTAATCCTCATTACAAATGAAAACTAAAGTTAAAAGTTTACTTCTAAAGAACAGTTTTCAAAATCTGGTATGTTTTGTTGTAGATTTTGGTAGAAATGTTTTTGTAAGACCTAGATGGCTTAGTTCAGTACCTGGCAGGGTATGGAAGACTTTGAAAGCTTCTTGCATTTATTTAAATAATCTTATTTTTTTTTTAATTGAGAGAAGTATTATCATACAAAATTACATAAAGCTGAGAAAACTCAGCAGCAATATGTTACAATAACTTTGAAAGCTTCTTGCATCTATTTAAATAATCTTATGGTATCTCTGCTCTTCATCATTGTCATTTCTGGATGTTTTATACATTCAGGTTTTATTCTTTCCTGTCAAAATCATGAAAGTTGAATTCTTATTATGAAAGCTAGGAAATTTATGGTCAGCTCTTCCTCGTTACAGAGATTTTTACCCTTTTGCACTAAGTGAGCAAGATCTGTGTAATGTTTTTTTACAGAGATCTTTGCCTTTTATTCGAATAATGAAACCGATGTGAAAATGCAAGTACATTTGTGAGTGTGATATATATACTTTTAACTACATGTGTCTTATGATGTTACGGGAAGGGTTTTGTCTGTGAAAAAATACAACTGCAATCATGTGTTTGTGAGATATTTTATATTAGTTACTAGATAGTTTATTGCTACCAATTAAATCAACCATGTTACTGGAAGGGTTTGTCTGTGAACAAATACAACTGCAACCATATGTTAGTGAGATATTTTATAGCAGTTACTAGATAGTTTTTGGCAACCAATTAAGTTGCCACTTATCTTAGGTCTGTAATCTAAGTACACCACCTCTGTTAAGATCTCAATAAACTATATCTATTTGGCTAGTGTTTGATCAAATACTCACTCCCTTCTGACTAGAAATAATATTTTAATATCAATGATCATCTATGTATTGGTCATGTGATGTGTATAGTTGATAAAGGTAGTTTGCTCGCTTCTAATGTAGATACTCGTTCTCGTTCAATTTTGTTCTAGTTGTGGATGAACAATCTTGTTCATTATATATATTTTTACCTTGCTTTGGTACAAATCTAATTGGCAGTTGTAATCGTTTTTGCCATTGCTGTCTGGTACATTTAGTGTTTAAGGCTCATCAACTTAGTTGATTTCCGAACAAAATAATTGCTTGGCATTGCCACTAGTCGTTTTCATTGTTTGCTGGCATTTTGATAGACCTAGTTGTGGTTGAACAATCTTGTTCATTATATATATTTTTACCTTGCTCTGGTACAAATCTAATTGGCAGTTGTAATCGTTTTTGGCATTGCTGTCTGGTATATTTAGCGTTTAAGGCTCATCAACTTAGTTGATTTCCGAACAAAATAATTGCTTGGCATTGCCACTAGTCGTTTTCATTGGTTGCTGGTATTTTGATAGACTATCGCCTGTATTTGCTGAGATGCAATATTGTAAGAATTCGAACTCAGTTTTGAATTTACAACAATCCTTTATGGTGAAAGTTCAACTTAAATGGTAAATGGATGTTCTACTAAAGGATATTTTTTTTGGGTTGAGTTGAAAGCTATAAAAAATTTCATTAATACATATATGAATGATAGGGTGGGGATTATAGATGAGTTGTAGTTTGTCGTTAGGGTATCTAATCCATCGACAATAAATTGATTTGAGGGAGAAGTTAAAAGATTGCCATGAGATTTTAATTTTAATTCATGGTCAAATAATAGCCTTGATTTGTTCTTAGGACTTAATTTTGTTAGTACTCACATCAACTGCACGGTATCCAAAACATTTGTAATAATTTTGGCATTACCATTCGAACGCAACCACCCTACTAATCCTAGTTATAGGTGAAGATTGTTTTTAGAGAAACCACCAAAGAAGCTATCAATTGCAACCATTTCATTAATTACAATTAAAGAATTTTAAGATAGAGATATTTAGAGGAATGTCGAAGAAGCTATACATAGTTGCAATTACCCCACCAATCCCAATTAAAGATGTTGCTCACATTTGCAATTGTTTTGCTAATCTTATTGAAGACTTGTTTGATAGTATTCGATAAATTCCCTTGAATCCAATTCTCTAGATGACAGGTTCTCTTCAATTGCATTGAAGCCAAAATATTTGGTAATACTTTTGTAAATTCTATAACAATGCATTTTCAAGAGTATAGGTTCTAGAGGAATCATGATAGATCTTAGACAAGATACCATAATACGATTATTCATATTTGCAACTAGCTTACCAAGCCAAAACTTTTGGTAATGCCTTTGTAAATATTTTCAAATAATATAGGTTTTCAATGAATCATGATAGGTCTTAGATGAGGAACCGTAGGATTATCCATATTTGCAACCAGGTTATCAAGCTGAAACATTTGGTAATACCCTTGTAAATCCTATTCCAATGTATTTTGAAGAATATAGGTTTTAGATGAGTCATGATAGGTCTTAGACAAGGAATCATTAATAAGATTATCCATCTTTGCAACCCGCTTACCAATGTCAATCAAAGCTAATGTGCTTAAGTGATTTTTAGAGAAATGATAAAACTATTTGTAATCGCAACTACTCAATTTCAATCAAAGGCCATATTTGTTGTTTCTCCACCCATCTCAATTAAGATGAGTGGCATTCTTTGTTAAATTTCTTTCAAATTCTTACCTAGAAGATGGTTTATTTTTTTTTAAGGAAACTCATAGAAGCTATTCTTATCTATTACTATCAGAAAGGCCTTAATTGCAATTCCTATCTATAACTATAAAGAAGGCCTTAATTGCAATTGCTCCAGCTGGTAGCGATCTTTGTTAAATATTTTGAATACTTTTCTAGAAAAGAGATTATATATTTTTTCAAATGAAATTCAAAGAAGCTATTCATATCTACGACCATCACTATCTCAATCTAATTCTTTAATAACAATCTTTGTTAAGTTTCTTAACTCAATCAATATATAATTTAATGGAGGAAACTTGAAGGATCGTGCTTACATGTTGGCCTCTTGTGTTCTTGCTTGTTTCACGTCTTTTTTTTGTTAATGTCACTCTTTCATACTTTATTTGTTTTTTCAGACCATTGGAACTCTATTTTTCGACAAGTGCATGCTACTAGTGGGGTAGCTTCCATTTGATTAAATTCAAAAAATTACATGTTAGCATCAACTCTTTGAGTTTGTGCAAAGGACTATATAGGGGTATCCTTCCGTATTGTTTTATCTATGGCACTGATATTATCTTTAGTTTGTTCATATGCAAAGTTCACCAAAAAAATTATAGTACTATTGCCTTTTTGACAAATGTGGTTTCTTGTTATGTTCATGTCTTCAAGGAGCTTCCAAATTGGTTCAACAATGTTCAAGATCTTTTTCCATTGCTCATAGAATTGATGCAATATTTTTGAATCCCCTTTCATATCAATGTTTTAGATATTTTCTATTTTACAAAGTTTAAGGCCATTCAAAATAGTAAAAAAATTAGAAATTTCGGTTCACTATTGGGGCCAATGGGAGGTTGCTTGGACATAGCCTACAAGAGATTGTTTGAACCTAATCACCACTCCACATCTTATGCTTTGTTGGTGTTATTGCTTTGGCTACTTTTTTTTTTATTTCAGCTCTTTTTTTATTAGCTTCATTAATGTATAAATAGTTTCCTATTTTTATTGTAATTTCTCAATGGTATTTGTTGTTTTAAATTGGTGTGATTGATAACAAAATAACAATATTTCATCAATCTTTATGAGTACTTGTTTTTTTCTATATTTCTAATTAAATATTTCAATTCATGACTTTTTATAATGCTTATACTTTAATAATGACAACAATATAAAAAATAAGCTACCGAGCCAAAAAAAGAGGAATTGTGGGGTTCATTATGTTGACCATTGCCGCTCCTAATGACTCTTCTCGCTCTGTGCGTTCAAATGTGCCTAATCAAGGGCTTCTTGAATTTGCATATGGGGTTGGAGCCTTGCTATCTCTGGAGAATGGATGGGGTATCATTGTTGGGTTCCCTCAGTTTGTGGTAGTTTTCCCGTCTGCTCCTAAGTTTGCTGTTGCTTCTTTGTCGCTTGCTGCTAGGGTTTCTATTGGTGGTGGTGTGGAAATTGATTTGTTGCAGCCTAGGGTCATGTTGAAGAGACGACATGTTGATAGAGGGTTTATTCCTGCCTCAAGTGCCATTTCCATTAAGCTAAATGTAGAGATGAAGGAAATAGATTGTAACGTCTCTGTTTTTTTCCACTCATGGTGTGATTTGTCGGTTCAAGGGTTTTTGGCTTAGCCTCATTGAGTTGCATGCTTGGATCTCACAACATTGGGAGCCTCTCCTTTCTAGTATGGTCATATTTACCCTATGAAATTTTGTGATCATTTTTTTAGTTGGGAGGACATTTTTGTTAATGATAAAACCAATGCACTCTGATTTCAATCCTTCTTCCAAAATGTTTAATAAGATTATGTTTTTTGTTCGGTTTCCTTATCTCCCCCTTCGTCTATGGGTTGATTCTCTTCTAGAGGAAGTTGGAGATGCTCTTGGGGATTTTCTGATGGTGGAGGATGAATCCTTTGATATTCTTCATTCCACCTTTGCTTGTATTCTTGTCAAAATGGATATTTCTAATGGGCCACCTGCTAAGATCTTAATCAAATCTTCTAAGGGTAGCTAGGTTCAAACGAACATGAAGGGGTTCCCTTCAGGTGTAGAAGATGTTCATCATATTGAATTCCCCAATGTGGGAGGGAATGTGCCACAGGTTGTCATTTCTCGAACTATCAATTTAGGTGGCATTTGTGATATTGCTTTGCCTATAGGGACAATATCTGATGATGCTCGAGATGGTGGGTGTTCTCTCTGCAAGCAATCTCCCTTAGGATGATGGTGGCCCAATGATAGGTTCATTGGCTTGGCATGATGAGGCAGTGGAAGTGGAAGAGGGCTGGATATGATATGATAAAAAACAATTTAAAAAACAATGTAATATAATTGCTCTTGTAAAATTAATTTGGACAAAGTTTAATAGTTACAATTTTACAATTTAATATAGATATGATATTTGAAATATTAAGCTTTGTTTTATTTAGATAAATAAGTGAAGGTTTTAGAAGAGAACTTGTCCACGAGACTTAAAATCACAATACATGATAAGGACAAACTTGGCTTAAAACAATATTATTGGTTGTAGAATATAATCTATTTATTTCATATATATTGATATTTGTTTAAAATTTAGCTTATTGGAAATTAAGTCTTTTTGAGAGAGATTTACACCAATGTAAATTTAGTTATGTGATATTTTCACCCTTTAATATTCTTTGTCCATGTTTTCTTCACAAAATCTGAAGGTTGGTATCTTCAAACTTCATTGTTTCCTCTTTGTTGGGTATTTTTTTTCTTAATAGAAGATGGACACACTTTTTTGCATTCTTATAAACTAGTAGACTCTTGAGAAGAAATTTGTTGAAGCTTTGTACTGTCATTAAGGCTTAAATATGCTTTAGTAATGGACATCTCAGTATTAATAGCTTCGTTCTTAATATCCTCATGTCCTTATTAGCTTTCTTGTCAAGTGCCATCTTCTACATGTTTATTTTTGGGTCTAGACGTATCTTTATTTTATTCTAAGCAACAATAGAAGTCATGGTTTTATTGAATAAATCTTGCCTAGAGACATTAAATATTGACTTTTTGTAACCAACACATCACTTCCATACATCATTTCCACTGAAATACAGACAAAAGACTTTAGGAGAAAGTAGTGCAATTTTAAAAGAATTGATACATATTTTCTATCTCTTTTAACCTTAGTTTGCCATGCAAAATTAAAATTTCTTGTAATTAAGGAAAACTCTTCATAGGTTTGGATAAAATTGGGAACCAATTTTGGTTTTAACCATTTTTACAAATCTTGAAAAGTTAGACAAAAGCTCATTTAACCTATAGATTTGGTCTAGATTTTAATAAAGCTTTATATTTCTTCAAGTCATCCATCTAGTTTTACTATTGTGATTTTTGGTTACTCTAATTGTACTTTTTTTTGTGAGAACTTTTAACTCTAAATATACTATTTATAATAGAGGCAGAGTAATTTTCTGCCTACAAAGACTTAAGTAAAATATTGTGTTTGTGCCTTTGCTCACTATATTTGAATATCAACAACACTTGTGGCTTCTAGGGTTGTAATATGTAGTCTTGAGCATTGTAACCACACAAGCCTTCACCTATGCATGAAGTGTTGTGCACATGCCTTGCATTTGGATCCAACTCTTTGTGAAATGCCTTCTTGATTATTTGTGTATGACATACTTTTGCCCATCACAATGGATAGTAGTAATAATTTCAAGGCTAAATACAAAATAAATGAAGAGGAAGGCTACAAAACTTTTTGATTTAAAGTAATATTTTGATTGACATGCTCTATAACCTCTACGCTATGTAGACTATTTTTTTTAATTATTAATGTGATTAGATTTGATTAAACCCTTTATGTCTAGTTTAATCGAGAAAAGTTTGATCATAGCTGATTTGTTGATATTTTCTATCCATATTAATTCTTTTGTGTAGTTACTTGAGAGGTTACTCCTTCAATTTATGTTGATATGTTTTTGATAATAAAAGAAGCAAAATAAGAGTGTTGAAACTTATAATGATTGGCTAAAATGTCATTTACAATTGGTCGAGAACATGCTAGAGACAATAAAGGCCTTTATAGTGTGAGAGAGAACAATTCGTGGCCAAAGAACTAGTAGAGAAGTACCAACGGCATCAAAAGCGGAGGTCCTCATAACCCAACACCCACAACACTAGAAAACCCAAAGACATGTCTTTTGGAACAATGTCCAGTGAGAGCATATGTAGAAGCATCACCAAAAGGTCCAACAAGCACAAAGTGCACCAACAATTACTGTTGCAATTTTTGAAATTTAATTCCACATATTTAAATAATGGTTGTTCAAGTTTATTTAGCATGTAGGCTTTCTTCATTTGGATAATTTAATTGATGTATTTTGTTAAAGTTATGTAGCATGTTAAATTCATAAATTTCAAACAATCTTATTGTTATAATATTCTTTATTTCTTATTTATTTTAATTGCATTATTTTAATATTAAATAAATTTTATTATTTTAATCATGGTTGAACAAAGTAGAGAATGTTTTTTTGTTGATTTAGGCAATTGCAATAAAATCTAATAATGGAAATAACATTTGGGTAAAAGCTTGTCATGTTTATTTTTGTTATTTTAATGACTTCATATTTATATGATTTTGATCACAAAAATTCAAAACCTTTTACTATGGTGTTGATTAGCTTGGTGCTTTGTTGTGTTTTGTGCTTTTGTATAATTTTTATTGATAATAAAGTACTTCTTGCTTGTAATATGTGATTAATGGTGGATGTTTTACCCAGATGGCGAAAAAAGTGGAGAGATGAAAGTGGAAAACAATGATACCGCCTTTTTGATTTAGAGATAGCTATTCAAATGTTTGTTGGGTACTTCACTCTATCAATTCGACATGATATTATATGATAGGAGAACAAGTTATATAAAAAATTCTTTGTAAATATGGTATCATGATCACCTACTACAATTTTGAAAGTACCACAACTTTCAAAAAAATCCAAAAGCATATCGCTACAAATGGGCATGACAAAGAACATGAATGTGCATGTTTAGCGAGTCGATAAAAAATTATGATGATTTGTTTTCATTAGACTTGTACAAAATAGTAATCAAATCCATGTATAGCTCCTACCTCTAGCTCATAATAGATTGTTACCTCTTTATTCTTCATGTTATATTATTCTAGAACTTCAATAGTCATCTTGTAAGTAAAATTTTAAAATGTTCATGCTCTCTATAAGATGTACTTCATAGATTTTGTTGCGCATTGATTGTTTAGGACTTTTCTCCTTTTCTTTGTGGAAATTAAAAGGAAGCCATGTGTAATCACCTAAAATTGGTCTAGTAAACTAAGAGCCCCTAACTCCGATTAATTAAACCAAACATTATACTAAACCTGATTATGTGAGTAATTCGACCAAAATGACTTGCATTATTAACTCAATCACCAACCGATCATCAATTACATCATAAATCAAAGCATCAAGGCTACTGAATTGATTAACAAGGGTCATTTAATTAAAGTTCCTACACTTTCATTTAAATGAACCCATTCAACACACGTGTGCACCAATTTCTAATTAAAAAGAGGATTAAAAGGGGAAATTGCTAATTTGTCTCATCGATCTCCAGCCTCTCACCAAGATCGAATCCAAACCATTCATTCCCTTGGAATTCCTATAAAACAAAGCTCTCCTAATCTCATTTGACATCTACGATTGCATAGTAATGTTATAATGTTGAAATTCATCTAGGGTCTTATACATTCTTAGCTTAATTGCAATCTTAGTTTGTTTTGATAGCTCATCTAATCTTAGTCAATCATGGTTGTTAACTCTTAGTTGCATCTCTAGCTTAGATTTCTCATTTTCTAGCTTAGTTGCATTATTTTATCAAGATTTTGGAGTATAGAATGCAATCATTGCATCATACTCACAATGAATCTTCCATTTTGAAGTAGTCTAGTCACTGGTCTACACGTTGAATCTGAAAGAAAAATAAAATAGACCATACTCGCTTCATTTAGGAAGCAATAAATCTACTTGCTTCATTTAGGAAGCAATAATTCTACTTGCTTCATTTAGGAAGCAATAAATCAGTTTCTAATGGGTTTTGCTTTGTTACTTTGATTGATTATTATGCTATTAACCCATGGATGTAAGGATTTATTGAAGTGTTTGTGCTACAGGTTCTAACCACTTTTCACATACACATTTTAGGCACCCACCGTGGGGATAGAACTTAGATTTTAGCATCATTTTTTTTCGTTTATTTTTCAAAATTTTTGAGACTTTGAAAAATTTCGTACGACTGGGTATGGCCTATTGTATGACATTATGGTAAAAGATGTTATGTCATTTTTCCTAATGAACTATGTCGTATGATAATATGATGAAGTAACTTATATTGTTTTGTTGAGTGAGGAATATCGTATGATAGGTAAACTTTAGGGTTTTATCACATCTTTTATTGAGTTTCATTGTATAATATCATGGTGAATTATGGTTGTTTGTACTTTATCGCATTATAAACAAAGATCATTTTTAGTGATTTGGTTGACTTGATTTTTGGTTTCTAACTACTAATCTCATCTTCTTGCCTTTTTGGTCAATCTATTTTGCAACATAACTAGTGATTGCAGGTCGCTTTATAAAAGGTTTCACTTTTCAGAGGCCATCATTTGAAACAATATTTGCTAACTTGTTTGTGGTTGTAGGATGCTCTATTGAAGGCATTAAAATCCAAACTACTCACGAATTTGTGCTTGCAAGTTGTCTTGGATATTGCAACTGTAAGAATTTGCCTAAGGTAAAGAATGAAATGCCAAGATCTAGAAGTTCAATAGATAGCACAACAAGAGAGACAAATTGATATGATCCTCAAATGAATAGATTCAATGATGATCAATAATACAAACAATAATAGATGAATACAAAGCATATGTGCCTAAATATACAGGCAAAGCATGATAACTGGGAGATATGCAAGTGGCAACCTATCAACCACACAAGGTGGAATCACATGTCCACCAAAGGTGGATCACCCTCCATTGTACAATGAAGTATGTGCAAACATGTGCAACATTGAGATGATTATAATGTGATAAGAGCACTAAAGGTGGATCTCACATATAAAGTGGACTGAGATAACAACTAACTCCACCTAAAGAGGAATTCTCCTACACTATGTGCTAAAATGAAATGCAAACTCCTAGGTGTCTACATGATAATTAATATGTAAATGCATTATCCTAAGTAAACTTAAGTAAGTGCAATTATAATATTTAATTACAACAACACCCCCTCTTAAGTGCAACTTAGGGGAATGCACTTAAGCTCACAATGCTTGATGACAATGCATGATGGGTCCCGACTATGAGGCCATGTTAGGTACCCATGCACAATATACAAGTGCAAAAGCAATGCAATGCAATCTCTCATAAAACGAAGAAAGAGGAAAAACCTCAAGAGAAAAACCCTCCCCCAAAAAGGGAGATGAAAACAAACAAGATGCATGGATGGATGGAGTAATCAAGATCCCCCCATTACGATATACATCATGTATATACAATAAAGAAGTATGAGAAGGAAAAAACCCCATATGAGGAAAAATTCCCCCATAAGAGAGAAGTAGAAGACGAAGAGAGATAGGGTAGCCCCCCCTCAATGTAGAATGTGCATCAGTGATAGCTGCTTCAGGATGAATGTAGAAGTTGGTCGATGAATGTTGAACAATGTTCATCCCCTTAGGAAGAAACAATGCCAAAGGTGTATATGATATGCCTCCCCAATATGTAGGAAGAAACCTCAAGATAAATGGCGTCTTTGAAAACTACACAACTGTCATTGTGTCGACGCCGAAGACTATCCCTTCCAAAATGGATGAAAAGAACTGTTAAAGTTTTAGGATCATTACAAATGTAATAGCACTATCTAATTCTATATGTTTTCCAAATGCAACAATCTCTTGAATTTATATTGAGAATGAGCCAAGAAGAGACATGTCCCTTCATGGGACATGTCTATTCATTATTATGTAATTAATATAATGATAATTATGATTACACACACACACACATGTATAATATCTCTTGAGTATCATATTATATTTCTCTAATATTTACATAATAATAATATATATATATATATATATATATATATATATATATATATATATATATATATATATATATATATATATATATATATATATATATATATATATATATATATATATATATATATATATATATATATATATATATACTAAATATATATATACATATCTTCACTACTATTGACTCATAGTGTTTATCTTATTGAAGCTACAAAACATCAACACTCCCTCTTAGCTAGGGAAGATAAAATCCATCAATCTAAAAGAGCAACACAACATTAATTGTGAAATTTTATTTTAATATCACATTACTGTGATGTCAGAGATATGGACTGACTAGGAATATCAAGTCTCATGATATTCACCATAAATCATAGATTTATAAATATTATCTCATGATATTGGGAGTATTTGTCATAGAATATCAAGTCGCAAGATATTCTCCAAATACTCAGAGTAATGGCCTACCAACATCAAGTCACATGATATCCACCAAGTACTCAAAAGTTTACAAAGATATCATCTCTTGATATCGGGAGCATTGGCCTATAGAATATCAAGTCACATGATATTCACCAAGTGCTTAGAGTAATGGCCTACCAACATCAAGTCACATGATGTCCACCAAGTACTCAACAAAATTATAAAGATATCATCTCATGATATTAGGAGCATTGGCCTGCAGAATATCAAGTCGCATGGTATCACTAGTACATTTGACCGTATTTTTCTACCAACATTTTCGACCATCAATTAAAAAGGTTTAAGTTGGTCGGATTATAGAAGGAAATCTTTCTTTCTTTTTAATCCATGCCCATGTTGGTCAAAATTTTGACCAATACCATGTATGTCGAAATATCGACAAACACAGGCATAACTTAAAAAAAAAAGTTTCATTTCTCATTTCATTTTTACAGGCAAATTTGAGGGAGGACTGCAGCGTGCGAAGAGGAAAAATTTCTCATTTCATTTCCATCTTCGAAGAAGGTTTGGTTATCTTTTGAATATGCCATTTTTTGTTTCAGGCTTAGGGCCAGTCATTGTAATAGATAGACAAATTTGATGTCGCTATAGAAATGACAAAGCATAGCCATTGTCCTCGGCCCTGTCATGAAATCATGGCCCTAATTTGTATTTTCTCCATTGGTTTTCTAATGCCACTAGATGAAAGTCAAATTAGGGTAATGTATCATAATACACCCAACACTCAGAGTTGCATGGGTTGTCGAGTTGCTTCCTGGACAAAACCCTAGGCTAAATATAAGCCATGTATTTAGCTCAGGGTCAGTCATTGTAATAGATAGAAAAATTTGACATCGCTGCATAAACATTTTGATATGTCCACGGAGTGTTTGTTTGATCAGTGAGGCGTTTCATTATACATAGTCTGTTGATTCGAAAGATAGAATGATTATCTTATGCAAAATCACTTTAGGAACTGTTATTTGAAACTCTTGAATTAGTTGTTGACAGTCGTGTTCTTTGTTTTTATTCACAGTCTATCGTTTATTAGCAAATACAAATATGTAACTGCAGTCTCAGATTTCAAATTGTCACAGTTTGGTTAGCACTATCAAAACAAAGTGATTCTCTGACAGGTCAAAAGCATAGCCATTGTCCTCGGCCCTATCATGAAATCACAACCCTAATTTGTATTTTCTCCACTGGTTTTCTAATGCCACTGGATGAAAGTCAAATTAGGGTCAATATGACATCTTTATTCCGTTCTGGTACTATTTGATGATTGGACTAAATAATTAAGAGGATAAGAGGTTTGTTTGCATGAACTAAACTGATTGTAGATCTATTTTGAAGTTTACAATAGCTTTGAGAAGCATGTCAATATGTTTTGGGCTTCATTTATCTCTAGGGTTGGTTATCTTTCACTTTCCCTTCATCGCATAAGTTTTTGAGGCCAACATATTTGGTCGTCTTACATTTCATATTCGTACATTTTAATGTGGCTGACTTGGAAAAGTCTGTTTGAGCATGCAAAGGATATAATGAAAGATCAAATCATTTAGAATGTGAGAAATTTTTGGAAGTGCGTTTGATTGTGAAGTGTGTGAGAAAAATGCCAAATGATTATTGAAAGAAATGAGCTGAAGGTATCTACATTCAAAAGTATTTGAAGTTTCAAGTAGTGTGATAAAGGTTGCTAATGGTTCACATTTGTTGTGGTGGATATTTTTTTTTGTTCTTCATGTAATATTTTCATGTAATATATGAAGGTTGTAGCTGTTGACTTGGTGGTCAGCACCTCCTTGGAGATTCGTGACATGGCTTAACCGCCTCCCGTGGATCGGGTTAAATTTGGCATTTGTATTGGGCATTGACAGTTCGAGCTTTGGGTGCAACGGCAAATGATTCCAACAATTGGTATCAGAGCCTTGGGTCACGGGTTCGAGTCTCCCTTCAATGGGTGTTGAAGGCTTAGTCGGTGCTGAGGGGGAGATTGTTGACTTGGTGGTCAGCATCTCCTTGGAGATTCGTGACATGGCTTAACCACCTCCTGTGGATCGGGTTAAATCTAGCATTTGTATCGGGCATTGACAGTTCGAGCTTTTGGTGCAACGACAAATGATTCCAACAGTAGCCTCGTCTAAATTTTATCATTAAAATTGAGTACTAAAATATCTTTGGTATAACCATAAAGCCATTATTTTAGGGAGTAGTTTCTTCCTTGTGTTTTAGATGTAAAATAATTTATGTAAATTATTCTATATTGTGGCTTTTCTCACTGTGGTTCTTCCCTAGCTAGGTTTTCCATATAAATCTAGTGTTCATTGGTGCAATTGTGTAGAATTCGTTATTCTTTCATTGTTACATTGTTGTTGATTTATGAAGTAAATATTTTGACATATGAAGTAGTAAAAAATTTAAGGTTTTATCATACAATTTATTCAACTCCCCCCACTTTGTTGTCTTGTGTGCTAAAAAATAAAGAAATACTACAAGAAGATCAAAAGAGAGCTTGACAAGTGTCCATATTATAATGAATGAGACAACACATGTTGAATAAAACTCAATCTAAATTGCACTCCTATGTTCAAAGAATAAATGAATAAAGAACCTTTATATAACTAATTAGATAATTTGTCCTAATTACCCCCAACATATTTTATTCTTTTGGCTAGCCTCATACTTTACCTACATTATTTTATGATATGCTACGATATGCCATAAACTATTGATCATGCATTTACCATTATCTAGATACAAGGACGAATTAGGGAGTGTTTTGGGTTTCATTGCTCACAAAAAAGTTATGTGGAATGATTATATGGATATTTTGACTAGAAAACATACATGAATATCAAAACTTAACATATTGCACTAATTTTTGTGGTAGTAAAGATTATTGATTGAAATTTATTACGAAACTTGGTCAAGTAAATCTATATTATTTTTTATTCAATGGAAAGATATGTTGTGGTGGAAACAAATTTGGAAGGTTGACATTCCTTTTAAAATGACATTTTTTTGTGTCTCTCTCTTAATCGTAAAGTCTTAACTTTGGATTCACTTCAAAGAAGTGGATGGTAGAGCTCTCATAGCTATATTATAGAATGTAGAGGTTATATAGAAACTATTGAACATCTACTTCAAGACTTCTCATATTTTCAAATTATTTTTGTTGAGCTTGCTATTATATTTGGACTCTCTAACTCTTGCTAGGAAAACACACTTGCTGATTTCTCAATACATTTGTTTGAGGCAAAAAATAATAATAATAATAATAATTTAAGGCATGAATTTTGTGGTGGCCCAAATCACATTATTTTAACAACTATTGTATTCTATTTTATCTTCCTACCATCCATATTAGATTTGACTTTGAACTAACAACATCATAAAGAAAACTTCAAACTACCAAAATGACTGTACCCTACCAGTCGCTGTCCTAGGAATACCAGTCCAATATTCCTAATTCAAAATGCAATGAAATAGTAAAAAGAAGGCGTGGAAAAGTAAGCAATAACTAATACAATGTTTTTACATTGAGAACCAATCCCAAACACGTTTCAATCCATCCTAGGAACTCACTGTTCCTAGACTGTACCGTGAGACAGAGTAAATTGCAGAGAATAAATATAGTTTTATTGATAAAAAAACTTCACTACAATACTTTGTCTCCCAACACCAACTCTACATACATCCTACCCATGCCTACACCTACCAAATAGGCTTCCAAAGCCGGTTACCTTCCATGAGTATTGAGTTAATTGAAATTGGTACACTCCAAGTTGTTCGAAAATGTTGTCTTACTCGATAAATCAATTCCACCTTGAGTTTTGAATTTCCCACTCAAAATTCACTTGGTCAACCGCAACTTGATTGCCATGTGGAAACCTACAATTGTCTTTCTAGCCCTCCTATCCTCCCTAGCTTTCCCTACGTGGATCCTTTTTTGTGATCCCAAACACTTTCTCTTTCCTTGTCATCGTAGACCATAGGATCACAAACATTCAAAACCTATCATCATTGGTCCCCATTAGCTGATCTTACATAGCTTGAACAAAAAAGGGAAACATGATCTTGCAAAACCCCTATACAGGACAGTCAAGAACCAAAAGACATCTTCATAAAATCTATGCTACTTAACCATATTCTCATTGATTCATGACTATCATTGATTCATGGATTTTATTTTCTAGTAAGGAGAATCGATACTTCACCATGGCTTCAATTTTACTTTAGACATGACTCTTTTTGACATTAACACCAGTATAGGTGTCTTCACCAAGTCCTTTAGCTTGACTTCATATAAAAATCCAATTATAATATAGTTGGATTTGGAACTAGTTTTCATCTTATTTTCATGAACGTCTTTATGAATCTAGCATCACATTTTTATGTTGTTCCAAGACACATTTTTGTTGGAGTTTTATTTGAATGAATCTAGAAGTATATTGGAAGATTTGGAAGGGAGATTTAAATTTGTTTTGGAACTAGTTTGTTACCTTGTTATTGAGTATATGGAAAGTTATGACAAATTTACTAAAACTTGCTAGAATCTGTTCCTAGGGTTGTCTGTCGTAAGAAAAATGTCATAACTTTGTTTAAATCTTCAATATTTATTTGAGAGGTCACAATACTTAGTCATTGTCCATGTTTAAATGATTGTATATGTGTGTATGTGTGTGTATACACACACATGTACACACATATGTGTATGTGTGTATATATACACATGTGTGCATATGTGTATATATGTGTGCATATACACACATGTATACACATATACACATGTGTGTATGTGTATATATACACATGTGTGCATATATGTATATATACACACATATATGTATGTATATATACAAATGTATACACATGAATTTAAATAAATTAAATTATAGAATTAAAATTCCTTATGCATCTTCTTAGTCATCTTCCGAGTGAACCAAACAGGTCATCTCATATTCCAGAAATCATTTTCAGAATTTGTATCTTCTAGAATTGTAGCATCTTCCAGAATTTACTATATCTGACATTTGGTATTCCATGCACAAAACGGGCCCTTATTGCATAAAGAAAATGGAATCCAAAACAAGGCTCTTAAGACCTTTCCAAAATCACAAATTGCACACAAATTGGTTTTTATCTTTTATTTCCTGTTCTCATCCGTACATACCAGGGATCCTGCCTGTACATTCCTTGTTTGGTGTATATATAATCCTATTACAACTGCCACAACCATATTTGGTTGGTCGTGATTTTAGCTAATGGAGCTTGTAGACATTGAAATAATTATTCTTTCATCTATCAATATGTTATTATTTGATCCATTAATAATATTCATCAACATCTATCATTATTATATTATTTATCTTCTATTATCATTCATAATTATTTATCTTCCATGATCAATCTTCTTTCTTTATCTAGGTCGATTTGGCCAAGAATATCTTGAAAGAGTGGTTCTATTGTAATGATGGTTCTATTTGCAACAAACTTGTTAGAAACATGAAAAGAAAACATGTCAGCAATTCCATCATTTGTCTGTTGTTTGGGATAGTCACCATAGAATTATTTGGACTGTCTCTCCTCTTGCCTTGTAAGGTTAAAATGACCTTTTTTTCTTCCCTCCTTGAATCGATCCTTGCCGTCTTGCACTTGTGCAATGATAGGACACCAATGTTGCTAATTAAGGTTGGCGGGATGATTACACCTATCCTGAAAAAAGACTGTCAAATCATTATGCTTTCAAATCAATTACCTATCGACGTATCCCTTGCGAGGGAGAGAAGCCAAACACATAAAGAACATGCACATAAACACGACAACTGAAAAACTTAAATGGAATACACCAAGAAGTACCAAATGATGAATGCTCAATTGTTGTAATGGAAAAGCAATATCAGAACCGTCCATTTCTAGAACTTGATTTTTCTATAGTCCTAATGATTTCTTATTTCTTGTCTGTGCTTGGTGACAGGATTTTGAACATTGTTGACATACTTAAATGGAATACACAATACCAAATGATGAATGCTCAATTGTTGTAATGGAAAAGCATTAGAACCGTCCATTTCTAAAATTTTATTTTGTATAGTCTTAATTATTTTTCTATAGTCCTAATGATTTTGAAAATTGTTGACAAAGAGTGTTTCTTTTTTTGATTATAGTATAAATGATTTTTCTATAGTCGTAATGATTTTTCTTATTTCTTGTCTTTTGTCCCTTTTTGATTTCCTATGTCTGTGCTTCATGATAGGATTTTGTCACCTTCTTTTGATGCTATATTTCATTCACTCTATGTAGAATACTATTTTGTTCACTATTTTATTTCAGCTTCATATTTCTTTCATTTTTCATATACAGAGAGACTACACATGCTGATAAAAAAATGAGCTATTTGATTTAGGCTTACTTTTCATTATTGTAAATGGTTAATATTTCTGATGCTACTCCTTGGTGTATTTCATATAAAAATAATCATATAAAAATAATAAATGTAGTAACGATGGTGTGGTGCATTATTGATATAGGCTTGATGACTCTTGTCAATGTGCCAAACTGTCAATGTGGTGGTGGGCAGTGTGTGTTGGAGACTTCACGGACATCGAACAACCTTGGACGACAATTTTGGTGCTGCCCAAATAGAAAAAAGGTTGCTAATGTGTATATATTTAAAGTTTCTAATGTAAATACTATTCATTATAATATAAGAACTAATGTAGACTGGGTATCACAGGGAAATAATGGCTACAGACACTTTAGTTGGGTCGATGACAACTCATCTGCATCTATCCACCCATCTCCACTTATCCGCGATGAAGGATTTGAGTGCAAAACATGTCAGGCTAGGGCAAATTCTGAAATTATATTTTTACGATGCCTTCTCTGTATTGTAATCGCATATCTTTGTTGCGACCATATGTAGAGATGAACTCAGGAATTAGTTAGTTTAGTATTTTCATATTGTAATTAATATTTTAATATTGATATGACATAACTTCTCTTTGCCTCAAGTGCGCATATATATGGTTTACATCTTCTTCTAGAATAATTCTTCATATTGTTTATGGCTCAGGTGAGCCCCAATCTGCTATCAATCACATGATTTAATGTATAGTGTTTTCTTGGTTATTCCATTTGTTCCTTGACGTAAATAATGCATTGAACGTAAATAACACATTGAACGTAATCTACGGATGCTGCGTGGTATGAAGTCTCGCTGAAGTTTGAGCGCAGCGTGGTATGAAGTCTCCCTTTATTCCAGTGAGGGATTGGAATGAGTTCATTTTGGATGCAAAGAAGAATGGGGATACTCAAAGAGGAATTACACTAGCAAATGAGAGAATTTATAAATACGACAGCTAAGAAACATAAATGCAGATTTCACAACAGCTGAGAAACATAAGTGTAGGCATCATGGTCATAATTTTTTGGAGACAACGTAATTGAGTTGTATACCCAAGTGATGGAGTGCAACTTCTGCACCTTCGATTCCAAGTTGACACTACGGGATACAAAGACCATAGATAAGGAATAAATTTAGAGAGCAGAGGAGGTCCATAACGACCAAAATAATACAGGATGAACCTCAAGTTAAATGAGGCAACTGCAAACATTTTAATAGATTTTTATTATTAAATAATGAAATTTACATATACTAGTGTTCTAAGCCCCCTCATTACATGATTTATTATTGTAAGCCCCCTCTAACTTACGCATCTAGAAAATGAAACTACAACCTATTGGGATTGAGACAAACCTTATAGAACAACAATAGCTAGGAATGATCACTTTCCAACATCTGTTGAATACATATGTAGCTCATGAATACAAGGTGTAGCTCATGAATACAAGGTCTTCCAATAGATGTATTCAACAGATGTTGGAAATCAATCCTTCCTAGCTGTTGTTGTTCTATAAGGTTTGTCTCAATCCCAATAGGTTATAGTTTCATTTTCTAGATGCATAAGTTAGAGGGGGCTTACAATAATAAATCATGTAATGACGGGGCTTAGAACACTAGTATATGAAAATTTCATTATTTAATAATAAAAATCTATTAAAATGTTTGCAGTTGCCTCATTTAACTTGAGGTTTTTCCTGTATTATTTTTGTCGTTATGGCCCTCCTTGCTCTCTAAATTTATTCCTTATCTATGGTCTTTGAATCCTCCAGTGTCAATTTGGAATCAGATGTGTAGAAGTTGCACTCCATCGCTTGGGTATACAACTCAATTACATTGTCTCCAAAAAGATGTGACCATGATGCCTACAATTATGTTTCTTAATTGTTGTGTCCTAGGACCCCTTATGACCCTTTACAACTATTTACGACCTCCAAGAATACATCTTAGAGGTCTTAAAATGTTGTAAAGGGTCATAAGAGGCTCCTAGGAGGGGCCAAATGAGCTTCCACCTTCACGTGGTTGGCCTTGTTAAGTAGAGAATGTTAATTAAACTATTCTCGAAACATAATTGTAGGCATCATGGTCACAATTTTTTGGAGACAACATAATTGAGTTGTATACCCAGACGGAGTGCAACTTCTGCACCTCTGATTCCAAGTTGACACTACGGGATGGAGAACAACTTGGAACCAGAGGTGCAGAAGTTGCTCTCCATCGTCTGGGTATACCACTCAATTACATTGTCTCCAAAAAAATGTGACCATGATGCCTACAATTATGTTTCTCAGAGAATGCTAAACTATTCTTGAAACAAAGAGAAGCTCAATAATTTAAGGTCTCAGTACAAGCACTAGAATTGAGTTTTTTGGCATGGGCTGGGAAATTTTTGTATATCAACATGCTATAGAGTTTGGGAAAAAAAATCAATCGCATGTTGATATACAAAAATTTCCCAGCCGTGCTAAAAAAATCAATTCTAGTGCTTGTACTACATGACTGGTGCCAAAAGAGGGCTCTCATAATCATTGATTGTGACCCGCTGGCAACAACCAATAGAACGAGTGTGGACACCTGAAGATAAATATCAAATAGGGGAAAAGAACCTGCAACAATAGAGGCAATAGCTGTAGATACAAATGAGGATATCCCAGAAATCCCTAATTTAGTGTTTCAGAGATCCACGTACCTAATCTATGACTCAATTTCAAAACCTTTCAATATTATACTGCTGCAGACATATTTTCCTTTCTCTGGCTAAATACATGGCTTATATTTAGCCTAGGGTTTTGTCCAGGAAGAAACTCGACAACCCATACAACTTTGAGTGTTGGGTGTATTATGATACATTACCCTAATTTGACTTTCATCCAGTGAATTAGGGATTTCTGGGATATCGTCATCTAAATCTATAACTATTTTATTTACATTGGAATGCAGCTTGCCGATATTGATACTACACCGGCCGAGCACGATGGAGGCATTGATTCTAATGTGAACTGTATTACTCAAGGTATACATTTTCTATTCAAATTTTGATTAATGAATATTTAATACAAGCAAACATATTCAATTGTTTAAGGTGGATTAGTTGTGATGATGAGACACGCCATTTAGATGTTAACTGTGACACTCTCTTGGTTTCAGGCAATGAAGAAGGAGAAGCCTAGTTGAATATGCAATCTCAATTCATATACATAGGATATCAGGTGGAGTTGAAAAACACAACAGGGTTGCATTTTTGATAGAGGTCTTTAATTGTGTATTTTAAGTTATAGACCATCGTGAACATTGTAATTTTGACCTATTAAAAAATATGTAAACGTGTTGTATTTTTTCAACTCCACCTGCTATCCGTGCATATTCTACTTGTGTTGCATGCCCATTCTCGATTCAGAGTGGGAAAAATCTTATTTTCAATGCGAGGGAGAGAAGCCAAACACAAAGAACATGCAAATATACACGACAGCTACAAAACATAAATGTAGGTATCACAATAGTTGAGAAACATAAATGTAGGCATCATGGTCCCAATTTTTTGGAGACACAACATAATTGAATGCTATACCCAGAAAATGCAACACAACCACTACTCCTATAGTTCTAAGTTGACACTGTGGATCCAAAAACCATATATAGATTCCTTATCTTTGGTTTTTGGATCCCATAGTGTCAACTTAGAACTACAGGAGTAGTGGTTGTGTTGCATCGTATAGGTATAGCATTCAATTATGTTGTGTCTCCAAAAAATTGTGACCATGATGCGTACATTTATGTTTCTCAGTTGTTGTGTCCCAGGACCCCTTATGACCCTTTATGACCCTTTATGATCCCTAAGAATACATTTTAGAGGTCTTAAAGTTTCATAAAGGGTGATAAGAGGATCTTAGGAGGGGCCAGATGAGCTTCCACCTTCACGTGGTTGGCCCTGTTAAGTAGATAATGTTAAACTATTATCGAAACAAAGAGAAGCTCAATACTTTAAGATCTCAATCAACGTACGAAAAATATATACAATAATAAGATATCTGGTCGATACTTAATATTGACATAAGTTATGATTATTATAATTATATATGATGAATAATTATTAGATAAATAATAAAAATAGTGAAATTAAAAATAAAATAAAAAATATATATATATTTAAAAAAAAATTTAAATTGTATGTCGATATTTCGACCAACTCTCTTTGGCGTTTTAACGGGGACGCTATGTATTCGATGTTTTTTCTGACTACATGTCGTCGAAATTTCGACGGGATTTGGTCGCATAGATAAAAGGTATGTTCCAGGTTGAAGCAATCACTGTGATGTGCGCTATCCACATCTATTTGCATGATTAAACTGTTTAATTTACTGGATACCCAATCAACATTATCATTTTCTTCTTTTATTCATTCATTTGGAGTTGTATTTAGAGGTAGATATTTGTTTCTGATTTCATGTTTATCTGTTACGTATGCTATTTACTGTAGAAAAATAGAATCATCCATGAATTTAGAAAGAAAGAATAAGATTTGCTAACTAATTCTGAGGATTAATATAAAACAAATTTCTATAACAAGGCTTCAGAATAATATAGACTAATATAAAATAGATTTTTATAACAAGACTTTATAATAATAAATTCTATATCAGATGTGGATGTGGATGTGCAACCTGTATATAAGTCATTGTCATCTTTATCTCAAATAAAAGCATTAAGAAATTCATAACCAAATCTAGTTTGCAAAATCCGCCACAATTGAAACTCACCTTCTCAATATTTTCTCTAATAGCATACTTGCAAGCCCACTGAAAAATCTCTGTAATATAGAGAAATCGGCTACAAACCCATCAATAATATATATATATATATATATATATATATATATATATATATATATATATATATATATATATATATATATATATATATATATATATATATATATATATATATATATATATATATATATATATATATATATATATATATATATATATATATATATATATATATATATATATATAATGAAAATTTAGTATTGGTCAATTTTTTGACGTTTTAATATTAGTAGTGTCGACGAGAATGCTATGTGTTCGATGTCAATTTCGATGAACTTTGGTTGAAAAAGTGACACACTATGTTTTCTATTTTGACGAGACTACTATGTGTTCGACGTCGATTCTGACCAACGTTGGTCTCAATTGCGACAAACTTTGGTCACTTAGATAAAAGGTTTGGTCTACAATTCTTCCAGCTTCAAGCGATTACTTTGACGAAGATTCGGTCGATAATTCAACCACTAAGTAGGTCAAAATTTTGACGATGGTTTTTTCTATCGAATAATCGACGAAAAAAGTTTGACAACAGTTTGGGTCGTCTGATCGACCAATGGGTATAAAAAATTTGACTAATCCTCATCGAAAAACAAGGTAAAATTTAGTAGTGTATTCACCAAGTGCTTAGAGTAATGGCCTACCACCATCAAGTCACATGATGTCCACCAAGTACTCCACAAAATTATAAAGATATCATCTCATGATATCAGGAGCATTAGCCTGCAGGATATCAAGTCACATGATATTCACCAAGTGCTTAGAGAAATGGCCTACCGACATCAATTCACATGATGTCCACCAAGTACTCAACATATGTCTATAGGTAATGTGCACTTATCATTGGAACATTCACATCATCTATTATGATCTATTTCAACCATCACAAGATGTGTATCACAATAGAAGATTCCATCTATTATGATCCATTTCAGCTATCACAAGATGTCTATCACAATAGAAGATGCCATCTATCATGATCTGTTTCAGCCATCAAGAGATATCTATCACAATAGAAGATTCCATCTATCACGATCTATTTAAGCCATCACAAGATGTCTATCACAATAGAAGATCAAGTTATTGTAAGATCGTCACCTTCCAATAACTTTTTCAAATACAAGTGATAATTATTTGGAAGTCATCACTTCCTCATGATTTACACATGGGGTAGGCCCATTAAAAACATTCATTATTCATTAGTATAATAATCAATTATATCAAGTTTACCTCAGAAGTGTTTCACCTTCAATAGTGAACTCCCTCTCAATCAAGATTGTCACACGTTGAATGAACCATTTGCTCCCTCTAAAGCTCAATTTTATCAACTTCTTGACCTCTTTTGAAATTTTAGACTCCCTTTGCATCTAGTCTCAATCATCAATTCATTTGCACACATCAAGTTCTTTGTCCCTTGAATGCAATTATCTTGTGCTTCTATCCTAAAGGTATGTCAGAGAGAGATTACAAATAGCTCACTAAACTATCTCGACCAAAAATACCAATGATAGAATTATACTATATTTTAATAATCAATAGTATAGCATGAATTAAAAAACTCAAAAATTATGTGCTTTAATAAAACATGAAATACTTATCTTTTATAAATTTCCAGTATTTCATTTTGTAAGGTGAGCCCATATAGAAAATATCATGCAAATTCACAAAATGATGTCACCATTCTTGAACATTACCATAATTCTTCACATGACCTATCATGAGTATCCAAAGGTTCTATACACTATGACCACCTTCAATATGATCAAATATCCCTTCAAGCAGTTAGGCTTTTAAAGAAGGAACCTCTCTCTTTTACAAATTTTTGCATAGACCCGTACACAGTCAGTCATAACTTTTGAACCTAAAATTTTCTTTCCAATCTCTCTAGTGAGATTATTCTAAATTTGTTTATCACAAACATATCCAAAATTTAGCAAAATCCAATAGTGCGTTTGTAAGATATGGTCCTCTTACTAAGACTGTATTTTATGAGACAATCACACATTCACCATCAACAAACTACTCTCTTACATTTGCAATTTGGCTCTAATCCCATCTTAAAGTTTTAGGATCATTGCAAATATAATAGAACTATATAATTGTATATGTTTTCCAAATGCAAAAATCTCTTGCATTTATATTGAGAATGAGACAAGAAGAGACATGTCCCTTCTGATATCTCTATTTGAGCATTAGTAGATTGTCATTAGTATCAATAAGTTATTCCATCGGTAAAGGATGGTATAAGGAGACAAACAAGTCAATCGGTCAAGAAGACAACTCCTTTACACCGTGTAAAGACAAGGCAAAAATCTAAAGTTAACCAAATACAGGTTTGACCGAGCACACTCACTGAGCAGCATACATTTACCGAGTACTGAGCTAGTAATCACTGAGCATTCTTACACATCGAGCATCAGTATTTTACTGAACAGAGAATCCAGTGATTACTGAGTAAACCAATAAACAACATAGTAATCAGGAATGGCACATACATCTATGTAAGAGGTTCACACCAATCAGAAAGAACTTTACCAAGATCGAGACAACATTTAATATGGTTGTAATCATTATTTGTGATGATTCTTATGTAATTGTCAGATCTAGGTTATTTTTTTATATCATTGATCTTAGGTTTTCTAAGATATTATAACCCTAATTAGGTCATAATTGTTTGATATATAATTGAAGAGATGTTTTTATGAATATAATAATAAAGCAGTAGCCACACTTAGGACATCAAGAAATCAGACAATGGTTTATGATAGACAATTTATTAGAGACAAAATCAGTTTTATCAGAAACATACACAAGGCTACTGAGTAGGACAAAAGGTTACATTCAACACATTGAGGTGATAATTGATTTTTATTTCATAGATCTGATCTTGTACATGACATTCATGCAGATATTCACTATAAGATCATAGAAATCAAAGACTTTGAGTTACAATCTACCTATCAAGAGTTATGTGAAGATGGAAAGCTCAAGGATGAGCACACACATTTACAGGTGAAGAGTTCGGTCAATGCCCTATATTTCCTGAGGGTTTTTAAGAACAAATGGATAAGAATTGTTTTGAGCCATGTGTACGAGGGTAAGTTATGGCTGGATCAATAATTTTAGCCTTAATCAACATACTTTATTTACTACAATAGTAAAGAATTCGTGGGTGTCATTCAGTTAATTAAGAATGGAATAGTGCAAAACCCTAGGTGGTGTGCTTGAAAACACTCTGGTTTTGTCAGTTTGTGAGGAAACTTCCAGATGTAACTTGTATTTAGGTTCAATGTAGCTTGTTGACTTTATCAATGAAACATTTTCTCTTTTCCACTCTTAGATTTAGTGGTCATGGATGAGGACGCCATTGTTTTAAAAATTAGGGCTTCTGGAAATGATGGTAAAATGGCTTGGTGGTTTTGAAACTTACTCAATTTGTGAATGCTCAGCTCAGAATCCCTCAAATCTATGCGCAAATCGCTCTTGAATCTCTCTACTTAATTCTCGCTTGAAATTGCCTGTTCTACATTTTCGCAATGTGAAAAATGACTAACTCCACAATGTATTTATAGAAAAATTCAAGTTCCCGCTCAAACTTTTCACAATAAATGCTTGACTTAACACAACATTGCACTTAGTTTATACTTCAAGAGATCATACGGTCATTTAACACTAAGATATCACTTGATTAATTTCATAGCTTGGTTAACCTTGCCAATAGTTACCAACTAGAAAATACATACCCGATCTTGCTTATACTGATTGTACACATTTTGAGCTCTAAAAATACAAACATAGTGCATCTTGATTCATGCAAATTTTGTATTCAGTCACTAGATTTAAGAAACTATTTGTTAGATATAACCAATTAGAATTTCAGTTCCATACATGCCTTTATGACTTAGGTGGAAGTGGCGATGTCACCCAATCCAATGGACGAGGTGTCATCGACTGCATTTCTTGACTCAAAATTATCTCTAGATGCTTTTCTCCACATTTGATTCCTTATCCTCAATAGTTTGTCCACTTTCATTAACTTGTGTCTTTGGTGCTCGGTCTCTACAATCCCTGATTAAGTGACCGACTTTGTGACAATATAAACATGCCATACCGCTGTTTGTCCAACTTTGAGATCTTCCTCTCCAGTTATTCCTTATGCTATAAGCTGTTATATGTCCATACCTATCACATGCTGTGCAATTAACCCATGTATTATAATCCCAAGTGTATGCATTACCTTGTCTTCTCAATTGATAGGTTTTGTTATGTTCTTTCAGTGTCCAGACTTGCTTCATCTTTGTCCTGCATTCTTGTGCAATGTGTCCTTGCATGTTGCAAGTGCGAAAATGTTTCTCCATGTAGGGTTTCTTAGGTGCCCTAATCAACTTAGATCTGCACTCATGTGCCTGATGTCCAAACTTGTTATAGTTATAACAATAACCATTAAACTTAGGAGTGGATTTAGGAATAACATTTGCTTTTATCCTACAAACATTAGATGTGTGGCCTAGTTTTCCACAATGATAACATGAGAGATTCTTTATTCTTTGATTTATGTAGCCAATGTTCTTTTTTTCAGCTTGTCTTGATGATTCTCCTTGCTCGGTGTAGCCTAATCCAATTGTGCTGCCAAGTCTTTTCTGACTAATCAGAAATTCATCTATCTTCTTGGTACTGTCTTCAGCTTTCTTGATCATCTTATTATGTTGTTGTTTCATTTTGACTTCATTATTCAACCTTTCATTTTCTTCCCTTAGTTCACCGATGTCTTCTAGTTTCCTTGTAAGCTCATTGTTCACTCGGTTGACTTCCCAACTTATGATTGCCATCTGATTGGAAATTTCAAAGTGATTCTTATTGAGTCTTAGTATTTCAAATTCCTTCTCTTGTAGCTTCTTAGTCATTTGTCTCATGTCTTCAATAGCCAAGTTTATTTCTTGTTCAACTTTCCTAGCATTTTTCATGACATCAATCATCCTAACCATTTGTGTCTCTTGACTGATCTATAGAGCTTTGACTTGTTCAATAAGGTATAGGTTATTTTTAGATAGATCAGATATTTCACCTTCAGATGCATCAGATATACTACCTGATCCAGATTCGGTGTTCTCAAAAGGGTCATCTATCTCTTCTTCATGGTAGTCAGTCTCACTGTACCAAATTTCCATATCTTTCCTTTGAATCAATAACTTTTTTAGTTCATCTTTGGCTTGAATTTATTGTTTAATGAGGATTTTCATCTGTATCTTTTGATTCTCAATGGTCTTGTCCAGCCTATATCTTTCTATCCTTAGATCTTTACCTCTTCAATGGTTAAACTTCCTTAATAAGAGATCTAGCTTTGATACCAATTGTTCAGATTGCAAAGATAAAGTACTGAGAGGGGAGGGGTGAATCAATACCATCAAGAAATTTTAACTTGAATAGTTTGCAATAGTAGATTCTTAATTAACCGATTGATTCCATTGTTTATAACATACATTCATAAAACTGTAAATGTAAAGTGCATGTAACAAAATAATAAATCATACATGAAAATAAGTACCCTTGACTCAGATATTTTGGTTATGTAGAAACCCTTGTTAGAAGGTAAAAATTACGGTGGGGATGACACCCACAAATTCTTCACTATTGCAATAAATAAAGTATGTTGATTAAGGCTACAATTATTGATCCAGCCATAACTTACCCTCGTGCACATGGCTCAAAATAATTCTTATCCATTCATTCTTAAAAACCCTCAGGAAATATAGGGCGTTGACCAAACCCTTCACTTGTAAATGTGTGTGCTCATCCTTGAGCTTTCCATCTTCACATAACTCTTGATAGGTAGATTGCAACTCAAAGTCTTTGACTTCTCTGATCTTACAATGAATATATGCACGAATGTCCTGTACTAGCAAAACCCTAGGTGGTGTGCTTGAAAATGCTCTAGTTTTGTCAGTTTGCGAGGTAACTTCCAGATGTAACTTGTATTTAGGTTCAGTGTAGGTTGTCAACTTTATCAATGAAATCTTTTTCTCTTTTCCAGTCTTAGATTTAGTGGTCATGGATGAGGATGCCATTGTTTTAAAAATTAGGGCTTCTGGAAATGATGGTAAAATAGCTCAGTGGTTTCAAAAATTACTCAATCCATGAATGCTTAGCTCGAATCCCTCAAATCTATGCTCAAATCACTCTTGAATCTCTCTACTTAATTATCGCTTGAAATTGCTTGTTCTCCATTTTTGCAATGTGAAAAATGACTAACTCCATAGTGTATTTATAGAAAAATTCAAGTTCCCGCTCAAAATTTTCACAATAAATGCTTAACCTAACATAGCTCGGTAAAAGTATTGCACTCAATTTTGCTAGTATGATCTATGTTAATGAAACATTTATTGTGAAAAGTTTGAGCGGGAACTTGAATTTTTCTATAAATACACTATGGAGTTAGTCATTTTTCACATTGCAAAAATGGAGAATAGGAGATTTTGAGCGAGAATTAAGTAGAGAGATTCAAGAGTGATTTGAGCACAGATTTGAGGGATTCTAAGTTGAGCATTCATGGATTGAGTAAGTTTTGAAACCACCGAGCTATTTTACCGTCATTTCCAAAAGCCCTAATTTTTAAAACAATGGCGTCCTCATCCATGACCACTAAATCTAAGACTGGAAAAGAGAAAAAAGTTTCATTGATAAAGTTGACAACCTACACAGAACCTAAATACAAGTTACACCTAGAAGTTACCTCGCAAACTGATAAAACCAGAGTGTTTTCAAGCACACCTCCTAGGGTTTTGCTAGTATAGGACATTCATGCATATATTCACTATAAGATTAGAGAAATCAGAGACTTTGATTTGGAATCTACCTATCAAGAGTTATGTGAAGATGGAAAGCTCAAGGATGAGAACACACATTTACAGGTGAAGGGTTTGGTCAACACCCTATATTTACTAAGGGTTTTTAAGAACAAATGGATAATAATTATTTTGAGCTGTGTGCATGAGGGTAAGTTATGGCTTGTTGAACTAGTTAATATTACAAGGGATATCATTCATGCGGTCACCGATTACCCCATAATCAACAAGGTCAAAGTGCTAAGAAGTGCACTAAGGGAAAATATTGCAAAGCTTACTAGAGGCAAATGAGATGATAGAGGTGTGAGAATCAACACTATTGTTGATCCTAAGACACGATTCAGTGCTTATGCTATCGATTATAAAATATTTCAATCTAGTCGACCGAAAAACATTCCATGTGGAGTAGTGGACATTGCTTACAAAATTGTGAAGAAAGGGTCTCAATTTGACCTCACCGAGTTGTTGCTGAAGCAATTGGAGGAGAATATGAGAACCATAAGAATGAAAAAGAGTAACACTTGTAAGTTTGGTTCATTATTGATTTTCATATTGTTCTATGTGCAAAATTTCTTTCCCTCAATTGGTCATACAGACTGGGATACATACCGACCAATCATTTTACAAGTTAATGATCTTATTCAGAGTCTAGGATAGAATTTTGTTAGTATTATGGATTCATATTTTGAACAATTTAAGGACATGATGGATAAAAGAAGTAGAATACCAGGATAGCTGGTTGAGAAGTATTAAGAAGATATCTATTTCTTAGTGGATACCGACACCACTTTAATCAAGGTGGTAGAACCTAGAACTACATGGTTGTCACCAATGGGCTATGAACTTAACATTGGCCGAGCCATTAAGTCAATTGAGGCTTTATTAGCTGAGCCCATAGATCCAAAGGGAATAAGGTTTGGAACCTATGAAGAGGCCAAACAAAGGATAAAAATGGACCTAGTAGTTGAGAAGGTGCATAAGAAATCAAAGAAAATGATGGACAAGTTAGTAAAATGATTTGGTGATGATACAAAAGATGATGAAGCATCTGAGGGTAATATGGTTGAAAATAGTGAACATGATGGAGAAGAGACCGAGTCAGATAAGGACATTCCTACACCGGTCAAGGCCACGGGAAAAAGAAAGCAAGAAGAATAACTGACAAGGGCAAGGACAAGGTCCACAACTGCTGCTGCTTCACCACTTGCTAAGAAATGTATTGCTAAAATTTATAGGCCTACTCCCACTAAAACTTATCAAAAGAAAAAAAAAGGTTCTCAAGCCACCTCCGAGATACCTAGGAAGAGGAGAAAATCGATTAGAACTAAGGATGATATTGATGATGATCAAGATAAATTCAAAGTAATTGTAAATAAGAACCAATCAATTGATGAGTTAGTAGAATCAATAAAAGATACTGGAGGTCTTAGTAATCCATAGTTAATTCAATTTGTACATATGTCAACCGAGGACCAACAAAAGCTAGAAGAAGCTATAATCACCTAAAAATGGACAAGACTAAATCAAGTGAGAAACTAAGGAAAAATCAAAGCAATAAATTGAAATCAAGCTAAATCAAAGAAAAATTACAATCAAGCCAAAATCCAATTTTAATTGAAAATCAAAAGCCATTAAATCAATTTAAATCAAATAAATCAAGTTAAATCAATAAATTGCGTAATTAATCTAATTAATTGCATAGTTCAATTTAAATCAAATTAACCTGTTCAAGGGGTACACATGGCTAAACAAATAATTTTAATTCAATTAATTAATTCCTATTTTTCCTCAGCACCACATGGGAGGGAAAATACCTCAACGAATAGGATTTAAGGATCAAGCTCACATCAAATCTCAATCACACATAAGGTGAGAGTATCTTGGCCACCCATTTTGTCTCTTTATCCCAAGCTTTGAGGAAAATGCATTTAAATCATCTCCAAAGGTCCAGGACCATGGACTTAACCTCAACTCCACCATGATCAACTCAGCTCCACCCCATACACTTTCCAAAATCTATAAAAGCAAGGCATAAATCAATGAGAAATCATCCAAAAATATGAGAATAACATCAAACCTCTTGCATTTATGAGCTAGCAAGGCAAATATAAAGTTAATTAAGCATAATTTTATTTTGGAATTGATTTACTTAGTTTCTTGTCATATCATTCTCACTTTAGAGCTATCACTAATGGAGGCTTACTGAGACTTTGCATTAGCATATCTAAATAGAGAGCCATAGAGTGCTTATTGTCTTTATTTACATATTTAGCTTATATTATTCATTTATTTGACAAACTAACCCTATGAAGGTTCTTTCCACAACATGCAAAATGACGCCCACCGTGGGGCATTAGGCCTCATTCTTTTTAAATTTGGAGAAATTATTATTTTCTATCATTTTCTTATTTTATTCTCTATTTTCCAGGTTTTGCTGTGCATTTGAGAGTTCTTGTTGTGCTTACAAGCATTTCTGTAGTGCTTTTGAGGCTTGAAACAATGCATCCACGATGAAGTGTTGCACCTTTACACAGTCAAACATAACTTTCAATACTTCTAATATCCCGTCTATACTTATTTCAACGCTTTTACCCTGACTCCAAAGTTCTTTCAATCCATCTTGCCACACTTTCAATGTTTCCTTTATGCACATTTGCTTATTAAAATAACGCTTTCAATTTCTGTTTCAGCACTTTGAATTAGTTCTGTTGCGTGTTCAATAGTTTTAGCAGTGCATTCAATAAGTTCTGCTGCGCTTTTGACTGAATTCAAATTTTGCAAAATCTGATAGTCAAGAAATGAATTTCCTATGGTTTTATGATGGTAGGTCGTAAAAAAATAAAAAATCCAGAGAGTAGATATAACAACAAAGACAAAGCTTTGGAAAAACGGATTAAAAATGAGAATATAGCACACATTAAACACATTTTGGAGGATTCACAGCTAGAATGTGAGGTTTATGAATGATATTTACAAGTTGTAGAAGCTTATAAATTTAAATTCATATCCTTAAATTGGATTTATATGCCTTAATCAATTTTTATAAATTTGCAAAATAAGGCTTAGAATTTAATTTTTGTTTGTTTTCTTCATTTTTCTTGTTTGTGTTGACTAACTTTTTTGAAGAGGAGGCAAAGGAGCAGGAATAATCACCATAAGGTGAGTTGAAACCATGGGAAAATCAATAAAAAATTAGTCTAGCCTTAACTATCTTCGAAATAAGGTAAGCTTAAAACTTGGTCAATTTTTGCTTAAATTGTGGCCTTGTCTTTTCAAAAATCTAGTAATTAAAGCAACCTATTATTGTTTGAGAGATTTGATACTAGGCCCATTCTCTTCACTTTTTAAGTGAATCAAAATTCCAAAAATATCAAATTCCTTGATTAAAAGAAAGTCTATGGAATAAATCAAGCATTTAAATAAAAAACCCCTTGTTTGTGGAGGAGAGTAGAAATACTCAATTCCCATTAGTTAGTGGTTTTGGTAAATTGAACCTTGTTAATTATGCCCGAGAGGAAAGAATAGTAGGGATATGCTCTTCACCTTTTGGTGAATCAAACTCCTCAACCTATCTCTTAATTCCATTTATTTGCTTTCAAAATGAACATGCTAGATCTTTAGTGGGCTTGCCTCCCGAGAATTGCCTTAACGAGGCCGATGAGAGGGACAGTCCAAAGTAGGATACAATTGCCTTTGCCACAATAATCTGACCAACTATAAAAATAAATGCATTCATCCTTAATGGGGTGGATGACAAAAGGATATTAAACTTTGAACTTCCTCGAGTAGTCCTTCGGGATTGCGCAAAACTCTGATATACTGGTGATGGGAAGCCCCTTATTTTTGGGGGATGAAACTTAATATCCATTTTGAATGGAATATTGAATAAATACCTTGTTAACTTAGAAAGCATACCTTGTAAGGCCATGCTTACAAACCAATTTGTCAACTAGGTAAATTGCTTGAAGTTACTTATCATGAAAAACCCGTGATAACGTTCTAACATATTCAAACACTTTGTGTGTAGAGAGTTTAAAATGAAAAAGTGTATTTTTGGTTTCTTTGTTTTAAGATACATAGAACAAGTGAGAAACATCCATTTTGCAAAATAATCTTATACTTTTAATATCTTCATAAAAAGAACAATCACTAAGTTTGGGGAAATTTTTTTCAAATCAAACCTTTGTTGATGTTGGTTTTTACACGATCTCACAAACTGAAACTATCTTTACAAGAAGATGACACTTGCATAGCAAGAGAGGTTCCCTAATTTTATTTTCAAACTCCTTTTTGTGAAACTTTAGAACAAGAGGATAGTCTACCAAACCTATTTGAAGAAAGAGTCAATCCAATGGTTAGGAATGCCAATTTTTATGACTATCTTCATAGGGGAGATGATGAAAATCAAGGAACAACAAATCAAGGAAATACTAACCAAGAAAATCAAGGGCCTAGAGAGACAATCGAAGATAAAGCCCAAGACCCTAAGTTCCTTGAGATTATGGACAAAATTTTAGAGAGAAATAAGGAAAGATATTTCCTTGACTTAGCCCAAGTAGGGGTAAAACTTCCTCATGACTATGACATCTCAACACGTAAGAAAGATGAGGAAGAAGATAATCCTATAGGTGCTATGAATAAACAATTGATTGTGTTTCAAGCACAAATTGATACAATGAAGAAAGCGTTCGAACCTAAGCCATTTTCCATTGAGGCTTTATGCCCATTTCCTTTTGATAAGAGCTTGGTTATGAAACCTTTCCCACTTAATGTGGTCTTCCCTAAATATGATAAATACATGGGTAAATCAGACCCACAAGACCATCTTAGAGAATTTTGTGCCTTGAGTATAGAATTCATGCATGATACAACCTATTTAATGAGGCTTTTTACGAGGAGTTTAGGAGGCCAAGCCATGGAATGGTTCTCTAAAATTCCACAAGGGATTAAAACATTTGAGGAATTAGCTTCAAAATTTATGAATCATTATTCCTATAACATAGAGCACAAAATCACCATGCTCAAACTATGCGATACTAAATAAAGAAATGGTGAGTCTTTTCTAGGGTTTCTCCAAAGATGGAGAACGGTCTTCGCATGATATCCATGAAGTATACCCGAGAAAAAAAAGATGGAAATATTTATGAATAATCTAAATATGGAGATGGACTATAGGATCCAACTTCAATGTCCCCCTACATTTAAAAAGATCATCGAAAATGAGATCAAAATTGAAGAAGTGTTGGTTAAAAGAGGTGAAATCAAACCATTCAAAGTTAAGAAGACCTATACCAACACCAATAACAAAAATAACTTAAATAATTATAATCATAATAAAGGATCCAACAATCACAATGATAAACCAAGATTATGGTTGAAAAACACCAATAAGAATCTTGTGAATGGTGGAGTTGTGGAAGCACACAACTTAAAGGCTACTCCCTTTAATTTATTGAGCAGGTTCAACCCAACATATAATGTTAATCAAATGACCAAGGCTCCTTAAAATAACACCAACAACACCACCAACAACAACAATAATCCTTTCAATAATTCCAATATCAATAAGCCAAAATATCTCTTTTTCACATATCAAAAGAGGAAATTCACATTTCTATGTGAACCTTTGGAAAATGCATCAAGAACTTTAGTGGAGAACAAAATTATTATTCTACCCGAGTCAAGGCCATACAAACCACAAGTTAAACCCATGTAGTGGAATGACTCCCATCATTGCGAATATCATCGTAATAAAGGACATAAGACAAATGAATGTATGAAATTGAAACACCTTGTCCAAGACCTAATTGATGATGAGACCATAAATGTAGAAGGGCCTCAAAATAATGAGGATCACACAACTTTCAAGAACCCTTTCTTAAATCAGAAAAAGGGGGAATCATCAAATACCAATCACAATAATAAAATGGGTAATGAAAAGGTGAATTTTTCCCATACTTATGACAAGACCATAAAAACTTTAAGTGGTGATGAAAACACAGTAAATGTGATTGTGGTGAAAGAAAAACAAAAGGAGGCAACATCTAATGTTGTGACTAGGGGAAAGAATAAAAAATCACTCTATCTAGAGGTTCTCCTAGAATCATCCTACCTAATCAAACATCCTCTTCATCTTCAAAACAATACAATTTGGTGGACCAACTACAAAGAACCCCTGTGCAAATTTCTATCTTAGAATTGCTCAAACTTTAACCAACTCATAAGGATATTTTGGAAAAGGCCTTTGTGGAGACCAATGCACCTTTAAATTTGGATGTAGATAAGTTCCAAAACATGGCAGGTCATCTTGTTGCACCCCATTGTCTATCCTTTTCTAAGCAAGATGATATGTCCTTGAATCACCCACAAAACTTGACTTTGCATATAGAGGTTTTGATCCACAAGCATAGGGTTAAGAGAGTCCTCATTGATGGGGGATCTGACCTAAATATTTGCACCTTAAACTTGGTTAAAGCCTTAGGATTTTCTGAGGAAGCTATTGACCCAAATAAGAAAATAACCATTAAAGCTTACGATGATGAAGAAAGAGCCTCTAAAGGTATAATAGTACTCCCCATTAGAGTTGGTCCAATGCAAAAAGAGACCATTTGCCAAGTCTTAGATCTGAAATTGACCTACAATATCCTATTTGGAAGGCCATGGATCCATGAAATGCAGGAAGTACCTTTGACATATCATCAATGCCTCAAATTTCCATACATGGGACAAGAAGTTTGTTGGAAATTGCAATTGAAGCAATTGTTGTATTGTCATTGATGTCAAACCTTAACTGGTAAGACTATTGATATTTAAGAAAGTACTATATCTATTTGAGTGTTGCTAAGGGGATAGACAAGGTTGGTAACAACAACACCTAAGGAATGTTGTGTTATCTTGATACTTCAATGAGTACTTGATTATGTGGTACAATGATAAGATAATGTATTGTTTATCTTAGTAAGAATGAAGACTAAACTGGTAGGCTTAACCAAGCATAATTGATGAAATCTAGTTTAAGCTGAGTGTTGTTTGTGTCGACAAAGCTAGTGAATGCCGAGTAAAAATAGTGTTGACCGAACACCAGTTAATTACCGAGGAAGACAGTGTTAGCAGAGGGAACAATTTACGTGGTGACTGAGCTTTCTAGAGAAGACCAAGAAGTTGGACACAGTATTGACTGAGTGTCAGTATTTTGCATTTGTTGAAGAATACAAATTTCTAGCCGACATCATTGAATTCTTGAATTATGTAAAATGTGCTGACTTTATTTATTGATTGTATGAAAGAATTTAATGCACTATAAAACATTTTATTGTAAATCTTTAAGAGATTTGAGATATTTCAAAGATAAGCTGAAGAACATAATGTAGGATGGATTCAATGAATCTGACCTAACCCTAAGATCTACGAAGGAGATTAAGTAAAAAAAGATGTATTGACCTAATAGAGGTAGTATTAAGGAAACCTAAGCAAGAGGTTGAATGTGGAGAGATCAAAAGAAGTGAATGCTAGAAGTATTGTTATTGATTGTCTAAGAAGAAAAGGCTGAAGGAGAAGTGTTGTGATCACTTGAAGGGTTTTGAGAAGATTAGTGATGGAGATGGAAAAGGTTCACAGTCAGTAAGCCAACATATGTGTATGGAATTGGATCTGATATTTGCAAAGTGAGTTGTATGTTTCTCAGATCAATATTACTGCTACTTTCTAACCATTGTAATAGTCAAAATCCTTTTAAAAAAGGTTGACCTAATAGTCATAGGTATAAATCCTTTGAACAAGGTTGCATTCTAATGGAGTGTGTGTAAGTCCTATAACAAGGCACACTTTTAATAGAGTGGTTGAAATCCTTTAACCGAGTCACACCTGACAGTGTGTTTGCAACCTTTGATAGGGTTGGCTTTTCACCGAGCTCACTTCAGAAGAGTGAACATAATAGTAACATGTTACAAAGTGGTTTTTCCCAAATTAGGTTTCCACTATAAATCCTGGTGTTAATACTTGTGTGAATGTTTTGGTTTGAACATTTCTATGTTTTACAAGTTAGATGCTATTGGATAAGTGGACTAATGTTATATGTTTTTGTTATGCAATCAGTAATGACTGAGTAGGTGTTGGTTATTAGATCTGATTTGTTGAAGAGTTTGGAAGATTGTTTTATACATCTTGACCTGAGAACAACTGATTCACCCCCCTCTCTATTGTTTTAAATCATATCAACAATTGGTATCAGAGCTATTGGTGCTTACAGAGAACAAGTTTGAAGGTACTTGAAGCAAATGATCAAGATGCATAAGAAGGAGGTACCCAAGCTGAATAAGGAAAACTTTCCTGCATGACAAAATTTGATGAAGCTACATCTGGCCGGTATTGGTGATTATGCTAAGTATTACATTGAACATGACTATGTCACACCTACTGCACCTCTGACTACTGAGGAAATGAAAGCCAAACAAGAACACAACCAAGCAATGTTGGAGATTGCATCTGCCCTAAGTTACCCAAAATTTGAAAACATCAAAGACTGCAGTACCACAAAGAAAATGTGGGACACCATTGCAAGCATTTATGGCAATGATGTGAATGTGTTGAGAGCAAAAGCTGAGAGCCTAAGAGGTAAATTTGATGAAATGAGAATGCATAAAGGTGAGAATATTGCACAATATCGTGGTAGAATAAAAGAAGTTGTAAATGCTATTAGAGGAGCAAATGGAAGTATTGAGGATGAAACTGTAATAGGAAAAGTATTGAGAACTCTATGTCCTATATATGCAATTAAAATTTTTGCAATCCAGGAATCTAGATGTAACTCTCCTAATGTCCTTACCTTAGAAAGTTTGGTCGGCAAGCTTACTGCTTTTGAACTTTCTAACTATGATAACTTCACTATTGGTAGTATTGAATCTACTTTTAAGTCTCAGATGGTTTTGAATAAGTCAAAGAAGGAAAAAGAAAGATGCATCAGTGAAAGTGATAGTGACAGTGTCACATCTGATGAAGAACTTGAGGATCTAGAAGCTCTTATGGCTAGAAGACTAAAAAGGGGAAAAGGAAGGTACAAAGGTAAACTCCCCATTATATCTTTTTCGTGTAACAAGGTTGGTCATATAGCTGCTAGATGTCCTGATAGGGATAATAAGGATGAAGAAAGAGACAAAAAGCAAAAGGACAAAAGAGAAGATAGAGGTTACCGAAGATACAAAGACTACAAAGGGAAAGGTAAGAAATCTTGCTACATTGCTGAAGAAGATCTAGTGACACTGATAATGATGATATTGAAATTGAAGTTGTCTATGTTGCAATGAAAGATGAATCTGACGAGGATGAGAAAACTGCATTAATATCTTATGTGAACAAAAATGATAAATGGATTATTGACAGTGGTTGTTCACATCATATGATTGGAGATAAGAGTAAGTTTGATACCTTAAACCATTATAAAGGTAAGAGTGTAAAGTTTGGAAATGATGCACCATGTCCTATTAGAGGAAAATGATTGATTAAGCTGACTGATAAGATCTCTTGTGAAAATTCTTATTAGGTTGAGGGTCTTAATTATAATCTATTGAGTGTTACATAGATTAATAGCATTGGCTACTGAGTGGAATTTCATCACAGGAAGGCCAAAATATTTGATGCCAAAGGTGAATTGATTGGAAGTGGAGAACATACAAGAGGTAATTTGTTCTATCTAGACCTATTTGAAGAAACATGTATGATTGCACAACTTGATGATATTTGGTTATGGCATAAGTAGTTGTGCCATGTTAACTTTCATAATCTAGTTGAAATTAGCAAGAAAAAGAAAGTGAGAGGTCTACCTAGATTGAAGAAACCCGAGAATGTAATGTGCAAAGAATGTCAGTTGGGTAAGATGACTAAGTCTAGTTTCAAGAGCAAAACCTTTACTTCAGAGAATGTCTTAGATTTGGTTCATACTAACCTTTGTGGACTGATGGGTGTACAAAGTTATTGTGGTGCTAGATATTTTATCCTATTTGTTGATGACTATAACAGAATGATGCATGTAATGTTCTTAAAATAAAAATCTGATGCCTTTCTATTTTTTAAGTGGTATGTCGCCAAGGTTGAAAAAGAGACAGGTAAAAACCTTAAGTGTTTGAGATTTGACCAAGGTGGAGAATTTGCATCAAATGAGTTCAATTTGTTTTGCAATGATAGAGGGATCAAAAGATAGATGTCTGCACCTAGAACTCCTCCACATAACGGTATAGCAGAGAGAAGGAACATATCTATCTTGGACTGTGCACATACATTAATGATTGAAAAGAATGTTGCACAAAAGTATTGGAAAGAAGCTGCAAGTACAACTATTTATACTCTTAACCGAGCATAGATCAAAAAAGGTACAAATCTGACACCTTATGAATTATGGCATGGGTATGCACCGAATGTAAAATACTTTAGAATCTTTGGAAGTAAGTGCTACATATTGAAGGATAGTAGGAATGGAAAATTTGATGCTAAAAGTGATGAAGGTATATTCCTAGGCTATTCCACAAAAAGTAAAGCTTATAAGTGTCTGAATTCTAACACTAATAAAATTGTGGAAAGTGTAAATGTCAAAGTTGATGAGTATGCAGAGAAAAATGAAGCTGACAGTAATAGAGTACTAGAAGATTACAGATCTTTTGTGTATATAGAAGAAGAAGATGCAAGTGATAGACCTGCACTTGATGCTGAGTCTTGGGTTAGCAATGCCGAGCATCAGGATAACAATGCCGAGAGAGAAGAAGAACATGCCGAGTGATAGGAAGAAGCTACCGAGTATCAGGAAGAGGTTGCCAAGCATTCAGAAGTTGAATTTGACAATATGGTTGGAGAACCTGATGAGCCGAATGAAAAAAGAGCATAACCTGTTCTAGCACAATATGTACAGAGACATCACAAACCTGAATAGATTATTGGAGATAAAGATACTAGAATTCAAACAAGAAGCAAGGTAAGAGATCCAACATGTTTACTATGTGAATATGAGCCTAAGACAACAAAGGAAGCATTAGAAAATGAATACTGGATAGAAGCAATGAATGAAGAGATTGACCAGATAGAGAAGAATGATGCCTAGACTTTGGTGCCAAGACCAGAAGATAAGAATGTCATTGGGACAAAGTGGGTATTTCATAATAAGCTGAATAAACATGGTCAAATCACAAGAAATAAGGCTAGGCTAGTATGCAAAGGCTACACACAAGAAGAAGGAATAGATTATGGGGAAACATTTGCCCCTGTAGCAAGATTGGAAGGAGTCAGAGCTCTGCTTGCATATGCTGCCTATAAAAATTTCAAGGTATACCAAATGGATGTCAAGTTTGCATTTTTAAATGGTATATTGGAAGAAGAAGTATATATTGAACAACTAGAAGGATTTGTTGATCCAAACAGAAGACACATGGTTTGCAAACTGAATAAAGCACTATATGGATTAAAGCAAGCTCCCAGAGCGTGGTATGAGAGATTGCACAACTACCTAATACAAATTGGATTCTCAAGGACAAATGACACAAGCAATCTGAACATGAAAGATGAAGAAGGTAAATGAATCCTGTTAGCCAAAATCTTTGTAGATGATATTATATTTGGTGGACAAGATGCCTTGTGTAAGAAATTTTCAAAAGAAATGCAAACTGAATTTGAAATGAGTATGTTTGGAGAGATCAAATTTTTTGTTGGTTTGCAAGTATATCAGATGGAGAGAGGAATCTTCATCACCCATTCTAAATATGTTCATGAGATACTGAAAACCTTTGGTATGGAAGACTCAAGGCTAGTAAGTACTCCCATGGCTACTGGACAAAAGTTGTCTAAGAATGATGATGCTGTAGAAGTTAACCAGACTTTGTATAGATCTATCATTGAAAAGCTATAGTATGCTATACATAGCAGACTAGATATTGCATTAGCTATTGGGATCGTGGCAATATTTTCTACCAATCCTAAGGAAACTCACATGATGGCGGTTAAAAGAATCATGAGATACTTGAAAGGAACTGCTAACTATGGATTGTACTACAAGAAGCATGACAAATTTGAACTAAGAGTGTATATAGATGCTGATTGGGTAGGAAATGTAGATGACAAAAAGAGTACTAGTGGTGGAGCTTTCTTTCTTGGATAGAGATTAGTTTCCTAGACAAGCAAGAAACAAAATTGCATTTCCCAATCTACTGCTGAAGTTGAGTATGTGGCTGCAGCTGTCAATTGTTCAAATTTGATATGGATAAAGTAATTGTTGGTAGGCATGAAAGAAGAAATCACTGAACCAATTGTCATCTTCTGTGACAACACAAGTGCTATCAACATCTCTAAAAACCCAGTGATGCACACAAAGACCAAACACATTGCCATCAAGTATCACTACTTGAGAGAACTGGTACAAGATAAAGAGGTCCGCATGGAATATGTGAATACCAAGGAACAAATAGTAGATATATTCACTAAAGCTTTACCTAAAGAAGTTCATGAATACCTGAGAAGTCAATTAGGGGTCCTTCCCCTAATTGAGGCTTCATAGTCAAGCTAGGAGCACTGCATCAAGTGTGCTACAAAGAAAATCTAGCATATTGATGCGGAGAAAGGTCACACTTTAGGAGCAACCTAGAGTTGTGAAGAGCATAGCAAGTCAAAATAAGTCATAAGCAAGATGACAAAGGGAGAAATATTCTACTAAACTAAAATGATGATATCCACATCCATAGGATGTATGTTTTTGTTGCTACTTTGGCATTTTTGTCAATGATGGAGATAATGACAGTTGAATATAGATGAATACATAGAATGAGAAGATCAAGACAATGAGAGAAATTCAGTGGACGGTCATGCATGGCTAATAAATTCTGTATTAGAATGAAGCTAAGGATATTATACATTTCTCTAATGACAGATAAGTTTTGGATTGGTTGGTAATTCATGTGATATTCATATGGTGTTTCCATCAATGCCAAAGAGGGAGATTGTTGGAAACTGCAATTGAAGCAATTGTTGTATTGTCATTGATGTCAAACCTTAACTGGTAAGACTATTGCTATTTAAGAAACTACTATATCTATTTGAGTGTTGCTAAGGGGATAGACAAGGTTGGTAACAACAACACCTAAGGAAATGTTGAGTTATCTTGATACTTCAATGAGTACTTGATTATGTGGTACAATGATAAGATAATGTATTGTTTAGCTTAGTAAGAATGAAGACTAAAATGGTAGGCTTAACTGAGAATAAGTGAAGAAATTTGGTTTAAGCTGAGTGTTGTTTGTGTCGATTGAGCTAGTGAATGCAGAGTAAAAATAGTGTTGACCAAATACCAATTAATTGCTGAGGAAGACAGTGTTAGCCGAGGGAACAGTTTATGTGGTGACATAGCTTTCTAGAGAAGACCGAGAAGTTGGACATAGTATTGACCGAGCGTCAGTATTTTGCATTTGTTGAAGAATTCAGATTTCTAGCCGACATCATTGAATTCTTGAATTATGTAAAATGTGTTGACTTTATTTATTGATTGTATGAAAGCATTTAATGCACCGTAAAACATTTTATTGTAAATCTTTAAGAGATTCAAGATATTTCAAAGATAAGCTGAAGAACATAATATAGGATAGATTCAATGAATCTGACCTAACCCTAAGATCTACAAAGGAGGTTAAGCGGCAAAAGATGTATTGACCTAATAGAGGTAGTATTAAGGAAACCTAAGAAAGAGGTTGAATGTGGAGAGATGAAAAGAAGTGAATGCTAGAAGTATTGTTATTGATTGTCTAAGAAGAAAAGGCTGAAGGAGAAGTGTTGTGATTGCTTGAAGGGTTTCAAGCAGATTAGTGATGGAGATGGAAAAGGTTCATAGTCAGTAAGCCAACATATGTGTACAAAATTGGATCTGATATTTGCAAAGTGAGTTGTATGTTTCTCAAATCAATATTACTGCTACTTTCTAACCATTGTAACAGTCAAAATCCTTTTAACAGAGGTTGACCTAACAATCATAGGTATAAATCCTTTGAACAAGGTTGCATTCTAATGGAGTGTATGTAATTCCTATAACAAGGTGCACTTTTAACAGAGTGGTTTAAATCCTTTAACTGGGTCACACCTGATAGTGTGTTTGTAACCTTTGACAAGGTTGGCTTTTCACTGAGCTCACTTTAGAAGAGTGAACATAATAGTAACATGTTACAAAGTGGTTTTTCCCAAATTAGGTTTCCACTATAAATCTTGGTGTTAATACTTGTGTGAATGTTTTGGTTTGAAAATTTTTGTGTTTTACAAGTTAGATGCTATTGGATATGTGGACTACAATGTTATATGTTTTTGTTATGCAATCAGTAATGACCGAGTAGGTGTTGGTTATTAGATCTAATTTTTTGAAGAGTTTGGAAGATTGTTTTATACATATGGACCTAAGAACAACTGATTCACCCCCCCTCTCTATTGTTCTAAATCATATTAATAGAAGTCATGGTAAGTGGAGATTCAAATCCTTTCTGCAATAAAATGAAACCCATAATGATTCCTTAGTCCCACATAATGAAAAAGGGTATATGTCAAAAAGAATAGAGCAAGGAAAAAGTTGCAAATATCTTCCATCCTTGAAAGGAAAAGAAAAGGAAGAGAAAGAAGATGTTGTTGTTGAATATTACCAGGTTCCCACTAACTTAACTACATCGACTAAGGGAAAGGAGAAAGTTAGTGAGGAAAGTACCCATAATGAAGAAAAAGAAAACTAACCAAATCCATTCAAATCTACACCAAGGATGCCCATTATCAAAATATGGATAACATGATGAAGAACTTTGAGAAGCAATGCCAAATCAAGAAAAAGGGTGTGGGTGAAAACTCCTTATCTATGATGGATATACTCTTATCTCCCAAATCCCACAGAAAACCATCTAGCCTACATACACCTCATAAATACAATGACCACTTTGTGAGAGCTAGTGCTTCTTCATATATGGACGAAGAGGATAATGAAATCTGAAAATGGCTATACAAATATGATTAGTTAAGTGCTCATGAAAAACACATTCAAAATATAAGCATTCCTACTCATCAATATGGCAAAGGATTTCAAATAATGTAGAAGATGGGATATAAAGGACAAGGCCCTTGAGGTACAAGAAATAAAGGATTAATTGAACCTATCGAAATGTCATGGAGGGATAGTAAGGAGAAAACTAGATTGGGGTATCTTGAACAAGGATACACTCAAAAGAAATACCCTAGGGTTTATGATCAAATATTACAACTAGGTTCTCAAAGTGATGAAGATTCAAACAATTGGGAGTGGGATTCATTATCAAGTGAGTCTTTCCAAGATAAAGAGGTGGATGCAATTCACACTTATACTCCCAACAAGGGAAAAGAACAAGATTCAGGATCAAATCAGAATCAAGCTTCAAGTTCTAGCCAAGAGGTATTAGAAAATGTGCCAAATCAAGAAGTTGAAGAAAATACATGCATAGGAGAGCCTTATGTTCCATCATGGATACCTACTATAGGATAATCTAACCCTAGGTTTAACCCAAGAGATTTTTATCCATTAGAAACTCGAGAGGATTCAAGTGAGGAAGATTTTGACCCGAGTTCTCTAGAACACATAGAAGAGGCACATGTTATAGATTTGAGCGATACAATGTTTGAACCTTCCAATGAGGTCATGTCCCTAAACCCTAATGAGCCAAACCAAAACATTGATCCCTTATCCCTTATCTATCCATAGGTCATCAAATAGGATTCCATCGAACCTACTATCCTTCCCACATTCTTGAATGATAAAATGGTGTCACAATACCTTAATGCGGTTGAACCTTCTTCTACCATGGAATATCTAGAAGAAGTGAAAAAGGGAAGTATCCAACCTCTCAGTTTAGATAAAATTGAAAAAAACAAAAAAAATAAAAAATGGAAAGAATCTAATGTTGAAAACCACATTGTGGCACCATTAGATAAAAAAGAGAAAGAAATACATAGCATTTTCAAAGGTGAAAACCCAATAGAGGCACCTAAGGAAGAGAGGTTGGATAATTTTCCTGAATACTATGAGGAAAGATCACCTATTTTGATTGAACCAATGGAGAAAGTCAACATTGGGTTATAATCAAAACCAAGGATTATACACCTAGCATCATCGTTATCTAGTGAATATAAGGAGGATTTCATAAAATTCTTCGAGGAGAGGCAAATTAATTTTGCATGGTCATACAATGATATGTTGGGAATAGATCCTAATCTGATAATGCATCATCTAAACATAAAAGAAGGAGTTAGACCAGTCAAATAGAAATTGAGGAAAATGCACCCACACATAGTACTCCTTGTCAAAGTGGAGTTGGAAAACTTACTATAAGTGGGATTCATAAGGGCCATTGATTATGCTGAATGGATATAAAAAATCATGCCTCTTTCAAAAGCAGACAAGTCAATCAGAATTTGCACCGACTTCAAAGATCTTAACCTTGCATATCCGAAAGATGATTTTCCATTACCAAGCATATATGCCATAGTAGAATTGACAGCGGGTCACTCCATGTTATCTCTTATGGAGGGATTTAGTGGCTATAATCATATTAAAATAGAACTTGAGGATCAAGATAAAATGACATTCACATGTGCGTGGGGGACATTTTGCTAGAATGTTAAGCCCTTTGGCCTAAAAAATGTAGGAGAAACATATCAACAAGAAATGACTACTATTTTTCATGATATGATGCATAAATTCCTAGAGGACTATGTAGATGACATACTTGAAAAGTATCATTCAAGAGAAGAACATCTACCTATCTTGGAAAAGATATTTTCAAGGTTGGAGCAATTTAAAGTAAGACTCAATCCTAAGAAATGTGCATTTGGTGTACAATCAAGAAAATTGCTAGGATACATAGTTTCAGCTAAGGGAATAGAGGTAGACCCCACAAAAGTAAAATAAATTATGGAAATGGGGGAAACTCAAAATGTAAGCCAAATGAGATCACTTCAAGGCAGAATCCAGTCAATCAAGAGATTCATATCACAGCTGGCGGAGAAATGTCACTCTTTTACTCAACTCCTTCACAAGGACATAGTATTTAGATGGTATGAAAAGTGTGAAGATGCATTCACATTACTTAAAGTATATATGATGAATCCACCTACTTTGATGCCACCAATAAGAGGAAAGCCATTACTTTTGTACATTTTAGCAACAAAACATGCTTTAGGAGCACTCTTGGCTCAAGAGGATGAAAATGGTAAAGAAAAAGCTATCTATTACATAAGCAGGACATTGGTAAAATATGAGATGAATTGCACATTTATAGAAAGAGCATGTTTGGTGGTAGTGTTTGCTTCCCAAAAACTATGAAACTATATGCTATCTCATAAAATTAGACTTATAGCAAAAATTGATCCATTGAAATTTCTCTTAAGCAAAACAGCCCTCACGGGAAGATTGGCCAAATGGGTCATGGTTCTAAGAGAGTTTGATATTGAATATGTGGATTGAAAGGAAATCAAAGGCTAAGTGATAGTAGACCAACTAGCAGAGTCACCTTTACAAGATGAACATCCTAATCAAGTAGAATTTCTAGATTAAGAGATAATTAATGTTGAAGCAAAGACATGGAAGTTATACTTTGATGGCTCTTACACCCAACATGGCTTAGGTGCAGGAATACTATTAATTAATCCTCAAGGTTAAAAAATTCCTAAGTCATACAAGCTACTATTTCCATGTACAAATAATATAGTTGAGTATGAAGCACTGGTTATCGACATCAAATTAGCATTGGAATGGAAGGTGACAAAGTTGCAAATATTTAGAGATTCTCAATTGGTTATTAATAAGATAAATGATGAGTATCAAACCAAAGATGATAAGTTGATACCCTACAAAAAAATGATAGAAGATCTCAAGAAATACTTCACATTGATAACATTTGAACAAGTGCTGAGAGATAAGAACAAAGAAGCAGATGCTATGGCTACATTAGCTTCACTTCTTGAAATGCTGGATCAAAGTGCTAGATATGAATTCTTGGTAGAAGAAGTTGGAAAACCCACATTTGACCCTTCCCATCCCCACACCATCTACCTATTAGTGGGAGATGAATAACCTTGCTATGGACTATCTCATAAAATTAGACTTATAGCAAAAAATGATCCATTGAAATATCTCTTAAGCAAAACAACCCTCACAGGAAGATTGGCCAAATGGGTCATGGTTCTAAGAGAGTTTGATATTGAATATGTGGATTGAAAGGAAATCAAAGGCTAAGTGATAGTAGACCAACTAGCAGAGTCACCTTTACAAGATGGACATCCTATTCAAGTAGAATTTCCAGATTAAGAGATAATTAATGTTTAAGCAAAGACATGGAAGTTATACTTTGATGGCTCTTACACCCAACATGGCTCAGGTGTAGGAATACTATTAATTAATCCTCAAGGATAAAAAATTCCTAAGTCATACAAGCTACTATTTCCATGTACAAATAATATAGCCGAGTATGAAGCACTGGTTATCAACATCAAATTAGCATTGGAGTGGAAGGTGACAAAGTTGTAGATATTTGGAGATTCTCAATTGGTTATTAATAAGATAAATGATGAGTATCAAACCAAAGATGATAAGTTGATACCCTTTAAAAACATGATAGAAGATCTCAAGAAATACTTCACATTGATAACATTTGAACAAGTGCTGAGAGATAAGAACAAAGAAGCAGATGCTATGGCTACATTAGCTTCACTTCTTGAAATGCTAGATCAAAGTGCTAGATATGAATTCTTGGTAGAAGAAGTTGGAAAACCTACATTTGACCCTTCCCATCCCCACACCATCTACCTATTAGTGGGAGATGAATAACCTTGCTATGGACTATCTCATAAAATTAGACTTATAGCAAAAAATGATCCATTGAAATATCTCTTAAGCAAAATAGCCCTCACAGGAAGATTGGCCAAATGGGTCATGGTTCTAAGAGAGTTTGATATTGAATATGTGGATCGAAAGGAAATCAAAGGCTAAGTGATAGTAGACCAACTAGCAAAGTCACCTTTACAAGATGAACATCCTATTCAAGTAGAATTTCTAGATTAAGAGATAATTAATGTTGAAGCAAAGAAATGGAAGTTATACTTTGATGGCTCTTACACCCAACATGGCTCAGGTGCAAGAATACTATTAATTAATCCTCAAAGATAAAAAATTCCTAAGTCATACAAGCTACTATTTCCATGTACAAATAATATAGCAGAGTATGAAGCACTAGTTATCCACATCAAATTAGCATTGGAGTGGAAGGTGACAAAGTTGCAGATATTTGGAGATTCTCAATTGGTTATTAATAAGATAAATGATGAGTATCAAACCAAAGATGATAAGTTGATACCATACAAAAACATGATAGAAGATCTCAAGAAATACTTCACGTTGATAACATTTGAACAAGTGCTGAGAGATAAGAACAAAGTAGCAGATGCTATGGCTACATTAGCTTCATTTCTTGAAATGCTAGATCAAAGTGCCATATATGAATTTTTGGTAGAAGAAGTTGGAAAACCTACATTTGACCCTTCCCATCCCCACACCATCTGCCTATTAGTGGGAGATGAATAACCTTGCTATGGATCTATTCATACATACCTAAAAGACCAAACTTTACCCATGGACCAAACCTGAAACCAAAAGAAAAGTTTCATAAAACAAGCCTCTCGTTACACCCTGGTATCTGAAACATTGTATCATAAAAGTCTAGACAAAATGCTTTTAAGGTGTTTAGAGAATGAGGAATCAACTTTAGCCTTGCAAGAAATCCATGAAGGAATTTGTGGGTCACATTCGAATGGATTAACCCTAGCTAAGAAACTTCTTAGGATAGAATATTATTGGCCTACTATGGAGAAAGATGCTTTTCACTTTGCAAAAAAATGTTAGAAATGTCAATACCATGGGAACTTGATTCATGTGCCAGCACAAGAGCTGCATCCAATGACTACACCTTGGCCCTTTTATCAATGGGGTTTGGACTTAATAGGAATGATTTATCCACCATCCTCAAATGGTTAGAAGTTCATTATTACATAAATTGAATATTTTACCAAATAGGTAGAAGATGTGCCATTATCCACTGCCACAGGAAAGAAAATTTCCATGTTTATATTAAACCACATAATTTTTAGGTATGGTGTTCATCAAGCCATCATAATGGATAATGAAAAACATTTCAAGAATAAGGATTTGAAAGAATTATGTACAAAATTTCATGTGGTACATCACTCATCTTCCATATATTACCCACAAGGTAATGGACAAGTAGAAGCTACAAACAAGAACATCCTAAAAATATTGAAGAGAATAGTGGCTAATTCAAGTAGAGATTGGCACATTCAAATAAACCCTACTCTGTGGGCTTATAGAACAAGTAGAAGAACACCTACATGAGCTACACCATTCTCACTTGTTTATGCAGCTGAAGCAGTTTTACCTTTGGAGGTAGAAATCCCATCTTTAAGAGTCTCATTGCATGGATTACTAAGTGAAGAAGACTATAGGGTTTCTAGGTTTCAAGAATTTGAGCTAATAGATGAGAGACAACAACAAGATTTTGACCATTTAAAAGTGTATTAGAATTGAATGTCAAGGAACTACAACAAACACATTAAACCAAGGACATTCCAAATTGGTGATCTAGTCTTGCAAGAGAACCCTAAAAATCAAGCGGAAAGAGAGAAGAAAGGGAAATAGAAATTTTTTTGGCTAGGACCTTTTGTGATCACTTCTTCCTTTGGAATAGACACCTACAAACTAGTTGATTGTGAGGGGGAAGAGTTACAAGAACCTATCAATAGTATACACTTGAATAGATTATACACATGAAGCATATGAAAGGGTATAAAGAAAAAAGAGTATCATAAAATTAGATGAGAGAGCATCATATTTATTGTACATAGTCAAAAGAGATCCTTAAAAATTCAAAAACATTGAAAAATAGAAAAGAAGAAAATAAATTAGAAATGCAGAAAAGATAAAAAATAATGGAAAATTGAGCATGAAGAAAGCCAAAAACATTCATAAATGATTCTCAAAAAGATGTTGTCTTGGTGAAAACCAAGCAAATAGGTGCCTTGATGATATGAAAAATAAAATAAAAAAAGAGAAAATAATAAAAAATGAAAAAAGAGAAAAAGTGCCTTGGTGAAAACCTAGCAAATAGGCACCTTGGTAGAAAAAAAAAAGAAAAAGCTTTGAAAAATAGAAAAAGAGAAAATCCATTTCAATCGGTGAAAACCTGGTAAACAGGCACCGTTGGAAAGTCCAAGTCAGTCTCATGCCTAGTCATCATCCTTGTAAATATTACATTCACCAACATTTGTATATATTTCATAATAAAACCCCATAGTTGCATTTGCACATACCTAAATCTTTTTTCACAAATCTACAAAATGTCCCAAGTCCAACAAATGCAATCACATCAAACTAGGGGCAAATATATTCTAAATGAGGAAGGATTCATCAAAGCAAGCATCAATCTGACACCAAATCAATTCATCAAAATATGAGTGCAATACTTACATGATCTAATCCTAATCCTAACATCAATTGAACAAATGCAAAATTTTGATCCAAGATCTCACAAAGACCTTATCTTTATCAAGATTAAAAATATGAAATGGATGGAACTATACTTGAAATATGGATTTGAAAAAAAAGGCAATTTTTTTTCTAAGTGTTTACTTGATTGATGAAATCATCTTTCTAGCAAATCGATGAAGTCTCGAATCATATAAGTAATGATGAAAGCATGATATTTTATTGATTTCTGAATGAGTGTCTTAAAGATCAAGGTTTTAAAGTATGTATCATCCGTCTAAAGACATGATCATCAAAGAATCATTGAGGACATGTGCATATGGAGAAACCATGATCTTTGTTTGTTTATGCAATAGGATACCTTGGATATTTTGATGTTAAATATCATAATACCAAAATCCACTTTCAACATAGAATCTGATGAAAGCGGTATTCATACTCTCATGATTGATTTCAATCAATGATAGTTGTACTAGTGATTGGGAATGCAACATGGAAAAGGAAAGAGGTATTAGTGATGGTCGTACTAATTTTAGGTCTTAAAAATTGCTCAATGTTGAATATAAGCTCCTAATTTGAGAATAGTGATAGGTAGCTACATCCATCCTAGATTAAGTGTATTCAAGTTGTTTGTTTTTCTTAGCTCAAAAACTAAGTTGCAAAGAGAAAAGAGGGGGTGGAGTTTAATCAAAATGAAAATCAAATGTTTATCAAAAACCTTGTGTGATAGAGTGTGTTGGACATTAGTAAAAATAAAAAACAAAGGTGCCTTGCATTAGGATTAATTACATTTTAAATCATGTTACATTTTAGGTTCATTCATCATCTTAGTTTAATCTACATTCATTTTAGGTCACTAACCTTAGTTGCATTAACTTCACTAAATTGCATTGCATTAGTTGGCATTCATTTGTAAAACCATTTAGTCACATTCATTGCATCAATCATTATAGTTCATAACATTAAATTCATTAAATTGAGTTGCATTATATTGCATTCATTTTAGGTCCCATCATTTTTAATTTCATTCATTGCATTATACATTTTAGTTCACATCATGACATTATTTATTGCACTAACATTAAATTCATTCTAAGCATTGCATTTAATTTCATCTCATTAGTACGTTGCATAATTCATATAGGTGTGTTCATTAAGGTTCATTGCATTTAAACTTTGAATTATATTAAAAAATAAGTGTATTATGTCATCCATTTGCATTCAGATCATCATTAATCATTATATTACCAGGTGATTAATGGCATCCATATATCATTAATTGAATCCATGTATCATTGATTGCATCTATATACCATTAATTACATCCATGTATCATTAATTACATCCATCTATCATATATTACATCCATCTATCATTGCATTCATCATTAATCATTAAATCATCTAAATCCATACATTAAATCATATAAGGGCATTCAAATCCATCCATTGCATTTACATCTCATTCAAAATCTATCACATTACATTGCATTACATCATCCATAACATTATATAAATGCATCCATAAAAATCATTGCATAGCATTAATCATTAAACCATTAAATATTCATCATTACACATCATTAAACATTAAATCATGTATTAAATGCATCCATCTACTCTATGTCATAAATAAGACATCCTCATTTGCATAAATAGACATAACATGTGCATTCATATCATAAACCACATCTGAAAAGCATAAAAACATAACATGTAGAGATAAATCATATAGATCTGCATATCATATAAAGCACTTGAAAAGAAGTCCAACATATGATGACATCGTATAAAGTAAACCTATCAAAGAAAATAAAGTCCATGGTATCATCAATGTCCATCATCAATATGTGAATCAAAGACCAACCAACATGAAAACTATCAATCATAAACATCATCTGATAAAATAATATGAGTCCAATGTCTTGATATCAAAAAATGATAATGTTCATCAAAATAATGGCTCAATCATATACATCAATTGCCAGAACCACTAGCACCATCAGTACCAGGACCTGTATCAGGACCTTGACTGGAGCTCGCCTATAACCCATGCTGACTCATAGTAGTCATAAATGTCTAAATCATCATGCTGAGTTGTGTCACCTACTTTCTCATCTTTGACATCTTAGACTACAAAGACTAAACATCAGAGGCTAATGCTGGTGTAGGAGGAGCCGGTGTTGGTACCTATGCATGGAAAGCTTGAGGAGGAGCCTATGGTGGAGCCATGGAAGAAGATGGAAGAACAAAAGAAGATGGAATAGAATAAGAAGATAGAATTTGAGGAGGACCCTATGGAGGAGGAGGTGCCAGGGGTGCTTGTGCCCAATCTACTAGAATCTAGACCACCTATGCATCCAAATCCATAGAAATCTGTGTGCCAATTAGCTTGTAAATGTGAAATCTATGTTGGCCCCATTTGGCTAGTCTATCCACACCCACGTGATGAAGTGCTCTGAATGGACCAACCCTAACCCTATACTATCTGCCTCTCATACAGAATCCACCTCTGACAGGAGTGGGAGTAGAAATCATAGGGATAACCACACTTCCACCTCATCTGGCTCTACCTGCTTGTCATCCCTGATGACCCCATCTGCCACCACCACCATCACCACCATCACCACCATCACCACCATCCCTACCATAATCATTAGAATACTCCTTGATTCTAGGCACTAGCTCTACTAGATCAGTAAATCTCAGGAATGGGTTCTGTAAGAACCACTGAGCATAGTCATTGGTCATCCTAGCATCAACAATGTGTGCCCTCATATCCCATGCTAGGTGAGGTAGCTGTAACAACTGATCTTGTGCTATCTGATAATCTATCTAAGGACCCCAAAGGGATCTCTCCACCTGTACATGAGTGTAAAGGGCCAACCCCTATGGAATCCCCTGTACTCAGCCAAATTGACATAGAACCCGATGGAAGAAGAACCAATCAATAATCAAGGTCATCCTCCCTATCATACAACATGGAATGCACATAAAGGAAAGCTCCGATGCATCCTCAGGCCATGACTCACATCCTAGATATGGTCTTTAGACCACCTGATCAATATCATCAATGACATGTTTCTAATAATCCACCTTTCCCAGGTGGGCCTGGACAACCATCCCCTCATAAATGAATGAAAAATTCCATTTAACATCTTGATGAAGAAATGTGATAGGCCTAGTGATGGGAAGATGCTTCCATGTCCATAACTGAAGAAGTAATACTCTTGCAAAAAGAGTAGCACTGTGCCGATACACAATGTTGTGCAACTCATGATATAACTAAGCCAGCATGCAAGAACCCCAATCAAATATCCAAGGATGGGAAATCATATCCTCGAGGATCCTTCCCCAGCCAACTATGAAGCCATGTCCTTGTTGATTAGGAACCAAGAAGCCACCAAAAAAAACTTCAAATACTACTGGGAGCACCAGGAAAGAAGGAAATTGAGCCCATTGGATACTCTCATCTCCAATAGTAGGATCAGCAAAAATACATTTACAAATGGTACCATCATTGACCTGATCATAATACACTATCTCCCCATGGGTGGGGATCCTCAACAACCTATATATGTCCTTGAGAGTGATCACCATCTCCCCCATTAGAAAATGAAAGATGTTATGGTCAAAGTGCCAATGCTCTGCCATAGTGGTAAGAAGCCCCTGATTCACATAGAATTGAGGAAGAGGAAGCCAAAAGGACAAATCGCACCGGCCAATCACTTGGCACTCCGACCCTCTCAAATCCTCAATCATGTTGAAAGGAAAAGGAAATAAGGCTTAGGAAGCTAGCTTCTAAAGATGAGCCTACAAAAGAAAGTTTAAACACATTAGAAATCAAAATCATTAACTATCAGATCATCTTAAGTCAATCGACTGATCAAATCTAATCAAACCACAATCAATTTTCTTGATTTTATTAAGAGAGGACATAAAATTTATCATCATTATCAACCATCTAAATCAAGATTGACCACCAACATTCAATATCAAATGACTCGACCTGACATCACATGACTTGCTAAAGACATGACTAAAAAAACTAAGCCAATCGACTAATTGGCGACATCAAATGGACTAGAAAACTGATAGAAAGGTTCACAATTTTTGCCAAGTAGGGTGTACACACTATTTCATTGATTAAAATCATTGAAAATCAAATGTGCAACTAAAAACATCAAAAGCACAACAAAAACTCTCAAACACGCTGAAAAAATTGTAAGTGCTGTAGGATTTAGTATGCACTGCAAGATTACCTTGTACGTGCTACTAAATTTTTTGAATGTGCAATCAAAATTGAAAGCACAGCAAGAAGTTGTAAAGGCAAAAGCTTGCCCTAATTTTCACGTTTGTATGCACTACTAAAAGGATTGTATGCACTGTCGAAAACTGTGGATGCGCTGCAAAATATGTGTACGTGGTGCAAAAATGTTTGTATGCACAACACAATTTAAAAATGAAAATGGAAAAAAATAGGGTTTCTAGCAAAAAATCCATTTTTTTTGAAATTAAATGCTGGAATCAGACAAAGTGAGTTTTCAGGGGTACATACCAGAGGTCCATAGTCAGGTGGGTGCTGGTATCATTGGCCACGCTCGAACCTATGCTCTCAAATTAGGATCACCATTGTGCAATAGCTCAGAAGGTTAGAGAAGAAAATTTAAAGAGGAGGGTAAAAATGAATAGTAAAAATGACCTTTTACCCCTATATATAGCCCATTTTGACCTAAAAGGGACATTTTGACTAGAAAATGACCTGGGACCCAAGTTTTTCACCCACTCAGCCAAATCAAGGGGCATTTGTCATCACAACATCAGAAATCCAATATTGGAAATGAAATCAAAATTCACACCTAATTGGAAATTTTTAAACGCAAATGATTAAAAATGCAATTTCTTTCACCCAAATCAAATTTCATTTCATTTATGAGGGGGCATACAATCAGATTATCAGGATCAACATCGTAATCATCAAATCAAGGGCATAACATCAAATTAAATGTTTAATCTTTCATCAATTTTTATTTCACTAATAATCAAGTGGGGCATTAAAACATTGAATAACATTGAATTGGGTATCATATCAGGGATCCAACATCAAATTAATCATCAAGGACTTCAAATCAATCAAAATTTCATCAATTCATCATCAATATCTGCATCTTTTAACAACATCAAATCGAGCATCAATCTAATCAGTGGTTCTAAATAAAAACACATCAGGACATTCTTTGAACTGATATGCTTCGCACATTGATTCAAAGAGGGGCATTTGTAATCACCTAAAAATGGACAAGACTAAATCAAGTGAGAAACTAAGGAAAAATCAAAGCAAAATTGTAATCAAGCCAAAATCCAATTTTAATTGAAAATCAAAAGCCATTAAATCAATTTAAATCAATAAATTGCATAGTTCAATTTAAATAAAATTAACCCATTCAAGGGGTACACATGGATAAATAAATCATTTTAATTCAATTAATTAATCCCTATTTTCCCTCAACACCACATGGGAGGGAAAATGCCTCAACCAATAGGATTTAAGGATCAATCTCACATGGATCAAGATCACATCAAATCTCAATCACACATAAGGTGAGAGTATCTTGGCCACCCATTTTGTCTCTTTATCCCAAGCTTTGATGACAATCCATTTAAATTGTCTCCAAATGTGGAACCATGGACTAAACCTCAACTCCACCATGATCAACTCAGCTCCACCCCCTACACTTGCCAAAATCTATAAAAGCAAGGCATAAATCAATGAGAAATCATCCACAAATCTGAGAATAACATCAAACCTCTTGCATTTTTGAGGTAGAAAGGAAAATATAGAGTTAATTAAGCATAATTTCATTTTGGAATTGATTTACTTAGTTTCTTATCATATCATTCTCATTTTAAAGATATCACTAATGGAGGCTTGATGAGAGCTTTGCATCAACATATCTAAATAGAGAGCCATAGAGTGCTTGTTGTCTTTATTTTCATATTTAGCTCACTAATTATGGTATTTAGCTTATATTATTCACTTATTTGACAAAATAACCATATGAAGGTGCTTTCCACAACACACAAAAGCAATCATATAGATGATGATAAAGTTTAAAAAGGTACCAGTAGAATTTGCTAAGTATGTACCTAAAGCATTGTATGATAAAGTGTCAGCAAGATGGACATATTCCTTGCACACTGAGAAAAAGATGAGGGGACACTCTCTAATATTGGCTATTCCAACCTTATCAGTTCTCGAGATAGAAGATTTAATGAAATAATATTCTAAAATATTTTTGGTAAAAAGTAGAGGAATAAATCTTTTAGCCGGAAAGCTTGAGGAGGTAGATGAGAACATCAAACTACTATGGACTTCAATCCTCCAAGCCCGAGAAGAAGAAGATAAGTTAGCTTTGGTAGTGATACCTGAGAAGAAGAGTAAAAGGAAAGGAAAAGGACTACACTCAGATGATGCAGATGTGGCTATCAAGGAACCAATAGATTTATCTAACACTTAGGTACTAGACACCACCATAGCTATTGACTTTTATCTGATAGGATATAGAGAAGTGTATATAGATCCTCCTAAGCAAGTATTGATAATGTGGATAAAGGATGTGCTTATAGAAGACATCACAAATGGAGATCCAGATGACATAAACAATGATGAAGATGTTACTACTGCTGTCATGATTGTTTGATATGTAATTGATGAGATGCCATTATGAATATAATAATGAAGCATTAGATGCACTTAGGACATCAAGAAATTAGACAAGGGTTTATGACAGACAGTTTATCAGAGATAGAATCAGTTATATCAGAAACATACACAAGGCTAATGAGTAGGACATAAGGTTACATTCAACACATTGAGGTGATACTTGATTTTATTTTACAGATTGAATCAGACAAGTATTATTTGTCAATTTTACAGATACATCACTGTTATCAATTTAACCATTGTAGCAGATTTTAAATCTCTTAATAGAGTAGACTTAACCATCTTATTGTAAATCTCTTAATCGAGTGCATAGTTGATTGTGTTGCTAAAATCCTTTCACAAGGTAGATCTAGTCGATCTTTTGTTACTCCTAACAGGGTAAGATCATCATAAGTGATCAATAATTGTAGCCTTAACCGACATACTTTATTTACTGTAGTAGTGAAGAACTTGTGGTGTCATCCCCACTGTAGTTTTTACCTTCTAACAAGGGTTTCTGTGTAACCAAAATATTTGCGTCATGGGTACTTATTTTCATGTATGACTATTTTGTTACATGCACTTTATATTTATATTTTTATGAACGTATGTTACAAACAATGGAATCAGTCAGTTAATTAAGAATCTACTATTACAAAGTGTTCAAGTTAAAAGTTCTTGAGGGTACTGATTTTCCCCTCCCCTCTCATAACTTTATCTTTCCAATCCCAACACCTTCATGGGACATGCCTATTCATTATCATGTAATTAATATAATGATAATTATGAATATATATATATATATACACACACACACAGACACAGACACACACACACACACACACACACACATATATAATATATCTTTAGTATTATATTATATTTATCTAATATATATATAAGTATATATATACATCTCATATATACTAAATATATATATACATATCTTCACTAGTATTGCCTCATAGTGTTTATCTTAGTGAAGCTACAAAACATCAACAAGAACAAGTCAGGATCTAACAAGGATGGAAGTAGAACATGTCCCAAAGAACCAAGTGTCTCCCCTAAGGATAAAGAGATCTCTTGCAACTGCTAGACATAAGGATACACAATCACATCAACCTTGAAAGGCTGCTCATGTAAAGAATGGACAAGAGGGACAACGTGTCCCCTCACAACAAATGAAGAAGGATCTTCCTCTCCAAAAAGATGTATGTCATAAATTATGTCTCCCATATTTGCAATGTAGGACTCCACAAACAAAATTGCAATGTTTGTAAAGTAGTCATCCCTTGATGCTATAACTGGAAGACAAGGTGTACCCAATTGTACTGAATCACATGGACATATAATTGTAGAAATGTATGCATATGGAATTTGGTGATGCTGTGACCTTGTCCTTTGACTTTTTGAAGGACCCTCCACAAGTGAACCTTTTGAATCAAGCATCTGTCTAACCCAATGAGGTCTATTGGAAGAAGATGATGAAGGAGAATCCTCAACATTAAGTTTACCAAGCAAAGGTATAATCCTACATGTCGGGGTTCAGGTAGATAAACCATCTGAATCACTACCACTACTATCACTACCACTTTACACAATGTCTAAAGTATAGAGAGGAGTAGAGGATAAGCTAAGTGAACTTTCCTCAAAATGGACATTCCTCTCTATGAAGATCTCACGAGTCTCAGGATCCATAAGTCTATATTCCTTAACACTTTCTTCATATCCAATGAATTGACAAGGCCTTGGTGGAGGTTCCTTGCATTGTTGTGAAGATATGCGTGCCCATGCTAGACAACCAAATACTCTAAAGTATTTTACAACTAGTTTTCTTCTGCACCATGGAGTTATTCCATCTAAGGCATTATGATGAGATCTGTTGAGGATGTGATTAGATCAAAAGACTTTCTTTAATCATGTAGCTTTCCATTTCCTTAAGATTTTTAATCTTTATTTTTGCAAATCTTGTCCACTATGGACTAAATGCAACTGGATTTTGAAGATCAATACCCTCAAGTTCACAAAAGTCTAAGTCTTGAGTTCACATATCTACTTTCATTGTCTATACGAAGAACCTTGATGGATTTACTTTATTGCTTCTCAACATGACTCTTGAAGGTTAGAAACTTGACAAACACTTCATTCTTGTGACCATGAAAGTAGACCCATGTGTAGTGTGAAAATTCATCAATGAAAGTGAGGACATAGCGACCCTTGTTGATTGATGTCACTAGAAAGGGGCCTTCTAGAACAATGTGAACCAAATCAAGAACAATTGATGCTCTCCAAGACTTCCCTTTTTCAAACTTATCTTCAAGATGCATATCCATTGAACAAGTTTAACATTCACCCTTAGAAAAGTTTATGGTAGGTAGAACTTTGACCATATGTTTTGAGATAAGAAGTTGAATATAGTGGAATTCAAGATGTCCATACCTCCCATGCCATAATTTACTTTGTGATTGTGTATGAGTCAACAAGGCATGTGAAGGAGACTTAGGCACAAAGTGGGAGAAATAATAAAGCCTTGTGTCATGATTAGTTTTACCGACTGTAACCAATGAATCATCCTTAAGATTTCACACCATTATTGAATCAGGAAGGAACTCAACTTTATTTTCACCTCCATAGTGAGTGATTTGGTAAATTTCAAGGAGATTGGTGCTAAGGTTAGCAACATAGAAAACACCTTTGAACTCTCCATTTTCCATCTCAACTTGTCCTTTCCCTTAAACTTCCACCTGTGTATCATTCCCTACAAATATGTGAGGTACCTTATATGGATCCAATGAATAAAATTATCTCTTTGAAGCTCCCATATGATGTGTGGCACCCGAGTCAAGAATCCATTCTTCCAAAGAAATTGTACTTTCCATAAATGATTTCCATTTTCCCTTTGAAGTGGATGGAGATGAATCCTTGGAAGCATTTGGAACATTGATTTTTTCCTTCTCAAGTAAGTTTTCCAACTCATCAATCCTCTTAGTATTGCAATGATGCTCATCATGATTTGGTTTCTTGCAATATGCACAAAATTGTTTATCCTTCTTGGAGTTGTTTCCCTTCTTATTGAAAGAAGAATTTCCTTGTTGTGAGGAGGAAGATTTTTGTGTCTTTGATTGCGATTTTGAATTCCATTGCTTTATCTTATTTTTGAAACTTTTTCCACCTTGATTTATTTGGTTCTCATTATTAGCCACCAATGCCATAGACTTTGAAGACTTGATAATACCCATATCCATCAATTTTGACTGTTCCAACATCAATATTTTGTCAAATGTATCAAATGAAGGCTTAGTGAAGGAACTTCCCATGGTCAAATTGTGAGTATTGTAACGCAAGATAAAAGATGCATATTTTGAAGGAATCCTCTTCAAGATGTGATGGATCAACCTATCACCCTTCATGGGATTACCAGAATCCTTAAGTAGTGCTCTCAACTCATTAGCTTTGTTGACATAGTCTTGAATTGTGTCAAAATTCCTAGGACTAAAGAGAAGAAGGTCATCCTCAATTGAAAATCCCTTTTCCTCATCCACTTTACCATACAAATCTTCAAGTTTTTCCCAAGCGCCCTTGGCATCCTTAAATCTTGAAATGTGGAAGAAGAGATCTTTGTGAACACAAATCCTCATTATTCCTGAAGTCTTATTATCTTCAACTTTCCACACAATTTTTGTATTATCATCCACATTAGGACCAACTGGTTCTTTAATTGTACCATCTACATAGAGATTTCATTTTTTCCCATTATTCTACTCCATACTATATCTTTCCTTGTCGCATAATTATGTGGAGTTACAATTGGAAATTTAGGTGAACCCATGATGCAGAAATGAAAGAGCACAAAAAAGAAAGAGACACAAGCAAACAATACACCCCCCAAAATTCACCTCATTCAAAGAATACCCCCCCCTCCCCCCCAAAAAAATGATGTTTTTGGCACTTTATATATAATGCTTGTACAATTGCCACTTGCAAAAATGGGCCAAAGTGGACTTCTTATTTTGATGTTTACAACCACCTTAATGAGGCCAAAAGAGACTCAAATCAATATTGCTCATAATCAAATCAAATTCTAAGCATTACAATGATCATACGAGGCCAAAAAAGAACCTAGATCTGAAAGTGATAATTTTGCCCAAATAAGGCTACAATATGATAGCAATTCTGGAAAGTACTAAAAAAATATTCACTTAAAAAAAACAACACCTAAAAATGTGTCCGTATGAGCCCGAATGAAGCCTCCGAAGTTTCAAAAAATGAGGATTGGATAGGTACAATCACCAAAATATACAATTTACACAAAATCCATGCACCAAAACTAGAAACTAACTACACCACTAAAAACTTTAGGAGATTCTATCCAAAAAAAGAAATTACTCAAAAAATAGACACAAAATGAGCAAATCATGGATGTTCAAAGTTAGGGTATAAAATTAAAATTGCAAATGGTGAGGGGTACAAATTTTTTAAACTTGTTGAAGTAAAAAAACTTGTGAGGTTAAATTTGATGTCCAAATGACCGTCATGGCTAAATAAAAATGCCCGGTTTTGATGGTCAAACAACTACCAAATTTTAGGTCGCAAACACATGATGTAGGCATGATATTAAAATTGATGACTAAATGGACATCAAATCAAGATAAAAAATTGCCTTCTAACATCTAGAAACCTATCAAATTTAAGATCATATAAGAATTATTGTGAATGCAAAATTTTTTATTGGGCTATGTGTATTGACTGTTGACATGTCTTTCATATGCTACTTGTCATGAGAGTATTGGATGATGAGGCACAAAGTCTATGTCTGCATGGTTGAAGAAGAATCTTCCATGTGTCATCTTTTGTGCTCACTAGAAGCTGGGTGTTTTGGGAGTCCGAGTGGTACTAATGTGTCAGAATCATATATTGACATGGTGATATTCTCAGGCTATAGCGAATATGGGCTCCCACATGTACAAATGAAACCACGTGGTGAAAATCTAGTCTAAGGGTGTGAGATGAATGCAATGGTGAGGTTAGATATTTCTCTAGATGCCCCCATGAGCTTCTGCACCTCTGGATCTAAATTGTGGCCCTCCAAAAGTTGAAACAAAAAGCTCTCCAATGGCTATGCAATGAAACTTTCTATAGCTCTGATACCATGTAAGAATTTACGTAAGGAAAAGAATGAAACACCAAGATATAGAAGATCAATAGATAACACAATAAGAGAGACAAAATGATATGATCCTCAAATGACTAGATTCAATGATGATCAATAATCCAAAAAATAATAGATGAATACAAAGTAGATGTGCCTAAATATATAGGCAATGCATGATAACTAGGAGATATGCAAGTAATAACCTATCAACCACACAAGGTGGAATCACATGTCCTCTAAAGGTGCATCATCTTCCATTGTAAAATGAAGTATATGAAAACATGTGCAACAATGATAGGATGATACTGTGATAAGAGCACTAAAGGTCGATCTCACATATAAAGTGGATTATGATAATAACTAACTCCACCTAAAGAGGAATTTTCCTGCACCATGTGCTAAAATGAGATGCAAAATCTTAGGTGTCTATATGACAACTATATGTAAATGCATTATCCTAAGTTAACTTAAGTAAAGCGTAATTATAATATTTAATTACAACAATAGAAACTAAACTTTATTTTTGCATTAAGTGGTTTTCTTAGGAACACTTAATCAAGGTCCTTTTTAGTATTTAATTAATTGATAGGGGAGTATTCTCTTGTCTATCTAGACAATCAAAAACCTAGAATCATTGGATTACTCACTTAGAAAAAGACCTAGGAATGAACAAATTTCTTGGTGTGTTTAGGAGAAAACAACATGGATAGGAGATTATGATATTTTCCCTAGTAGAAAATTAGAAATCCAGACTCCTAAGTTTCCAATCTATTTTATTTATTGAATCACCTTTAGAGAGCCTACTGGTTGAGGAAACAATTCTCCCAAGAATGAAAGTGGGGAACGAAGAAAAGCCAGCTACTCTGCCCCACTATAAATAAATACCTCTTTGAGATTAAAGTCTTAGAGGCTGGTGGTATCTTATGCCTAGTTTTATAGGGTCATAGGCCTCAATTCTTCTTGCATGACTACATTGCACTGTATGATTAACATTATATATCACTAAATGATGCCCCAAACTAGACTCCATAGTGTAGAAGCTACCCAGATCACCCCTAAAAGTTTGATAATATTTGTGCAAGGAAGATAGTAAATTCCCTAAGACACTTGCCATATCATGTATTATCAAGCATTTGGAGTTGGATAATATGACATTTCTTGACCCATTGTGTGGTCTTCAATGGCCGTATTCTGATTAGTTCTTGGAAGTGTGCCTAAGTTTGTGAGAAAAGGTTTTCTTGCTATGGAAATTCATTTAGGGATAATGTGTTCTTGTTTTACCTTCATGTATTTGATGTGTGTGTTCAAAACCCCAAAAAACTATCAAAACAAACCAAAAACACAGTCAAAACTTGCCAAAATTTCCAAATGAACATAAAAAACTTGACATATTTTCCAAAAACAAGTAGAAAATCCTTCAAATAGAGCCTTGTGTCATATGACCAAGAAAAATTTCAACATATTATCGAATCAACCACTTATAATTATCATATGATAGCTTCCTCATATTGTTTCTAAAAATAGAGTTTTTCATATGAACCAACATCCCAAATCTAGTCCTGTGAGTTTCATCGTAGGAGTCTAGTGTTTTCACCATACTATCATATCAAACAGTGAGAATTATCATACAAAATCTTCCTTGTATTGTATTAGACTATTATCATTTGACCTCTAGAGTGTGAATTTTACCAGTTACATCATAATTTTGACCTCCAGTCCAGTTGTCCAGTTGAGCTTCTAGTCTGTCCTAATTTGAAAAATTGATCACACACCCTTGTTGTTGTAACTCTTCATCATGGTTCCTTGAGTACTTTACTCATCTTACTCTCTTCCCATCAATCAAATCCTGATCAGCCTATTCACAAATGTCCCTTATCAAGTAATCAAGCCTTAACCTCAACACCTTGTAGCAAGTTTATTCTTAGTTTCAAATCAAGATCCAACCATCACCTTCCATCGATTCTCGAAGTCAAGTCAACTCTTTCCCAACCAGATATTGACCTAATTTGGCTAGTTGGTTCTAGCTCTCAGTAACATTGATCTTTCATGCTAGTATAAACCATGAGTCTACGAAAAAAGGATGATACAACTTCAAAAGGTAAGGCTATAGATAATTATTCTCCTGGAGTCTCATTAAAAAAAAATCAAAATCTTCAAAGAGGACTCCAATTCAAAACTAATCACTTACACATTGATCATTACCCCTACATATATATGCAGAGTCATCAAATATCATTCCTTTTCTACTGGTAATCACAAAGATTCCAATATGTCAGCATATAATTGGGGATCCAGTCAAGGCCATCAGAGCCATCACAACAATACTTCTTTTGAAGATGAAGAGGCCACTGAGAAAGAAATAAAAAAGTGTCAACATGACAAGGGCTTTTAGAAAATGATGCAAATACTAATGAAACAAGATAAAGAGAAGTATTTCATTCATTGTTCCTCAATGGGGCTCAAAATCCCTCAAGATTTTGATGTTGAGAGACTCATACAACATGAGGAAGGCTCTCCTCTCACTATTCTCAACAAACAATTGCAAGACATGAGATATGAACTTATGGAAATGAAGAGGAAAAAGAACATGTCTTCCAAAAAATATTCGCTCAAATTCATATATCCTTTTCTATTCGATAGAAACTTATACATGCCACCATTTCCTCCCAAGGTTGAAATCCCCAAATATGATAAATATGATAGAAATGGTGATCCCCAAGATCACGTAAGAGAATTTTTGTGCTCTTAGCGTGGACTTTATGCACTAAAAAATGTACCTAATGAGACTCTTTCTTAGAAGCCTCAGAGGTCAAGCTCTGAAATGGTTCACTAAGGTCTCACTAGGTATTCAAATATTTGATGAGCTTGTATAAAGATTCATCCAACAATGTTCGTAAAAAATCTTACACACTGTCACCATGTTGGACTTGTGTAGTACCAAATAGTGCAATGATGATTATTTTGTCAAATTCCTCCAAATATGGAGAAATATATTTGCAAGATATCCTAGACAAATCTCATAAACAAAAAAGATGGACTATGTATTAACCTAGTACCGAAAATGAATTATGCACTCCAAATGCAAATTGATGCTACTTTTGGAAAATTGGTAGATAACACTGTCCAAATTGAAGAATTTCTTGTGAGAAAGGGTGAACTTACCATATATAAAGATACTAAATCCTCAAAAAATTCTAATAATAACAACAACAAAGACAAGAACAAGTATTGGAATAAGAACAAAAATATTGTCAATGATGGGGTGGTTGATTCATCAAATTTCAAATGCAAAGAACCAAATTTTCAATCTCTCTAGTGGCATCCAAGCTACTAAGACCAATTCAAATGTCTCATCAACTCCAAGAGATAATCAAGACACAAACAAAGATAAGGTGACATGGATACCCAAATCCAAGCATAACTTCACTTCTCTTGGAGAACCACTTGAAGTAGCATTGAAGACCTTATTAGCTAACAAGATCATCACATTGCCAGACTCCAAGCCTTGGGAACTGCCAGTCAAACCTAGGTGGTGGATTGACAATCTCTTTTGTAAATATCACAAAAATAAAGGACACTTGACCAATGAATGCATGAAGATAAAACATGTGATATAAGACTTGATTGATAACAAAACTATCACTTTTGATGGACATCATTCGAATAGTTATCATAAGGATTTCAAGAAACCTCTTCCCTCCTATGAGAAAGGAGAATAATCAAAGAAGAAAGGTGCCAAGGTGAACTATACCTACATTAATGATGACAATGTCATAAACATGATTGAACCAGCTGATCAGTTTGTCAATGCCATCATAATCAAAGATAAGATAGAGTTAAAATCTTCCAATGCCGTGACCCAAAGTCAAAAATAGGTCACACTCAAAGGAGTGGGTCCATCCTCCTCATCAAAACAACTTGCTATTCCAACATAAAAACCTCATGTGTCAAAAAAATTATCATAATCCTCTTCATTAGAAAATTTTAGTTTGGTGGAGCAATTACAATGAACTTCAGCCCAAATCTTGATCTTTGAGTTGTTAAAAATCTCTCTAGCACATAGAGAGATCCTAGAACAAGCATTGATAATTGCCAATGTGTCCAAGGATTCATGTGTCAATTGATTCCAAGCTATGGTTGGTCATCTAACTTCAACAAATTACCTATCTTTCTTGGAAGAAGATGATAAATTGCTAAACCACCCTCATAACCAACCTTTTCACTTATAGGTTTTGATACATAAGCATCAAGTCAAACATGTCTTGATAGATGGGGGCATTGGTTTGAATATCTGTACATTTAATCTAGTCAAATAATTGGTCTTTTCAGAGAAATCCATTTATCCACACAAGAAGATAAAAATAAAGGCATATGATGAAGAAGAAATATCATCCAAAGGATTGGTTGTATTGCCAGTCAGAGTAGGACCCATTGAAAGAGATATGATCTTCCAAGTGCTATACTTTCCTCTAGGTTATAAAATATTATTGGGAAGGCCTTGGATCCATGACATGTAGGCTATCCTGTCAATATATCATCAATGTGTGAAGTTCCCATATACTGGAGTAGAAGTCACTATCCCAGTAGATACTAGCTACTCTTGTGACAATTTAAAACAAGATGATAACATGGTCCCACATAACAAAGAATCCTTCAATGGTTAAGAAGCTGAAAGATCTAAAGTAGCTCCCATGAGATATTTTGAGAAGAAAGTAAGAATAAAAGATATAGGTATGGGAGAGTACACACTGGATCCATTTCCATCTATGGATAATTTTCCTACATCCCCCAAGTCTTATGGGAAACACTTGTCATCATTCAAGCCTTCTAATGCTAAAGCATTAAAAATTAATGAAGGAACATATATTGTAAAAGCTAGTGTGTCTCTTTTCGAGGAAAATGAAGACAAAGATGTCCTCACATGGCTCTACAGAGGCAAAAAACATGATCATGAGGTCAAACATGTCGAGATGTCCTTACAAAAATATGGGAAAGGGTATCAGGTTATACACCAAATGGGATATGAAGGAAAATTACCCTTAGGAAAAGATAAAGGATTGGTAGATCCCTTACACAAATAATTCAAAAGCCCAAAGGAAAAAATGAGGCTAGGATACAATAAACAAAAATTTAGCTCTTCAACTAGAAATGGTCCTATATTTGACCGGGCATAGGATTCTAATGATGAATATGGGGAAGAAGTAGAAATTATAAACTTATCCTTTGAAATACTATTGAATACATAAACAAAGAATCCTGATTACCAAGGAGAACTATACTTCCCACATCATCTAAGAAGTATCCCTAGCCTAGATGAATCAATATCAAATTAATCATCACTACCAGAAGAAAGACATCAAAGTTGAGAAGAAAACAAACCAATAGGGGAAACATTGATAACTTAATTGGAGCATATTCAAGAACCTAATCATCAAAAAGAAGAGAATGATTCACAAGAAAATGAGCTAGGACAAAGTAAACAAGAAGAATGATACCCTAACCAGGAGAAGATGGTTACTATCACTCATATAATTGATCTAACTCACTTCATTGATCCAAGAACATAAGAAAGTGAGATATCTCCACTTCAAACATCATCAACACAAGAAATTGAAATACAAACACCCGTGCAAGAAAGTGAAAATAAACAAGGAGAGGAGAATAGCTCAGATGAAGACAATGTTCCCATGACCATAGCATAATACTTGGGTAGGTCTAATGAAAACCAAGTGGATTCTCATGAATATAAATTTGGTAAATCAATGGAGAGTGACCTAGAAGAAAGATACCCAAACTGGGGGCAAGAAGTAAACCTTGTCAATGTTTTAAATATACCACATTCTGCTGAGACACGTTAAAATGAATACAAGTGGGACTCCTTTTTTGATGCCACAATGGATATAGAAGTTGATGTCATTTGTAAATATGTACCTCAATTTTAACAAGGAGAAATCTCAAATGCTACCTAGACAACATTTCTCCCCCATAACAACAACTATAACTTTAGAAATGATGTTAGGCATCTGAACACCAGAACTAGATCAACATCAAGAATTGAGATTATTCCTCTAAGAGTTTTACTTGGTTAGGAGGCCAAACAAGATGAGAGTCAAGATTATAATGTTAGATCACATGGATTAGATTTACATAATACTAAAAATGACTCTAATAGTGACGTTAGGACACTTTTTAGTCTAGGTAGTTCTTCAAAGAGTAACATAATAGATCTCACCTTAACGGTCATAAGACTTGATGATAATGTACTACTATCCTTAGAACCTTCTGAATCCCTATCTTTTCTACACGCTAAACTTATTGAATATAATAAAAATGGACCCTTAAACCTAATTCATGCACAAATTACTATACCTTAGCATGTTATCTAAATGACGTTGAACTCCTTACCTCTTCTACTAGTGAAACAAGCGTGAACATGGAAGAGGGGGATATAAAGTTTCTCAATCTTAAAATAAAGAATAAAAAGAAAAAGTAGTTTGATGGTGAAAACAACATTGTGGTAGTGTCAGAGTCCAAAATAGTAAAAATAAATGACGTTTCCAATGGAAAAAATCTCTTAGAGGCGTTAGAGGATGGGAAGCTTGACATCCTACCTGACCACTTATAGGAACAATCTTTAGTACTCATAGAGCCTACATAACTAGTCAACTTGGGAATAGTAGAATCACTTCATCTAATACTTCTAGCACAATCATTTTCGAAAGAAGAAAACCAATAATTCACACAGTTTCTCTTGAACAAAAAAATAAAATTTTCTTGGTTCTATTGAGATATGCCTAGAATTGATAAAGATTTAATCATGCATCATTTATGTTGGAAAAATGGTCAGCACCCCCCTCAGGATTTGTGACATGGCTTAATCACCTCCTGTGTCTTCTATAAGTCTAGTGGTTGTATTGGGTATTAACAGGTCAATCTTTTGGTGCAATGACAACCACTACTTGTAACAAGTGGTATCAAAGCTTGGTCATAGGTTCAAATCCCCTCGGGTAATGCTGAGGGGGAGATTGTTGGAAAAATGGTTAGTGCTCCCCTTGGGATTTGTGACATGGCTTAACCATCTCCTATGTCTTCTATAAGTCTAGTGGTTGTATCAAGCATTAACCAATTGATCTTTTGGTGCAACGACAACCACTACTTGTAATAATTTATTCATTTCTCCAGGGGTAAAACAAGTCAAGGAAAAACTTAGAAAAATACATCTGCATGTGGCATTACTAGTTAAAAATGAATTAGAGAAGTTTCTAAAAGAAGCTTTCATAAGGGTTATTTATGCTGAGTGGATCTCCAATATTGTACCTATTTCTAAATCATACAAATCAATTAGGTTATGCATATATTTTTGGGATCTAAAGAAAGCTTGTCCAAAAGATGACTTCCCACTTCCTAATATTGACATGATTGTGGATCTCATAGTTGGGTATGAAATGTATTATTTAATGGATGACTTCTCAAGTTACAACCAGATAAAGATAAAGACTTAGGATCAGGAGAAAAAAAAAATTCTACTTGTGTTTGGAGCACGTTTTGCTAGAACATCATGCCTTTTGATTTTTAAAAATGTGGGTGCATCACACCAAAGAGAAATGACAATTATATTCCATGACATGGTGCACAAAAAATGGAAGATTACGTTGATGATACATTAGCTAAATCAACAAAAAGAACAACCCACCTAGATGACTTAGAGAAAATATTTGATAGGATGGAATAGTTCAAATTAAGATTGAACCCAAAGAAATGTGCCTTTGGCATAACATCTGGAAAAATACTCAGATACCTTATATCAACAAAAGTCATTGAATTTGACCTAGAAAAGGTGAAGGTGATAATGGAGATAAAACCACTAAAGAATATCAGTTAGATTAGGATGTTACAAGGGAAGCTAAAATCCATAAAAAGGTTTATCTCACAATTAGAGGATAATGATCATCTCTTTACAAAAAAATTACATAAAGGTGTAACATTCAAATGGGACGAAGGGTGTGAAAATAACTTCCAACAGATCAAGGAATACTTGGAAAGTCCACCCATTCTAATGGAACCTATACTAGGAAAACCTCTCCTACTATACATATCAACTATAACAACATCGCTAAGAGATCTGCTTGTACAACATGATGAAACTAGCAAAGAAAGAGCGATATACTACATCAACAAAACAATAGTTTTCTATGAACTCAATTACAAAACCATTGAGAAATATTTCATAGCAGTTGTGTTCACTTCAAAAGTTCAGGCATTACATGTTGGCCCATTCAGTGAAGTTAATTGCAAAGATTGATCCATTGAAGTATCTGTTAAATAAAGCACCCCTGATAGGAAGGATCACAAAATGGGTAATGATACTAAGAAAATTTGACATTGAGGATGTGGACAAGAAGGCTATCAAAGGTCAAATAAGTGCTAATCACCTAGCAGATGCTCCACTTCAAGATACTAAACTACTAACAATTGAGTTTCCTAATGAAGCTATTCTATATTTGACTAAACATCTGTAGAAGTTGTTCTTTGATGGATCCTTCACCCAAAAGGGGTCTGGAGATGGTGTACTTTTTATAACTGCCCAAGGGTACATGATTCTTAAAGCTTACAAAATAATTTTTTCTTGCACCAACAATATTGCTGAGTACGAAGCTTTAGTGAATGAATTGAAGCTAGCCATTGAGTGGAAAATTATGGAATTGTACATTTTTGGAGATTCTCATCTAATCATCAACCAAATCAATGACCACTACCAAACCAAAGATGAGAAGCTTATTGTTAGAAATAGGAAATATTGAGGGGGGGGTGAATCAATATTTCACAAACTTTTACTTTTTCCCAATTATGGATATAACAAATTAACTTGAAGCTTGCATAACAAAGTAAACTAAGGAAATTGAATAAAAAGTATAGAAATAAAGTAAATGAACTCATAACATCATGTTTTTTCTCGAGGAAACCCTGACCAAGGGAAAATCCCAGTGGGGATGATACCTAGAACTGATCCACTAAACAAAAGTATTTGGTTAAGGATATTGACCCTTTTAGGAGTCTATTACATACATATAGTGTCTCTGTCCTAGTTAAAGGACTCTAAGCCTTGTTAGAAGCCTCATGTCATGCCCAAAAAGTTGAGCAAAACACACCAATCAAAAATTTTCCAACTAACACTAAAGTTGTCTAGTTAAACTAAACAGTTATAGTTTACAGTTTAAAGGTGAAGACCTTGAACGAGTTTAAGGAGCATCATGGCCAACATTGACCTGGTCAACCCCTCTCTAAGATTAAAATCAAAAATTTAATTTTCTAATTGATTTATCATAGGAACACCAAGATAAAAATCTTGACTAAGTGTTATTATAGTTTGACTATAGTTGACTAAAATTAACCATCTAGTTATAAACATATTATTTGATTTAAATAAGGAATACTAATTAAATTCTCCTTTTTTTAATTTCCTAATTAAATAAGAATTGATCTATGATTGAATAATAATGTAACTATTATATTGAAGCTTTATTATAGGATATTTAAAATACTTTAATTCTAATGTGATGCCCCACTCAGAAATCCTTGGAAATAAGGCTAAAAACAAACATGAATATTTTTTTTATAAGATGAACTAATAACATTACAACAATGCAACCAATTGCAATAATAATCATTAATAAATACAAGAGGTGCAAGAAACATGACACAACTACATATCTTCATATGCACGTGAAAGTATTACAACATCCCATAGATTCTCAAGCACACTACTAAAGTTGATGGCACAGTTACACACATTTACAAGTTTGCTATTATTTAAGTGATTAACAAGAAAGGTTCATCCAAGTCACTATGTTATCTATTTTCATAACAATATTCTTTTTAAGCCCAAAGTACAGTTCCTACCATGATTAGTCATACAAGTTCATTTACCGATTTATCCTCATAGACCAGATAGATCTATTTTATTTTATTTTTACCAAAGTGATCATTAGCCAATCTATCTTGACTTGAGAAGATATATCTCTGAAAAATGACACTCAAGATTCAAAGATCTAACTTAATAAGAAGGAAAGAGAAAACTCCATGTTAGTGCTATCAAATTTTGTTTTTGGCCCTTACCCTTCAAAATTTTTCAAACTCTTTAGAAATTGACCTAGAAATGAGAAAGTGTCAAAAAGCACTAACTATCCAAGGTCTGTTTCTATTTTAACATTAGATTTTTGAGTCACTAAAGATCTAAAATGCATGTGTTTAATTAAATCCTCTTAAGTTGTCAACCCCATGTATTCTACGGTTAGGTTTCTAAGCGGGTCCCTTTTCATTAAAATATTTCCTGCTAAGACTTTGGCTTTTCTCGATTTTATCCCAACCGTTGGATCTGCTTTAATCCTGTGGTTGTCACTACCCCTTAAGTTCCCTAGTTGTTAGACTTTTTGCCTTTGTGGGGATGCGACTAAGTGACACCTATCGATGCGGGCCCAATTTTATAACTACGCGGCCACTAACGAGTGGATTAGATCAACGGTCATCGCAGTGCCTTAAATCTGAATTAGCCACCTATTAAGCCTTGCGAGACTGTGACAACCATTCGATTGGAGGAAGAATAAGCGACAGTGGAGGTGGGACCAAATTTCATTGTTAAATGATGATCACCTAATGAAAACATATCAACGGTTGTTGCTATCCCTTAAATTGACATCACTGACACTTTTTTGTTTGCGGGAGTGTGACCGAGTGACATGTGTCTATGGTGATGTCACTTGCTAGTAGGTTTTGAAGTTCTCAGATGCTTCCACATGTTCATTTATGAAGTGGGGTCACATACTTTTATATGCAATAAAGATCTATCAGATCTTGAAGGAATCAATGACATGCATTGCGCCTTGATTGCACGATGCTCAATGGATAAAGTTTACGGGGTTACGACACATTCACACCTATCCAAGCCGAGTAAAGTTACACTAAGATACAAATTTTTGTACATGGGTATAATGAAATGTTCTTATTGGTCGAGAAATAAGCTTAGAAAAAGGTTGAAGTATGCTATGTGGATTTTTGTTGACCGTTTGATGTGCCAGGAAGGAATTGATCGACGATGTAGATTCAAATTTGAAGTTTTGGAGCCTTGTCGCATCTTGTGAATGTTGTAGCCACTAGTTTCAGTAATGGAGACTTAATGAACTTCGTGTGAGTCTGCTGTAATAGGCTAACAATGATTATAAAGTTGGATTTGATCATTGGAAGTGACACATTATTTTCAGTCTCTCTACAATGAAATTTCTCTCTCTGCAAGTTTTTCTAGTATACAGTAGGCATTTTAAACTGAAATTTCTTAGAATTTTAGTCTCAGTGATTGGATTATTGTCTGTTGTGGTTTTTTAAAAGTATCAGGATGGCTTTTTATCTAGTTTCTATTTTTCTTCTTGAAACCCTAGTTAGTAAAATGGCACCCAAAAGAGACCTTTCAAGGAATATAGAATACAAAGACATGGGTATGTATGAGGATTTACTTTGATTGCTCCCACACTCAGAGACTAAAAAATATAGAATGAAGGAATTCGTTCCCAAAAACCCTAGGGAATATATTGATGATGGGTTATTTGATAGGGGAATGTGGATGAGAGATGCTAGGGTTGGGGAGGAGTATAATGGTCTAATTTTGTTTAAAGTTGCATATTCTCAGAGAAATGGCTGTGCTCCTCTTAGAAATATATGATAGTTTGATGTAGGGAAACTCATTGTTCCTAGAGTCTTAATGGATGTTGATCTCCTCATACAGATAGCCAAGTGCTATGATCTGATAACTAGGTGTGTTAGGGATATAAATGGAAATTTTTTGATAAGTATTACAAAAGATGAGATCAGATAGGTCATTTCACTAAATGATCCTTCTGTTGGATTGGAGAAGGTTGATTTTGATGAGTTTTGTAAAATTTATTAGGCACAAAGAAACTATTTGAGGTTTGGTCCTCTAAGAGATTTCCTTGGAAAAATTAGTGCCATGTGTATGGTTAGCCCAAGCACACTAGAGCCTTTCAGGTTAGATCTTTTTAGTTTGAGGGCACTAGGCATGCAAAAGTATTTGAATTTGATTCTACGAAAAGATGAGGCCACACATATGCCTATTCCCTACATGTTCATGATGGTACAGATCCTACACCCCCACCTGGCATTAATTTTTAATTTTCCCCCTACCTTGCAGACTTAATTCACCAAGGTTTAATAGGGATAAAAAGTATGAAGGTAGATGAATTGTATAATTATGGGTATAAATGGAAGTGAATAGTGGTAGATAGGATAATATGATATGAAAGGGGGAATATAGGACCTATCCTTAATCCAAATTCCCAAAAGGAAAGATCCAAATGGATTAATCACAAAAAAGTGATCAATGCACAAATGAATCAAACAATGGAGAACATGAAGAAAGGAGGAAATCCTATAATCTACTATAGAAAGTATGTACTTGAAATATTAAATGAATAGAAGGAAAATACTAACCTCAAAATAGGGAAAATCTGGAAAATGTTGATTTTTGATGTCTGAGCACAGTTTCAGGAAATTTTGTAACTTGCTCTGGATTGGAAATGATGAGACAAAGAAAACCTAGAAAAATTTTGTCCTTCTGAGGTCAGGTCAACTTTGACCTAGATAGCGGGGCACAACCTTACCCTGGGGCACAATCTTACCCCCCACTGAAGGTTGTCCCTGACCTAAAATAGCTTTGATGGAAATTTTGTTCACGAATCTTGGAAGTTCGCCGAAAAGGGTATCCAAATTTGAACTTCAATTCGCTGTCCTGTACCTATATCTGGAAGAAAAATGGTTTTTGTTGTTTGGATGGGGGGTTTGCCTTGGTCAAACCCTAGTTTGGAATCAACCTTAAAATATAATTGAAATTGCAATATGTATAAACAAAGTAAATGGAACTATTCACCTTGCTTATGTTGAAGTCCTTGTGGAGGATTTGAATACTTGAATCCACAAGTAGGGATGCTCCAAATGAATGTAGCAATGTATGTAGGATGTCTCAAATCAATGGCATTAGATCTTCAACACCAATCTTTTATGTATCTTTTCATAGGAAAAGATTGGATGAATGTGGATGGAGAAATCTTCAAGGGGGCTCCAAAGAGATTGAATCCTTCAATAGCTAACAATGGATCTCCTTGATGAATGCTTGAATGGATGATTAATTGAATGATTGGATTTGAAGATGAATGAATGCTTTCTTTATTTCCTTCTCCTTCTTTCTCACTACTTGATTGCAAATGCTTATGAAAATCAAATGTGATTGCTTGATTGTGGATGTGAAAATGAAAGAGGAAGGCCTCCTTTTATAGTGATCTAGGGTACAAACTCCTAGAGAAGGCCAACATTGGGGAATTAAATCCCAATTAAACTTAACCCCTAGAAATGGACATATATTAAATGCAATTTAAGAGTTTACTATTATGAAACCTGAAATAGCCGACCCAGAAGTGGGAAAATAAAACTTTTCAAAGCCCGACATCTCGAAACTTTTGGAAACTAAAATTTGGACTTGGGGTCAGGGACGAGGTTGAATCTGATCTAGGTTAGAGTAGAGGTTACCCTTGACCTAGGTTAGGGTCTAGGTCATCCTTGACCTTTCAGGTCATCCTTGACCCATAAAGTCAAAGTCTCTAATTTCTTAGAGAAAGTCTATCAAAAAGAGGCTGGAAACAGGGGAGAGAAGTAGAACAGGGGGGAAAAAGCTAGATCCATGCAAAGACCCAATCAAGGTTCTTGAAATGAACCCATACCACTTACTCAGAGGGCTAAACACTCTTATCATGAAGTGCTTCCATTTTAAGATGATACAGTAGATAAACCATTTGGGTGGTATTGCATGTTGATGCATATGTTCTTGCACAATGGTGTTAACTTCTTCAGTAAGACAATGTAGATAGTAAGGGAGAAGAATGGAGAAGTGATACCAGTCTAGTTGTGGACTACAGAGTTTTCATGGGATAGGATTGATGCCAGCTATGTTATCTTTGATAGAAATTTGGCTTCAAGGCTAAGATCCTTGCTATTCTTTGAGAACCCAAGAATTCCCATGGAATTATTAAGGCTAATTAGGCCAAAGGAATACTGCAAGGACATCACCATAGTCTACAATTTTGGTGACATAACCTTGTATCTAGTTTCTACAGTTTTCAAAGTATATGGTTGCAAGAAGGCACCTTATGTACTGCCCTACCAAGTCCCTTTGAAAATAGGGTATGCAAAAATTCTAAGGAAGATTAGTGACCTGCAGGAGACAACCTTGACTAACAGAGGAAGGAGAACTTTGTTCCCAAGTATTACTATAGCCCACTAGTATATCCTTGTCAAACATGGATGGATACATTTGAATAAGGTTTTTCAACCCTACAAAATGGCTACTACAGTGGTTAGATGTGCAGATACTAAGGGTTTTCTATCAGGGGTGTTTAAAGAAAAAATGAGGTGTGTTAGTATGGAACACCAATTCAATTTCCTTGAGGATATAGTTAGAAATGAGCTTGATCTTCAAACTCAAGAAATAAAAAAGGAAAAGTGGATAATATATAAGAAGACTATAGAATTTATCCATATTTTTGATAAAAAAATATGATCCATTGAAGGATTTTCAGTGATGGGAAAGGAAAGTGGATACCCTAATGGAACACTTTGAGGGAGTTATGTAGGCTACAAATGAGAAGAAGGGTGTGGTGATCCAATATGATCCAGAGAAAGAAAGAAAAATATTGAACCAACCTGGATATGCAAAGTTGATCCCTAAGGGGATATACAATGTGCAGGAGAAAAAGGGGTACATTGTCCCAATACATCACAAAGATAAAACTTTTCCATCCACTTCCAAAGGAAAGAGACCTATAGATGATCCTACTGAAGAATAACCCTCTTCAAAGAGGCAAAGACAAGAGGAGCCTCAGCCAAAATAGGATATGTACTCTCCTTCCCAATCCCCATTACAACTCGATGAACAAGGAGTTGCTCAGCAACTAGTACAAATGAGTAATGAGGGAAGGATTTTTGTTTCAAATGAAGAGATACAGGAGGGGATGCTAGAGGCACCCAAAGGAATTGAAATGAACCTCATAGTGGCTGAGTTTGAAGGTAAACAATTAGACCCAATTCTAAAGAAGGTGAGTGATGGTTTCATTTTTGATGATAATTTTGTTAAAACTAGGGCATTCTTTCAATTTTTGTGGAGAATGCATATCAATCAGCTCATAGAGATTTGTGAGAAGAAAAAGGAGAATTTCCCTGATAGGGATATTACTGAAATTGAAAAGGAAACTAAGGAGGAGATGGTTAATAAATTTGAGAGCATAACCCCAGATGAAGGTAGGGCCTTAATTCACACTACAGGGGTGTTAATTCTCTCTGAATGGGATATTGCTGATGCAATAGTTTTTGATGCAGTTTGAAAAAGTAAAGTTATAGTTCATTCAACTATAGAACAAGCACAATAGGCTACTTGGGGTGTGGTTTTCTTTGATGATCATGCATCCTTAGTAATGTGGTCCCTTAAGAGGGAGGGAAACACAAATAAGAATGATGCATACCCCTCAGAGTATTCAGGAAATTTGTTAGTGCATAGAGTGGGTGAGACTTTAAATGTTGAAGCCTAAAATATTATCTTGGAAACAACCAAGTTTAATGTGAAGGTGGTAGAGAAAGATGCTCAGGAGAAAGAAGAATTGAGAATTAAGTTTGAAACTATTCTCAAATCCTACAATGAGCTGAAGATAGAGATGATTGAGAAAGATAAAATGATAGCACAATTATCTGGACCAAAGGGCCATAGAACTCCTCAGCTAATAATTTCTAATAAACCTATAGTGGCTTCTTCTTCTAGCCCCATTATTGAATTTCCACCATCCCCCTTCCCAGAAACAAATATAGATGCAAGAGTCAATTGGGAAAAGCAACAGTTGCTTGAAGAAAGGGATAGATTGAGGGAAAGTAGAGCAGAGATGGGAAAAAAATAGATGAACATATGAAGGTTAAGTGCTTGGTGGACCAGAAATATGAAGAAAAGGTTACAGAGGTGGTGATGCAATTTGCCAACAATCTAAATCCTACAATTTTGTTTGATCATGCTAGGAGATTACAAACACTACTGACATCTTTGAGTGATCATAAATCTAAGTTAGAACCAATTTTGAATAAATGGGTTGAGAGATCCCCAAATATGAATTTATTTCGCTGGCTCTCTTAGGGCCAAGTTGATCCTGACCCATTGATCAAGCCAGTACACAAAGTTGTAAAGAGTCTGGTGGAGTACAAGATAGTTTTGGATGATTTTGAAAGGATGTCCAATTTGCTGAAGAAAGAATTGGCACTCTCCAGCTATTAGCTAATCCCAGGGGTTTTTAAAAGGAATGGTAAACTGAAAGAATTAATCATGTGGAGGGAGAGGATGGATGAATACTTTTTAGCTAGGATGACAAGTATTTTGACTTTGGAAAATACTCTTTCCTTCATACACACTATTGAAATGCTAATAACTACAAAATCAAGATTTGATTTTATTCATCAAGAAATTAGGCAGATGGAGGCCAAGTGGGAATAGTTGTCTGGCAGAAAGGCTAAAATCACCAACTTTGTGTTCCCAAGCGAGGAATTTTTTAATGAATGGAGATATCAGTACATGCCTCATGTTGAAAAAGAAGACACTCCATCTACTTCTTGAGGTGAGTGAAGGACTGATGACTTACAAATTTTGAGTTGGTGAGAGTTGGAATGTATTTATTATAGGTACAATCATGAGGAGAGGATAATTAGATCATTCAAATAGATCAAGAGAGGAATTAAAGATATAAAGATAGGTGACTTGCTTGGAAAATATCTATCCAGGATCTGATTGAGTCATTAATTATAAACCCTGCGAGGTTGTTGTATTTCTAGGGTTAGGTTTTGTAAACCCTAATATGATCAGATGCTTGTTCAATCCTTCTATATAAAATGATTTTTCATGATCATATTGGGCATTGAGAGTTTAGGAGTCTAGAAGACAAACTTTAAAACCCTAGGTCTTAGTCGAAGGCTGTAATATTTTGTATCTTTCCTTATCAGTAATAAAGGAAAGTACAAACTGCTACCATTATTTGCAAGCTTATTTCTCAAAAGAATGTTGTATACAAATGATCAAGTTCATTATACTTAATACAAATATCAGGTCTTTATCTCTCCTCTGTGTCAAATCTATGAATCTTTGAGTTTATTAGATACTTCTATGTATGTATCTTCATTTTGAGTTCTGATTTAGAATTGGATTAAATAGTACTCTAGATGAAATACATGTTCATATGATTTATGCAAGGATTATCAATAAGAAGGAAATGGTCTAGTGTTTGTGTTTATGGTTATGAATTGAGTTATCTTTAGATCTTTGTATTTCCTTTGTTTTTAGTGATATTAGCCCACTAGATAAGGCACTGGCTTGAATGAGTACATCTTTTATTGATAAGGATTGATTGGGATCATTGAAATCAAAATAGAACAATCAAAACTAGTTTTTAATCTTTATTTTTTGTTGTAGAAGTGAATGTCCTACCCTAGTGATGGTGAGTCAATGAATAATAGGTTGTTATTTAGTACTTTCTCACTGATATCTATTATTAGATCCAGTATTAAGTTTAAGTAGAGCTACATCTATTGGATTAGGTATACCCACCTTGGTTTTGCAGAGCCAGAAGTGAAGAGGGTAGTCTTGTCCCTATAGTTGGTCCAGTTACCTATAGATTTCCCCATATTTGGAACTAACCCCCCCTTAAAACCAGTCTTAGGTATATTGGTATCTCATGGAGTGTAAAATCTTTTCAAGAACCAACACTCTACATCGGGGAGTGCCAGAAATATGTATATCGAGGATGTAGGAATTCAAATACATTAAAAACATAAAATACATCTAATTCAATATCTAGATCTTCTAACATTTCATATACATATTTTGATCATCATAAGAAGAACAATAACATAAAGAGCATAAACACTCATCATCACAAGTAAACACAATCAAAGGTAAATATACTTACATATACAATGCAACAAGAGAAATGAGCTCTCAAACTCTAAGTGCTAAAGCTGGAGGAAGTTCATCTTTGTACACCAGTCCCTAGTAGTGGTATAGTTAGTAATGCCTCCCAACCATATGGTACCCATAGGCCCAACCCCCGTGCTCATGGAGATAGTAGTCTGGCCAAAAACATAAGGCAAACACGCAAATAAGGAGGTGGCTAATACACATGCCAAATAATGTATAACTCGTAGGAGAGTACTATGACCCAACACTATATATATAAGTACAAATACATCACAACACAAGAACACTCAACATGTGGACCAACGTCTAAGGTGCATAACAAGAACATCCATAGAAAAACATGGTCACTACTCAGTATTAAAAAGGCCCTCTCATCACAATGACTAAGCACATCCTAAAAAAAGATACAACAAGGCATAAATCAAAAGGACTAAAAAATTCATAAATATCATAAGGATTAAATAAACTTAATTGGTTTCAATACCTAGGGTACGAGTCCCTCAAAATTTAGCATAAGAGCATAACTCAACTATATCTTGGATGTGGTCTCAACACCCTACATCCACATACCACATGAGAGTTCATTCTCAAGCATGAGATGTACCATCACAAGGGCATAAGCAAAAACAATAACAAAGGTAAAATTACACCGACAAAAAAAACACTCGAAGCAAGAAGATTACATACCAAACGCTCTATTAGCCACATCACCAAGAGCATGGATCACAAGATGATCTAATAAATAAACATGTGGTATACACATTTTTACATATTTCATGATATATCTATTACCCAAATATTGAGCAAAGAGCTCAAAACACAAAAATACCAATTTTTGGCAAATCCGATAAGGTTTCTAAAAATCAATATTTTAACTTGAAATGTCACTTTCGAGCTAAAATATAAAAATACCTAGAATGTCATATAACCATTCTGATTTTCCCATCATAATATTTGTAGCAAAGACAACTAATATCAAAATCTAATTCTTGCACAACATGACAAATGATGGGTTTTGGATAGCACACAAAATGATGCGATGAATAAAAAGTCCAAAAATCAAATTTGGAATAAAGTTACGAAACTAAAACCCATTAGTCTAAATCTACCTAACAACACACTTTTAAAATAAAATTCCAATTTCGGATTCATACCAAAAAATGGATAGCATAACAACATAAATTATCACATTTCCATTTTTATCACTATTCACATGCAATTTTCAAATGACCATAACTATATGACAATGGACTCAATTTGAATCAAGTAAGAAGTTCTATTATATAAATCTATCATTCCACAAAATAATATGAAATCAAAACACCCAAATTCCACTTTTTTATTTGTTCTATTTTTCAAGCAAAACCATAAACTCTCATAAACTTCATTAAAATAGCTTCAATTTTTAACTTTTAAAAATTAAAATTCTAAATATACCCTTTGGTTCTAAAAATGCCCAACACCTCTCTTTTAACATAAAATTCTCATTTTTATTATTTTTAAAAATTTAGGCAGCATAACACTATTTTACTTCATTTCTCCAAAATGTAAGCATACGTATATTCTTACAAACCCAACTAAGTGAAATAAATACATGAGATCATAGGAAAATGTCTATTTTCATCCCACTAAACTACTCCAATTTACTTCAAGCAAAAAGATGGATTAAAACAAAAGATATAGAAAACCCTACCTTGCAGCAAGAAGAGAAATCCAAAATGAAAGGGAAGAAATAACTACGACATGAAAGTAGATGAAAATTTTGGCATAGTGTAGCAATCCCGCCATGATTCCAATGAGCCACTCCATGCTCAAATCTGGAAAATGGATCGCTCTCAATGAGAAAATCCCCAAATTGCTTACAAGAGGGTTTGAACAATTTTCGCTCTCTAAAAATGAAAGTGTGTGAAAATGAGTTCTAATTTCTCATTACAAGTCACTTTTTCCACTTAAAACCAAAAAAAGGATAAAACAATAACTTAAATTAAAATAAATTAGAACCCCAAATTCACCCCGAACTCAACTTGGATTAAATAACCCAATTCTAATTAAATAGAATAGCACTACGATAAAATTATCAAAAAATGTAAAATACTTTATAATAATAATTAAAAATAGCATTATTAATTAACTCATCTTCCGTGACAATTATGGGACTCTAATGCACAAACACACAACTGGTCTTTCACAATATGTAATATGAATTCCAAATTTACCAACTTGTACTGGAGGGAGTAATATAATAATAAATTATGGATACATCATCCAAACAAGGACGATATTGGCTCAGTATGAAAGGTCAGAACTACTATCTCCTGTGCCACTATCAGGAACATAGACACACACTCAATCCCTAAAATTGATGGTGAATGTGTCTGGTACCTATTCAGTAACATGCAAATATCAAGTGCAACTACTCATAATATATAAATAATCGAAGCACATATAACAAAGATAATCATAATGAAGGATAACGAGACACCGTGTGGATCTCGCAAGCAAGTGACTATGGCTCCATATCACTTCGTACTAGCACCAATAGGAAAAATGCATAGCAAGATGTGTTGGAAAGTTGACTATACTGGTGTATATGACTTAATATAGTGTTTTCATTATGGTAACAAAGTCATATAGTGTTTTGGAGTCAGCGCACTTGATGAGAAGATCAAAAATTGGCAAAGTGTAGAAGACTGGATAGTTAGCAGAGTACCAGTAGTTCAGAACATCAATGCATGTGCATATGACTGAGTTATGGTATGCACCCTAGAAGATAAGATGGTAAGAGTGTTTTCATGCTTAGGCTATGAGCGCATGATCAAATATGCAAGTATGACAAAGTTACAGATAGTTGAAGTTACACAGCTAGTGAATGCCAGAACAGAACAATGTCTGCAACCGACTGATGGTAAATTGATTTGTGACTATAATATTGTTGTGTAAGGACTATGCACCTATTGTAATTAGGTTTTAGACATATAATTATGCTTGTTTGTAAATACGCTTGAGCCAATTCAATTGGAAGCATTGTATGTAATTGGTTAAAGGGCCGACCTAGTTAATTATTTTGTATGTGCATATAAATATTAGATGCGCCCTTGTAATTAGTTATAAAAGTTGATGTAGAGTTGAAATAAGTAGAGCATATGTATGCAAAGATTTAGTATGATGTATTAGAGCTTTTCAAGAGGTCAAAGAATTAGCGCATCAAAGGAACTGATCAAACAAGTAGTGTTAGAGTGCCAGTTCATCCAATAGATATAGTGTGTATATGAGATCAGAAGGTTGTAGCCTTCATCATTTGAGCAATGAGCTCTAGGACAGTGTGTCCTCACCCCTAATAGGGTTAATTGTAAAAGACTCCTAACAGGGTCCAACCCTTGACCAGGTCACTGTACTAAATACATTGTAAAACAACTCCTAATAGGGTTAAGGATCTTCTAACAAGGATCATAAGACACTAGTACTGATTATTAGTGGGTGTCAATTCCCACCAGGGTTTTTACCTATTTGGGTTTCCCCATAACCATATTGGTGTTATGTGTTGTGTTCATCTATCTTGCTTATATTAATGTTCATTTCAGTTCTTAAGCATTCAAGTTAAGTTTTAAGAGTAAAGTGAAAAGATTTAATATAGTGAACACTGATTCACCCCCCCTCCCAATGTTCCCATTCCTAACAATTAGTATCAGAGCTTTGGTCCTCAGTAAAGAAGTTAAACCACTTGAGGAGATCATGGAAAAAGCAGAAATGAAACATCTAAAAAGAAATCTTAAAGCTGCTCTGGAAGACCTGGACAGATCTGAAAAAGAAATTGAAAAACTAAAAGAAAAAGTTAGTGATGCTCAAGCAGTCATCAAAAGGCTAAGAAAAGATTTAAAAGAATGCTCTACTAGTGATTTAAGGATAATGATCAAGAAGCTAAATGAAGAAAATTCATCCCTAAAAGAATTGAATGAATAATTTGATGATAAGCTAACCAACAATCAAGAAGTCTATGATGAACATATCAAAGAGAACCTTCAATTGAATGAAGAATTGAGGCAGACATTCATGGAAATCTTGGAGCTAAGAAACAACAAAGAAAGCTTGGAATTTGAATTGAAAGAGGCTCAGAATTACATTGATAAGTTACACACAAGCAAGGATTTGATTGAATCTCAGTTGTATGCTTGGAAGCTTAAAGGAGATACTAGTGGCATTGGATTCAATGAAGCACAAAATTAGATTGACAACATGCGAGCAAGAATGAAAGAACTAGAAGACACCACAGATGCTAAGGAGACTAGAAGTCAGACTAAAGATCATGTTGAACCATCCAATAATGAGTGCAAGCTAGTAGATCAAACTTTTTATGCATGTAACAAGCATGGTCATATAGCAAGGAACTATACTAAGGCAAGACCTTTCAATGGTTACTGTTATTCATGCAATAAATTTGGTCATAGAGCTATGAATTGTAAGATAAGTTAGAAAAACAAGACTCAACATAATCAAAGAAATCAGAATCAGTCAAATGTAAGAAGTTCTCAGAATGTTACGTGTCAGATATGTAACTATAATGGTCACTCAACTAGATAGTGTAAAATGGTAACCCATGTCAATGCACCAAGGAATATAAGGCCTCTAGTTATTTTTCACTCATGTAACAAGGCTGGACACATCTCAAAGTTCTATAGATCAAGAACGTAAAGTCAGAAAAGCCTTAAAAAGCTAGAAGAATCAATACTGAATACCGAAGGAGAAGTCAAGTTTGTGAAAGCTTCAAAAGATGTGAGCATGATTTGGTCAAAGACAAAGAAGGATAAGGTTGATGAGAATGTATTGGATGCATCCATAGTGGACGCATCCTCCATATCTGGATGAATGGCCCTCAGGGGCATAGGAGGAGCTAATTTAGCTCTAAACCCCTGCGCGGCTGGTATACTCACCCTCGGAGTATGCACCTTTGGACTTAACCTTTTGGAGAATAATAGAGGCTATGTGCAAGAGCATACTTCTTGATTCATAGCATAATAAAAGTTAGAAACTTTCAATGAAAGTCTGGTTTATGCGGAAAGCATTAATGGCAAAATTTCTACTTTAAAGTACACAAAAGTTTTTAGATCTCTTATTGCATTCAAATTCAGAGTGATTGGAGAGCAGAAGAGCCCTAGTATTTGTTTGTGAAGGATTACAAATTTATTCACAAGTGTTTAGCAAGTGCATTTGATCATTTGCGGAAGCCCTAATCCATCGCGCCGATTCAGAAGTCTTTGAGTTCATTTGGAAAGTGATATACAAGTAAGTAATGGCTACTCCCATTATATTTGATGTGGTGGAGAAGAAGAGATATTTGTTTAAGAGGCATCCATTCAAATCCACACTAGATGACCTAGAAGGTGCATTCTCCCACACTCCCATGGGTGTTATGCATGTGGAATATATCAGGGCATACATATATTGCAAGAAGGAACTAGTAGGTTTGGATAGAATAAGAGAGCACATGGAAAAAATGATGAAACATGATAAAACCTTCATGGATGAGTATGCGTACTTGGAAAATCATCCTATAGTGGAATATGTTATGACATATGAGTTCTATGAGTCAGAATGGATCAAGATCCTACTCAACAGGATCGATGATGACATATTTTGGATAGGTGAAGTACCGGTTATGATAACATGAGATATAATTCATGAGATGACATGACTCTCAAGGTCAGGTGCCATTCTTCCAGCAGGGAAGGATGTCAAAAAACTTGTAGAAATGTCTTACAAATCAAGAAGTGATAGGTGTGGAATGACAATAGAGCCTACAGAGGAGAAAGACATCAAATTGATGTCCATGATACTGGAATACAGGTTCCAGCACACCAACCGAGTAAATAGTGTGCAAGCGGCCACCATTCTAGCAATAATAAGGTTGGTAAAAGAGAATGGAGAGTTTAATCTATGTGAGATCTTGCACACATAGCTAATAGACAACGTAAGAGCCATCAAGCATGACAAGACCAAGATATTCAGGTTTGGGTCTTTAATAATCTATATGTACTTCCATATTCTTGGAAAGGTGTCTAATTTGTATCTAGACAAATCTATTCCCACTATGCCACAAATATCCTTTAAGGCATCCACATAAAGTACCCTTAAGGATTACATGGAATTGGAGTTGAAAACATTCAGAGTGAGAATGCAGATGAGGTATAGGATACCTAAAAAGATAGTTGAAAAATAAAAGGATAGTATTTCTTTCATGGTAGAGACTGATAATGCATGGAGGTTGTTGAACCAAGAACAAAGTGGATTCATCCACTAGGATATGAAGTTGAAGAGCCTATTGTAGAGGCTTATGCTCAAGTTCTATTGTCAGTACCTAAGGACCTCAATGAACCTAGATGGGGGACTTATGAAGTGAAAACAAGAGAAGTAGATGCTATATTGAACAATGCAACAACAAAAAGAAAAGTTGCCAAGGTTATTTCAGAGATTTAGAAAATTCATGGAGTATCTCAAGAAGACCTAGACAAAGAAAGGCAAGAGAAGATTGCTTTGGAAATAGAGAGTGCAACTACAACAAAGACAAAAATTGATGATCCAAAAATGAAGAAAGTGAAAATTGAGAAATCAGATGATTAGAAGGGTAAATATGATGTTGCCACTCCTGCGCCCACAGTAACAATTGACCTTACTGCTCCTCCAGAGTATAAGACAATGCCTAAGAGAAAGAAAGAAATTATCACAAGCCTTCCATCCTCGCGAGCAACAAGAAGCAAGAGAAACACTCAAGCACCTCCACAAGTAGGTTTTAAACCTAGTCTTAGTGTGTTAAGTACAAGGATTTTTGATGAAGGTAGAATTGATCAAGTAGGAAAGTTCTATGAGAAATACAATGAGATTGACAAATCAGAGATTCATGGAATGATTGTCAAACATATGTTGAAATTTAAAAAGACAGTCCTAGAACTAAAAATAGTGATTCCAGACAATGTATGGAACATTTTGGAATTCTTGAAAAGATAGGAAAATGAGGAAGATTTGAGAATAAGAGAGAAAATTCTAGATGAAAGTCTCTCGGTATGTTCTCTTGAAGAGAAAGCCCTGTTGTTAGATTTGGTGAAACCAAAATTCTAGACTAAGACAAGAACATTGCATATCATGGATAAAAATTATGAGTTAGTAGCTAAAGAGACAAAGAAAGCCTTTGAGAAGGTATTCTTGAACAGACACATGTATCCATCTACTGTGCACATAACTCAAGTGCTTCCTAAGGAAGCCAAGAAGTCAGAGACCACAAAGGTATCAATGAAAAGTCCTCAAGATTCAATGCCTATAGTAGAAACACATACAGAGATAGAAAAGTTTGCGCCCATGACAAAGTCACTAAAAGATAACACTATCATCATTGACAATGTAGAAATAGCCATGGAAACTATAGATAGAGACCTGGATAAGTTTGAGGAAGCTTTTATGAGCACACACAAAGCTGAAATCCTTTGTAGTAACAATTCACCCAAGCCACAAGAAGAAGTACACATTGAAGATATAACAAATGAAAAAGAAGAAGAGAAGGAAACAAAAAAAGAAGAGAAAGAAAAAGAAGAATAAAAGATGGAAGAGGAGAAAGAAATAGAAGAGGAAAAAGGAAATTAAACAACAGATAAGCCATATGTTGAAATGCTAAGCAAAGTAAAGCAAGAAGTGATGGATAGCACTCCTATCACTCCATCAGCATCATTGGTGTCAAGCTTGACACCTGACACCACTAGTTTGGACTCATGGGGAGAAGAAGAACTAATCAAGAACAATGTCTTAGCTATGGAGAAGGCCAAGGAGAAACAAGTAATGAGGAATCCCCTCTTTGTAGAATCAATAAATATCCTGAACAACTTGTTACCAACAGATAAGAAAATGTCCAAGGTACACTCTGTTGATGATGTAAGTGCAATTCTTTCACAGTTCAAGAGTAATTTATCTAACTTGGAAGAATCATAATCATTAGTTACAGAGGAGAAATATATGAAGAAAAGACTAAATGAGTTGGTCAGTAACTTATCACTAGACCTTAGTTCACTCAAAATTGGACAACCAACTTTGAAAGAGTTTGCAACAAAAGGAAGGAAAATTATTGCTGACTGTATGAATCAAGATAAGTTGACATCTGATCACTACAAGAAGATTCAAGAAGTAGAGGCCATGATTGAAAATGTGAGGAAGTCAGTAGAAGATCCCTCTACTAATGTAAACATGTGTAACAATGTATATTAGGGACAGATTAACAAAATTGAGAAGGCAAAAAAGGAGATGTCAAAGATAAGGGCTAGGCAGACTCAGCTTAGAAATGCTCTTACACCCTCCCTAGATGTGTTGAATTAGAATATCAAGGAGATCGATGCCACCATGGTGACATATGATCAAGGTCCTAGTTTAGATTTGGAGAAGATGAAGAAACTGCAATATGCCTTATGCACCCATCTCCAAACAATCAATTCATTGATTGCATTTTGGAAACAAGAGATCCAAAATTTACAGATTCAATATCTGGATGTACTTTCAGTGTAAGTACTTGTAAAAATTTAGTTTTGTAACACCTTTGTCATTAATTTCAAAGGGGGAGTATGTATAGAATATGGAGCTATAGCTATGTAAATAAAATGTATAATAAGAAGATATAAGGGAGATATAAGATAGAGTATGATTAAGTGTTTTTTGTATTAAAAGACAGTTGGTAACTTTGCCATATTCTTTTGTTTCCATCAATGAAAAAGGGGGAGATTGTTGGAAAGTTGAATATACTAGTGTATATGACTTAATATAGTGTTGTCATTATGGAAACAAATTCATATAGTGTTTTGGAGTCAGCGCACTTGATGAGAAGATCAAAAATTGGCTAAGTGTAGAAGACTGGACAGTTAGCAGAGCACCAGTAGTTCAGAGCATCAACACACGTGCCTATGAATGAGTTATGGTATGGGACCTAGAAGATAAGATGGTAAGAGTGTATTCATGCTTAGTCTATGAGTGCATGATTAGATATGCAAATATGATGAAGTTACAGACAGTTGAAGTTACACAACTAGTGAATGCCATAACAGAATAGTGTATGTAGCCAACTGATGGTAAATTGATTTGCAACTATAATATTGTTATGTAAGGGCTATGCACCTATTGTAATTAGGTTGTAGACATATAATTATGATTGTAAACATGCTTGAGACAATTCAATTGGAAGCATTGTATGTAATCAGTTAAACGACCGACCTAGTTAATTGTTTTGTATGCGCATATAAATATTAGATGCACCCTTGTAATTAGTTATGGAAGTTGATATAGAGTTGAAATAAGTAGAGTAGAAGTATGCAAAGAGTTGTTAAAATGTATTAGAGCTTTGCAAGAGGTCAAAGCATCAGCACATCAAAGGAACTGATCAGACAAGCAGTGTCACAGTGCCAGTTCATCCAACAGATATAGTGTGTATCTAAGATCAAAAGGTTGTAGCCTTCATCATTTGAGCCGTGAGCTCTAGGACAGTGTGTCCTCACCCCTAATAGGGTTAATTGTACTAAATACATTGTCTGACCCTTGACTAGGTCACTGTACTAAATACATTGTAAAGCAACTCCTAATAGGGTTAAGGATCTTCTAACAAGGATCATAAAACACTAGTACATATTATTAGTGGGTGTCAATTCTCACTGGGGTTTTTACCTATTTGGGTTTCCCCATAACCATATTGGGGTTATGTGTTGTGTTCATCTATCTTGCTTATATTAATGTTCATTTCAATTCTTAAGCATTCAAGTTAAGTTTTAAGAGTAAAGTGAAAAGATTTAATATAGTGAACATTGATTCACCCCCCCTCTCAGTGTTCCTATTTCTAACAAGATGTGGTACATCATACACAACATATAACCATATATTATTACATTATCTTGAAGTATTTAAATAAATCATTTCTAAAAATATGAGCATATGTCAATTTAAATCTTCCTAAAATTTCCAGTGGCATATGAGGCACAATGTCTAAGAATTAGCAACAATCATCATAACCTACTAATCCAATCTTTTGAATGTAAAAACTAATATATTTAATCAATAAAGTATCATCATGAATATACTATTCAAAATGGTAAATAACAACATTATATAATATCATAATATTTCATTTACTACAACATATTCTTAGTTAGATCAAATAGTATGTAAGATCAAGTATACTTACCTCATTGTACTCACAATCCAAGGTTTGAGGCTCTATTACCTCTTTACAATGACCGGTTTGGAGAGGTACTACAAGATTTGAATTTAAGACAAAAAATCTATAGATAATCAACATTGTTTCATGATTCTTTTACTGATCAAAAGTGTGAAATGTACAATTAGTGATTATATTTGACTTTGGTTTAATAAATCTAGTTTATTTTGATCAAAGTCCCATTATATTTGACTCTTATTCAAGAAAGTTATCCATTTTTTCATGATTAGAAATTCAAACCCTCATTAGGGTATGCAGGGAATTGAAAAAAATAAATAACTTTTGACTTTCCCATGGAAAAGGGCTACAACTTGGCATATGATCCCCTTATTATGCATGTTTCAATATTTTTATGATGGCAAGGTGTGGTGCTAATAGTTTTACCTTGTTTAGTGATCCCTTAGAAATTTCATGTCTATATTTATAATGGACAGGGACAGTAATCATGAACTATCCGGGTATTGGAGTGTTGTGTTATCATCCTTAAAAGAAATGAATGAATGGAGATGATGAATAGAGCCATAGAAACCCCTCACCATATTTGAAGTTATCAAAACAATGAAGAGTGGATCCATTATTATCCCACTCCTGTCACTGGTAAAACATGACTACTGCAATTATTATTAGTGATATAAGTGTTTAGGGTCTCAAAGGAGTCTATAAAATCCCTGGGCATGTTAAAATTATGTGATAAGAGCATTCAAACACTAAACAAGGAATTTGGAACCCAACATGATATTTTGGAGTATGTGAAGGAATGAATTTGAGTTCCTTTTGTTCACTATTTTTCAATAGATTTAAGACTTTCATAACTAAGGTAATATTTGATTGAGAAGTACTGTCATGTTGACACCTAAAGAGGCCTGATTTATTGTTCAATTGTTGGAATTTAGTGTCCTATCTTATGTGCAAGTCCTTTGTGTGTTGTCAAGAACCAAAAGGAAAATTGAAAAGGGAGTTGAAGTCAAATGTTAGTTTATTCATTATTATCCTACAAGAAGACTTCTAAATATGGGATACTATGACCCAACTTTTCTTGTGACCAATAAAATGGGAGTCTCAATCAGAGTGTTATCAAAGGAAGAAGTTATAGTCAACCTTGGTGTTGATACCTTTGATTCTTTACAGGTTGTGAAGAGTACAAATGAATTTGTTGAGGAGTTGTTTGTCCTTAAAAATATTATGAACACTTATGGGTAATAGAAGAGATATTTTTTTCCTTGGTGAGTTAAGAAGGGAAGGAGTTTCTTTGTATACCTTTGGATCAATAATGAGTAGATTTTGTCAGGTAAAGCCCCTAGTGACATTGATAGTTATTGTCAAGTTGATGAGAGAAAATAATCTTGTTAGATGCCTCATTTGTCATATTGAGGAGCTTGGTTTGAGTTTGGGTCAATAGTACACTTGGAGATTGGATGTTGGTGTTGGATGCTTTACATCCACAAACCCAAAGGGTACTATTGACCAAAAATCAATCCAAGTTAATCTGAAAAATGATGTATCTAACAAGATTATTTACTCTCTTCAACATAACAATCATTACTAGAAACTTTACTTGACCCCAACATACAACATATTTTCATTCTTGAAAAAATGATTAAAATTAAACATTAACTTGACTTGTTTACACTTTGAAATCTTTAAGAAATCAAAAGGCTTCCTACTATCAAAATTGACCCATAAGTTAGACCTAGGATCATTATCCCTCCACCTTCCAATGGCTGATCACAACTCTCAAAACATAAACTTATTGACAATCCTTTTAACCATAGACCAAATCTCTTATTAACTTGAATTGTATGAGGGTTAAAAAAAAGATTGATCCACATTGCTATAGGATTTTAACATCAATAAATGAATTCAAACTATCACAACCATACAAAGTATTATTTGATCATAGTATATAAAGACACTCAATTTGTAACTTAAATTGAACTCTCCTCTACAAACAACTTCCACTCCCAAAACATCTCAATCACCTTATGCTACCTTATAAAACATGACAAAAATCCTTTAACACAAAATAGATCTTCATCATCCCATAACTAATCCCAATCCATCTTCCAAATACTAATTTAAGTCAACAAATAGGACTTCCCACAACTTGTGTTTAGTTATTTGATCACATTCTCCAATTCAACAGATGAAAGGGATTAGTAGTTTAGTTAAAAATAGTGACATTCCATTCATTCCATCAAACACCATGATACTATAATACATAATCTTCAAATGAAAAGATACAACATTTTCAAGTAAAACATAATCACCTAGGGACTATCAACATACCATCTTGCTATCTAATCAGTAATGTCTCAAAAAGAGATAAAAATAGAGCATGGGATTTGAGAAAAAAATGGAAAAGGATATTTATAATCTTTTTCCATCACCTTATGAATTTGAAATACTTAATTTCATCTTTCATGAACAAAAGTATCCTTTCTTGTAGTCACAATGTTATGACTATTTGGACAAAAACCTTAGTAACAGAGGTCAACCAACTTGATGTATTCTTTACCATGTATTTTAAAAGGAACATTAGATCAATTAAAACCTAACTTAACCCCATGAGCTACTTGGAAACTTCAAACATATCAATAATTAATCAAACATTACAATTTACTATCACAAATAGTGAAAACTTACATAATAGTTCAGTAGGGCCCCCAATAAATTTATTTAGACACAATCCCCAAGTATAGAACCAATAAAATTAAAAAGAGAATCCAAAATTCTAATGAACTCTCGAGTTTCAAATTTTTCTATCAGTGAATGTGAGAGTTATCAACCAATCTTGCCCCAAACCCTTGGGATAGAGGGTTATGTGATAGATTTGAAAGAATTGACTCTTGCTTTCACCTACACCATGGAAGTTATCCAAAAAAATTTCAACATAAAGTAGATTCATTATTATTTGAGTTAAAATAAGTCTTAGAACCAGATCAATCCATCACAATAAACTTTAGGCCTCTGATAATCAATCAAACTGGGTATGCACGTTATAAACCAACATCTTTATAGAATTATAAAGGGTTGTAAGTCTAATTTTTTGACAGTGAGTTCCAATATTATTTAAGGTGTTGTTAAAAAAAAAGGTGTTATGGAAGGAGTTTCATTTCAAGTTTATCCAAAGGTTGAGTGTCTCTTTTTTCATAGATTTACTATGGTAAAGAGAGTGGTCCAATCCCAAGGTGTATAGTGTTTTTCAAACCCATGTGTTGATACCTTTACATGGATGTATAAGGATTCATATTTGAATCATAGTTGTAATTTTCCATTATTCCCCTATTGTACTATCGATCAAGAAAATATTGTACCTTTGATACCATGTCATTCGCTTGGTCAAGAATTATGAATAAGAATGCAAACATGAAGTTGGTCCTTGCTATGTGTTAAGCCATGATGAGACATTGATCTCTATAGATAATCTATAATGGTGAAACTTAAAATAACAATATGTATTTCTTTATTTCATGCTGAGGTCAACATAACCATTCTAAAACATATTAGGGCATCATATGATTTAAGGTTAAAGCTTCATGAAAATTTTGGAGTTCATATCTGAAACTTTTAGTTTTCCAATATGACTCCAATGATGGTCGAAGATTGAATTTATTTGAATTGATATGGTGAATTGGCTTCCATTTGGAAGTGATTTGAATATTTTTCATGACTTCTGGAGTGAATTTGATCAAAACCTCTCAAAACTTCTATTAAACCCTCCATTTCAAGGGTATGAATGAAGATGGGTCAATAGATCACAATTGCATCATTGGAAAAATCTAAACCATGAAATTTAGTAGTACTTTGGTTCCTCTTTGAAATGGTATAGGCCTTGGAGTAAATGGTTATGTTTGATAAGAATAAACTCATTCCGTAGTTGTATTTGTCATGTAAACTTCACTGTCTATAAAAGAAAATTTAGAGTCTTTTGATAAGTACATGTGTACACGGTGGTTCCAAGTGACATGGGAGGCTGAAGGAGGTTTTTATTGTTTTAAATAACCCTTCCAAATTGTATGAAAAAAAGAAAAAATATTTTTAGGCTCCGTTATTAGAAATCACTGTCTTAACTATCTTAACCTATGAAAATCACATTTAGTGAGTTTCATTCATTGTTGAAGTTGTGTCTCTATTTTTAGCCATTCTAACAACCTAAGACTATTGTCTTAAATGTTCATTAACATCCTTGAATGGATATAGGGTCCTGACATATGCTATTGGCCAACAATGATAGTGATTTGGAAAATCTTGTATGACTAGTTTTTCACAACGTTCTTTTGAATTTGATTCCCTTTTAAAGGAAAGAATTTCATTGTTTGTAAAGGGTCATTTAAATATTGTGTTAAGAACACATTTTTGCCCATGAATATACTTTGAAGTAATAGTGAGATCCATGTTGAAGGTGAATAAGGACAATGTGTATACAAAGTTTGTAAGTTTGATTTTGGATAGTGAGTTTCAAAACTTGGTAGGTGTTGTTACCAAAAAAATGAATACAGAGGGAATGTGCATTATAAGTCCATGAAAAGGATTGTAAGTCTCTCTTTTTTCATTGAGTCTCTATGATGAAGAATTCAGTCAATCCTAATTATCTAATACTTGTCATGCCATATGTTAGCACTATCATTCGAATGTTTTAGGTTGCTGATTTGAATCATTATTCCATTGTTCCATAATGCCCCTATTGATCAAAGGTAATGGTTCTTATAATTATATGATGAAGTATTTAGTCACAAACTGACCCTAGTTACATGTCATTCCTTGAAGTCTCCAAGTGGGATATTGTGCCAAGAAGGCCTTGTGGGTGGTTTTTTTGATTGTAGCCTTGGAGGCCAAGTAGGAAGTTGAAAATTAATTCAATATTTACCATACACCCCCCTAAGAAGATTATCTTGTCACAAGAGAAAGTTACAAGTATTTATTTCCTTTGCCTCACAAGATAAATTGGGGAATAACTCAACTCCAAATTTTCTACCAAGATAAAACCATGAAATGATATATGAAAAAGATGAAGCTATAAAACAATAATCAAACCTCTACCAACCATCTACAACAAACTAATTTATAATCATACCACACTTCGGTGTCCGTTGAAAAAAAAAAGTTCTTGTGATAAGTTTGGTTGTATATACAATGAAAGTGAAAGCACTAAGGGTGACAATTTATAAGCACCACTAAACTTTGGGACTGCATAGCCAAGTCATTCCATCTAAACTATGAGACTAATATATTAGCTTTCTCATGCCATATTACTAATTTGTGATTTTAATCTACATTTAAACTCTAAATTCTGATCCAATGAATCATCAAATCATCTATCTGTAATACATATGGCCAATATAGGAAAAGACAACATAAGATGACATACATCTTAGCTTTATCAATACCTTTTGAAATCAAATCAAAGTCCATGAAACATAACTGGCTAAGCTAAAGGGTGTGGAAAACTAAGTCCATCTTCTAAGAAACCTCTACTAAGTCCTTGATCTCTTATAGATTCTCTTTTTCACCTTATAGTTATGCTTGCCCACATCTTGATGGACCATAAAAAACCTCAAGGAATTTTCACTAAATATCTCTCTCATTCGATGGAGTGCAAGTAGCACCAAATAGGAATTTTTTAGATCTATCTTCCTCAAGTGAGGTAAATTTAGGAAGAGAAGAGGGAATTGAGACATGTAGTAGGTCCAAAAGAGGGAGATCAACTAGAGGTCAAAATATTAGAAGAAAATTCCATAAACACATGGAATTTTTCTTGCTGAAGGGGGGTTATGTTATTATGATGATGAGAGAATAGGTGACATCGAGGTTCCCTTGAGGTACAAACATCTGTGGAACAATGGGTACCCAAGGAACTTCCTCCAATAAACATTGACTTTTGTGTTGACAAGAGGATATATCACTTAGAACCATGGTCATTACATGGTTTGGGCCTATTTTTCATGGATGACATAAAGGTCTATTACAAAAAAGTTACTAAATTGATGGAGTATGTTGGACCTTTTTATAGTTACAAAGACTAGATGTAGCTAGTTCAATATAGACAAAGTATGTGTACGTATGTACTATCAACAAGTTATATACATCTAAAAGATAAGGATCAAAATAAAGTACTGCCTATTTATATTGATGGAAGGCCAAAAGAATCATGGAATATTATAGGGTTTATAAACAATACACAACCTGGGTCAACAAATAAGCAACCCAATTGCATATTCGAGGCATGAGAGTGAAACCTTAATTCATATGTGTGATAAAATTAATAACTACATAGGAAAAGTTGCTAATCAATTACAATTTGAATCACATAGATAAAAAAATAGTTACTATGGGGGTGGTACATACTTTATACTATTTTACCCAACCTCCAATTAATGACTCCAATATACCATTTTATTATTGTTTTTTTCATAAGTCTATTGGTTTCATTTCGGTAATGTTTTTTTATATTTAATTTTTGTCACAATAGGACATTGATCATAGGGGGAAGGTCCTAGCTGGCCGAAGCATAGATGACGATTCATCTTGAGGCACTTCTAGCTAACAAGTAATGTTTTATTATTATTATTGTAATTGTACAAATTAGATAGGAGAAAAATGTTTTATTATTATGTTTTTTTTGAGTTTATTGGGTTAATTGAAAATATTTTTAATATTCTTGTCATAGTCAGATGATTAGGGAAAGACACCAGTAATAGAGGAGAGAATCCATAGGGAGGTGCAGTCACTATTATGCGATGATGACATTGCATATTCTACAAACCCTCTGGATATGATATGAAAGACACAAAAAAATGCAATGAAGAAATCCTTCAGTTGTTATTCATAGTGCCTCAAACATATAAGATAAGAGAAAGGGTTAAAATATCAACTAAGAGAGCATAGAAATTGTAAGTAATCTTTCATGAGATATTTAATTATAACATAAGTTCATTCATGGTTTTATATTTTATACTATTTTATGTCATGAACTAAAATATGAATTGTTTTTATAATAGTTTTTGCATCCTCATGATGTTACTGGTCATGATAAAGGTACTGCAAGTGCTGTCCAGGAGTAGGGGTTGGTATAAGAGTCGATCTTGATCTTCCTACGCATACATAACATCATCCAACCCTATCATCCGTGCCTATATTTCCAAAATAAATTTTGACAACACATAGAATGCAAACATCAGGTAGTGCACCCTTTGGCAGCAAACACATGCTAGATCATGCACCAGTACATGTACCTAGAGATGTAGAGGCCACTAGTACTGGTGATGTTTTAGTAACATTTCTTGGATCTTCTTGTATTACTAGTACAAGAACATTTTTTTATCATATTTTTGGTGACTGAAGATTTCATTCCCATAAAGATAGATAAGGTCCCAAGTACTTTAAAATGTTTTAATTATTATTATATATAATCCAGTTGAAATTTACTTATTGACCACTCTTTTTAGACTAATGATCCCATGGTATTTTTGCCAGAAATGATGTTTTTTATAAACAACTAAATGATATTACATTGGAGATCTTTAGGCCCACCATACATACACTTTGGAATTCCCAAAATCAATATTTAAAAGATTAGCTCATTAACTGTTTAGTTGTGCTATTCGGTAATAACATAGTCAACTGAACCATGGTCCTTAAGAAAGATGGTACATATATAAAGTATGTGAGGGAACAATATAGGTTACATTTAGAGAAGAACAAAAATTATGAGCACCCCCCTATGATATCAAAGAGGGAGTGGAAGGACTTGGTGTTAGATGGAAAGGAGAAGGCTGAAAAGAAAACAAAGAAAGACACCACTAGGCCAAGGAAGGTATGTGATACTATAAAAAATGTAATTATATATTGATTACTCTTTCTTTTTACATAATCTAATGTATTTCAAAATTTTCATAGGCTAGCCGACACAACAAAGCCAACAAAGGCAAGACTAGAAAAATATAGGTAGAACAAACTTGGCTTTGGTGGTTATATGAAATTAGCCACATGGATTGTAAGTATCAATAAATGAAATATTGCATCCAAATAATAAATTGCAAACAATTTTGGTTTTATCACACCATAGGAGAAAAAGTCACGATCTTATGCAAAAATGTAGGACTTTGAATTCAACAAAGTGCCCACAAAAGAGGACCTAAATGTTGCCTTCTAGCAAGGCTATGGAGCTATGTATGAATGCCTAAGAATCTTGAATGGGAAAACACAAGCTTCCAATGCATTCAACATGCATGTAAGTAAACTCAATGAAGTTTATTTAAAATTAAATACTTGTGCAATCTATTAAATATTAATTTCCATGATAAAGTAATTATGTGCCTATTTATTTTAAACATGAAAGCAATGATAATACCACACAATAATTATGTGCCTATTTGTTTTAAACATGAAAGAAATGATAATACTACACATGACATTGGAATGTAGCCTGGTGAGGGTGGATCACAACCTGTAGATGAAGGTCATGGCCATGTGTATTCCAGTACCATATGTATTCATGTGGTATAAAAAATGTATTATGGATTAATATAATTAAATATCTTTAATTGAAATTGGTGTATTAATTAATGTAACCTTTCATGTTTCAACTTTAGATCATGTAGAGATTCATAAACATGTTGAACATGATTAGGATAGACAAGATTAGGAAAATGATGTGTCCCCATTAGGTAACTAGGACCACTTTAATTTTATTTTAAACATATTTAATTATAATTGGTGTATTAATTAATGTAACCTTTCATGTTTCAACTCTAAGGATTTAGAAGGTGTTCAAAATGTTGAGCATGAGGCTATAAGATAAGATCAAGAACATGATGTGGACCCATCAGGTAAAGAGCACCACTCTAATGCTCTTTTTGATACTTCTAAGAGTAATTTTTTTGTCATTAGTTATAAGGAAGTTTTTATGTTTGTCAAAGTCATTCGGTAAGGAAGAGAAGATGAGTCGGTAAGGAAGATAAGGAAATCGGCAAAAGGAATAAGTTAACAATGAATTTTGGTAAAGAGAAAGCTAGTTTAGACACCGAGAGAGATAGAACCAAGCACCAAGAACCATGTTATATGAAACACCTAACCAAGAAGAGAACTTAGTTACTGAGATAGAGAAAATGTACTACCAAGTAGAGAAGGCCAACACTAGATGAGATCTAAGTACATTGAACTTGGACACCAATTAGAAAATGGTTTACCAATCTCGAGGAGATCAAATAAAAGAACATTGGAGATTGAAATCTAATGATTACACATGATTCCAAGGTGAGTTTAGCCAATGTAAAAATGGATGGAATATGCATTGGAAGTGTACCCAATGCTAGCACCTCTTGAAGATGAAGATTCTAGAAGTTCTAGCACCGCTTCTAGAGTTGTATAAATAGACCAGAGAAGTAAAGATCAAAATGATGGAGAATGTAGCTACGGTGATACGAATAAATGAGAAGTTTGCATGTACAAAGAAGAATAGAGAAAAAGGTGTTAATATGATTTAGAACAATAGAGAGAGGGGGTGAATCAGTTGTTCTCAAGTCCAGATGTATAAAAAAAATCTTTAAACTCTTCAACAAATCAGATCTAATAACCAACACCTACTCAGTCATTACTGATTGCATAATAGAAATATATAATAGTGTAGTCCACTTATCCAATAGCATCTAACTTGTAAAACACAAAAATGTTCAAACCAAAACATTCACATAAGTATCAACACCAAGATTTATAGTGGAAACCCAATTTGGGAAAAACCACTTTATAACATGTTACTATTATGTTCACTCTTTTGAAGTGAGCTCGGTGAAAAGCCAACCCTATCAAATGTTACAAACACACTGTCAGGTGTGACCTAGTTAAAGGATTTAAACCACTCTATTAAAAGTGCACCTTGTTATAGGACTTACATACACTCCATTAGAATGCAACCTTGTTCAAAGGATTTATACCTATGACTGTTAGGTCAACCTCTGTTAAAAGGATTTTGACTGTTACAATGGTTAGAAAGTAGATAAATATTGATCTGAGAAACATACAACTCACTTTGAAAATATCAGATCCAATTCCATACACATATACTAGCTTACTGACTGTGAATCTTTTCCATCTCCATCACTGATCTGCTCGGAACCCTTCAAGAGATCACGACACTTCTCCTTCAGCCTTTTCTGCTTAGACAGCCAATAACATCAACAACATTTCTAGCATCCACTTCTCTCTCTTTTCAACCTCTCTCTTAGTTTTCCTTAATACTACCTCTATTAGGTCAATACATCTTTTGCTGCTTAATCTCCTTCATAGATCTTAGGGTTAGGTTAGATTCATTGAATCTGTCCTACATTATGTTCTTTGGTTATCCTTTTGAAATATCTTGAATCTCTTAAAGATTTGTAATAAAATGTTTTACAGTGCATTAAATGCTTTCATACAATCAATAAATAAAGTCAACACATTTTACATAATCCAAGAATTCAATGATGTCAGCTGGAAATCTAAATTCTTCATCAAATGCAAAATAATGACACTCGGTCAATACCATGTCCAACTTCTTAGTCTTCTTTGGAAAGCTCGGTCACCACATAAACTGTTTCCTCGGCTAACACTATCTTCCTTGGCAATTAACTGGTGTTTGGTCAACACTAATTTTACTCGGCACATACTAGCTCGGTTGACAAAAACAACACTCGACTTAAACTAGATTTCTTCAGTTTTGCTCGGTTAAGCCTACCAGTTCATTCTTACTTAGATAAACAATACATTGTCTTATCATTGTGCCACATAATCAAGTACTGATTGAAGTATCAAGATAAATCAACCTTTCCTTAGGTTCTGTTGTTACCAACCTTTCCTATCCCCTTAGCAACACTCAAATAGATAAAGTACTTTCTTAAATAGCAATAGTCTTACCAGTTAAGGTTTTACATTAATGAAAATACAACAATTTCTTCAATTGTAGTTTCCAACAAAAGGTGAATAAGAAGAGGAAACCACCAAATATCAAAGTATTATAGAACAGATCTACTGAGTATTGAATTGTTTGTGTGAAGGTTACACAGTATGAGGTAATGAGATATTGAACACATAGAGTCTGATAAGCATTTGTTGATGCACATTTGATAGAAATTTGTATTATTGATTAAAAGTTAATCAGAATTGTGTTACTCCTAAATGGATCAAGAGTTGTCATTAGTATTCATTTGTATAGTCTGTAAACAAATCAAGACCATTCAAGTAGTTATAACTACCTAGTAGTCACCGAGCACATAGATTACCGAGTACAATAGTCACCGAGTACACATGATTATCAAGTGCCAGTATATACTGAGACCAAGAGACATCATTTACTGAGTAATCCAGAGTTCACATAAAAGTTTGGAATGACACATAGTTCAAGGTGAAAAACTTTTTTTCGAGAAAGAAAATGGTTTACCAAGATCGAGGTGAATATTTATTGCAGGTGTAATCATTTAATGGATGATGATTCCTATGTAATGATGATATGGATTTAATCATATGAACCATTGATCTTAGGTTTTCTAAGATAGTTTCTAAACCCTAATTAGGTCAAATTAGTTTTATATATGTATTGTAAAGATGTCATTTTGACATGTATCATCAAGAAGTAGCCACACTCAAGGACATATGAAGATCAGACAGGGTTAATATTGGAAGGATTTTGACAGATCATTCAATTTATAAGAAATAGATATAAGGTTACCGAGAAGCATAGAAGGACATATTCATCACATCAAGGTGATATAATTATTATACTTAATGGATCTGATATCAGCAATGTAAGTTGTATTTTATACAAATCACACATCACTTTTACTCTCTAACAATTGTAGCGGACTTAAAATCTCCTAACAGAGTAGACTTAACTGTCTTTAGTAAAATCTCTTAACTGAGTGCACACTTGAAGAGTGTTTCTAAAATCCTCTAACTAGGTAGATCTAGCCGATCTTATTATTAATCCTAATAGGGTAAGATCACCAGAAGTGATCAATCTTTGTAAGCCTTAACCGACAACTTTATTCTGCGGTAGTGAAGCTTTGTGGGTTTAATCCCAACCTAGGTTTTACCTTCTAACAAGGTTTTCTATGATACCAAAATACATGTGTCATGTGTATGAAGTTTCATGTATGCTTAATGATTTTATTACATGCATTTACATTTTAGTTATGTTATTGGATGTATGTTGAATGCCATTGATATAGTCGGTTATTGAAGTGCATCTTTACAAGGACTCAATTTGAAAGTTTTTAAGGGTACTAATTCACCCCTCCCCTCTCATTACACACCTTTCCATAATCCCAAAAATTGGTATCAGAGCTAGTTCTCTTGTTGAGGAAGTTTAAAAACTAAAGAGAAAAGATCGAAGGATGAAAAGGTATAAGCTTGACAAGAATAATTAAAATAAAAAATTGCAGATGCAAATCTACATTGAACAATTCAAGGAAGGAAAAGAAAACTGAGAGAGCTATTGGTCAAAAGGAAGGATATGGAATTTTAGTACAACGAGACTGATTATCAGGAAGACATAGAAGATGTATTTGAAGGATCTGGATCTGGATATGGTAGCATATCTGATACATCTAAAGGAACCACATCAGATCTATCTGAAAAGAATCAACATCTTACTGAAGAAGTGAAAGCACTGCAAAATGGTCAAGAGACTCAAATGGTTAGAATGATTGATGTCATGAACAATGCAAGACAGGCTGAACAAGAAAGTAATTTGGCTATTGAAGATAGAAGATAAATGACTGATAAACTGCAAGGAAAGGAATCTAAAAAACTGATACTTACCGAGCATCATTTTGAAATATCTAATTAGATGGTTGTCATAAGTCAAGAAGTCAACCAAGTGAACAGTGAAATTACTAATAAATTGGAAGACATGGTAAATTGTGAGAAGAGAATGAAAGACTAAAGAATGAAGTAAAGATCCAACAACAACATTATGAGATGATAAAGAAAGTTGAAGAAAGTACTAAAAGAATGGATGAATTTATAAAGTCAAAGAAGACTTGATAACACTATTGGTTTAGGCTATACCGAGTAGCGAGAGTCATCACAAAAAGCTGAACAAAAGATGCCTATGCAAATACAAGGCCAAAGAAGCTCTCATGCTATCATTGTGGAAAACGAGGCCACATATCAAATGTTTGCAGAAGCAAATCAAAAGGTATTCCTAAAACCACTCCTAAATTTGATTGTTATTTTTACAATTACAAGTATGGACATCAAGCACATGAGTGTAGATCAAAGCTAAATAAGTCACCTAAGAAACATTGCATGGAAAAGCACTATCACACTTGCAACATGCATGGACACATATCATAGGAATACATGAAAAAGATGAAGCAAGTCTAGAAATTGAAAGGAAAAAACATGACATATCAATCGAGAAGAAAAGGTAATGCATACAATTGAGATTAGAACACTTGGGTTAGTTGGACAACATGTGGTAGATATGGACATATAGCAACTAATTGCATGAGAATGCACCAGAGAGGAAGATCTTGGAATTGGACAAATTTTGGAATGACATGTTTGCACTATCATATGGTTGGTCATTTAAGTAAAGATTGCAGAGACCAAGTACCATAACTGAGCACTAATGAAAATGGGAACACAATTAAAGAAATCATGAGGATAAGGAACCAAATGTGGAGAAGAGAAACAAATGACAATGTTGGACCAAGAATAATAGTCAGTGACACCTCATCCATTAGATTAGGTGATCTCACCACCTTCACCTAAAAAGAATCAAGTAAGTATAGAACTGAATTTCAATCGGTTATATCTTACAATAGTTCATTATATCTATTGTGTGAATACCAAATCAACATGAATTAAGATGCACTAGGGTATTATATGTTGTTAACATTGAAATGAGTTTAGTCAGTTAAGTTGGACCAAGTAAGAAATTTCCAGTTGGTGAAAGTGTTAGAGACAAATGAGTTGCACAGTCAATTAAACATTGATAGTATTCATCAAGCTGAGGTATCTATTGTGTTAACCGAGTGATTTGATTATTGACTGAGTGGTAGATGAAAAATTATTTAATACGCTGAATAAAGTGTTTGATTATAAATACGCGGGAGATGAAATGTTTTGTTTACATAGTGATCAAGAGTGAACTTGAATGATTTGAGTGAGATTTGAGTAGAGAAAATCAAAGCACTTCACAAAGATATAAGCACATTACAAACAGTTAGAGACTGAATCAAGTAAGTTTGCAACTGATAGAGTTCTCTACACACAGTTTGTTGAGAGCCCTAAAATTTAGCAGTCATGATGGCATCATCTTCTCAAACCATTCAAACTAAGGAAAAAAAGAGTAAGAAGGTTACTCTAATCAAGAACACAACCTAAACTGAGCCCCACTACAAACTTCGTCCAGAAGTTGTAGCTCAACCTGATGACAAGGGCACATTCTCTTTGATACCACCTAGGGTTCTACTTGTAAAAGACATGAGGTATTATATTCACTATAAAATCAATGAGATAGGTTACTTTGAGCTCTATTCCACATATCAAGAGCTTTTTACAGATGGAAAGCTAAAGGATTATCACAAGAAATTATAGGTAAAAGGGGTAACCAATGTCCTATATTTCCCTAAAGAGTTTAAAATTGAATGGATACATATCTATATCATCTTAAAATGGAAAAAATTCCTTCTTGATAGGTTTAGCACCCTCATTTAGTACATTTTCATGATAGATTTGCATTTAGGATGCATTTGTACTTGATTCTTCATTTCTAGGTGAAATTAGGTTTAGGATCTTGAGGATTCTCCTTGATTTCCTTCTTCATGGCTCTATTTTCTAGGTAGGACCTATGTACTGGTCCTCCTAGCCTTCATCACATCTCTTTTAGGCCTCTATGCCCTTTTTTGACATTCTATCCCACTTTCCCATCATTCCAAGTCTCTAGCCGACCCAAAAACTTCTTTGTTTCCTATGTTGACTAGTCTGAAACCTTAGGTCAGGGTCGAGGTTGACCCTGACCTAGGTTAGGGTCGAGGTCAACCTTGACCTTTTTCAAGCTTTGGTCCCCACTTCCAAATTTAGATCATAGCGGGGCCCAAAATTAAAAATGGGCCTTCGAATCCAAATGCGGAAGGCTTTTTATTCAAAATTCATTTATTATTTTCCCTTCTTAGTTGGCTATTGTGATTGGACCATAATTCAAGGTGAAATTTGAATTAGGGGCCCTTACATTTCTCAAGGAGCCTTGCCTTGAAATGTCTATATAAGCACTCTCTTTTGCCTTCATTTCAATAAGTCATGAGAAGCTACAAATGAGGAGCTACAAGTGATTATGAGGAGATGATGATGCAAGATTGCAAGAGGATGCTATAGTAGAACAAGATATTGATGATTCCTTGATGCAAGAAAGCATTTTGTGGAAAAACATTATTGTGGACATTCATTTGGAGCAAGAAAGATTCCTTCTTCATTGATCTACCATTTTCAACATTCAAGCATTCAAAATATACAATCATGGGGTAGAAATTATAGATTGTGAGTTTGGTAGGAGTACTTTAGCCTTGTTGGCTTGGTATGCTTCCTTTATCATATTCAAATCTATGCATTTATCTGTCATTTCAATTCATGCTAAGGTTTCAATCTAGAGGATTAGATCTTGGCATTACACATTCAAAGCTCTTCCTACGAGCAACACACACACATATTATTTTACATCTAGCTATTTGTGGAGGTGGAGATCACCAAAATAGGGGTTTGACTAAGGAAAAACCCTATATGGCCACCCCACAACACCATTTTCAGATATCTATAGTCGCTATTTTGAGAGTTGTAGAGCAGATCTGAATACCCTTTTCTACAAACTTCTGGGATCTGCGAATAGAATTTCCAACAGAGAAGTGCAGGTCAAGGTTGACATAAAGGGGTCAAGGTTGACCTTCATTTGGGTCAAGGTCGACCTAACTCAGAAAAATAAAATATTTTTGGGTTTCCTCTGTCTCTGTGTTTCTGTTCAATATACGGTTGTAGAATCTCCAGAAAATTAGTATAGATACCGGAAAATAGGTATTTTTAGATTAGCTATGTTATGAGGTATGTATTTCATTTCACTATTCTTTGCAAGCATTTCCAGATTTATATTCCTTATATTAGAATTTCATGTTTGTGGTAAATATTGGTTTAGGGTCTCTTTTATGTGAAATCCCCCATTGTTCTAAACCCTATCCATATATTTCCCACAGTACATTTTGGTGAACCCGTTTACGACATCTCTTTCTTTTTGGTGTTAGATTTGCATATTTTGTTAGATCTTACATGTATATAAAAATATATTTCTTTTATGCTCTTGTATTTATATTTCAAAAATAAAATAAAAAAATCACAAAATTTCTTTAAAAATACAAAAACATTTACATTTTTCATGCTTGTACTACTACTTTGTGTTTAACATGTATGATTTTTGTTTTGAATACTTTGATGAGGCTTTTATTACAAAAGAGGATAGATCCCCTAATGAGGTACATGGAAGTGAAGATGAAAATTGTTCAAATGAGATCTCCATTGATCCTATTCCTATTTCATCCTCCTCCACAACCTCTTCAATTGACCTTTACCAGAGGTTGTGTGCATGGTTACCTTCATGTTCCACTATTTGCAACATTGATGCACCTAGAATGTTATATCCTAAACCTTTGTTGACGGTAAAAGGATGTCCTTGAATAATAATTAATGGTAAACCTAGAGATCCTTTGGATTTATTTGATAACATAGATTCCATTTCACACGCTTATCACACATGAAATAACTCTCAGCCTACTGTTTCAGTTTCTTTACCTCCTTCCCAACCCATGCTTCCTTAAGTTCCTAGGTTTCCATCTTCCTTTAAGGAGTATGAATTAGTAGAACAATTACATGCTACTCCTGCTAAGATATCTTTGTGGGAATTGCTTCAAACTTCCCTGACATATCATGAGGCATTGCAAAAGGCTTTATCTACTCTTCCTGCTTCACCTCCTAATCAAGAGAACATTATTTCCTTTTTGGAGTGCATGCATACTATGCCTTTTGTACCTCCTATTATGTTTACTAATGATGATTTACCTTCTATTGAGGTGCAGAATCAATATGACGCTCTTATGGTTGCAGTTTCTATTAATCAGAGTATATAGAACATTAATTGACAATGGATATGGGCTTAATGTTTGTAGCATGTATATGCTTAAGGAAATTAAGGCTGATCTTGCAACTATTCAACCTGATAATGTTCCTATTCATGGATTTGATAATATTGCAAAGAGAACTTTGGGCATTATTATGTTACTTGTTAAAGTTGGTCGGGTTATTCTTAATACACCTATTCATGTTATGCTTGGACCTCTCAATTATAATCTTCTTTTAGGTAGACCTTGGTTACATACTATGAATGCAGTTCCTTCTACTCTTCATTGCAAGGTTAGGTTTATTTATAACAATTTTATGTATACACTACATGCAGATGATGCACCAAATCCTTTCTTAAATGTGGAATATGCTAAAGTTTTTGAACCTCTCCAACCAAGTAAAGAGCCTAAAGGGCCACCTAAGATTAAAAAAATAGTAGCTCCATATTCTTCTTTGATTGGGATGATTGGGGAATATTGGACTTTAATCCTTCTTTTATTGGAGAATATAAAGTTTCTAATTTGGAATTCATGAAACAACAAAGTGGGTTTGAAAAACAAGTTTTTAATCCTTCCCCACTTTTTGAGGAATTAAAAAGTAACTTTGTTGCTGCCTCAATTGAAGAAACAATTGAAAAAATAAAACCTAATAGATATGATATTGTGACATATGATGCTCCTTGGACTCCATCTGATATGGATGATAGATATAGTTCTGGTTATCACGTGCTTAAGAAATTAGGATTTAATGGGAAAGGATGTGGTAAATATGAACACGGTATACAAGTACCTTTGGATAATGAAATTTATGATTATATATATGGATTGGGGTTCAATCATTACAAAAAACCATCGACTGTTCTTGTCAATGTTAATCATATTTGTTGTGGACATTTGAAGTTAGTTAACCTGCTCCTCCTTGACATGGATCAAAAACCTATCTTGGATGTTTTTCCCGAAGATGAAGCCTTCACATATTTTTTAGGAGCTTATGAGGATTTACCTTTGTTTCATCATAAACAAAAGAAGCTTTATTGTCTAAATATAAAAGCTTATTTTGGAGAACATGATGAACAAAATATTTCTCCTTTACCAATGGATTCTTCGATACAAAGTAATTTGCTAATAACTAAGATTGTTGAGGTTCAAATGGATAAAAATGATTCTGAGCAGATGATAAAAATTGGGAAATGTTTGAATCAAGATGAATGTGATCAGTTGGTTTCCCTTTTACTTTAATTTAAGGATATTTTTTCTTGGACATATTTAGATATGCTGGGTATACATTCTAAGATTGTTACTCACAATATTGTTCTCAAACCAAATGTTAAACCTGTGAAGCAAAAAATCCGAAAGATGAATCCAAGAATTACTTTATTAGTTAAGGCTGAAATTGAAAGATTATTGGATGCTGGATTCATCCACTCAATTGATTACTTAGACTAGATTTCAAATATTGTGCCCATTTCAAAAGGAGAAAATAAGATAATAATGTGTACTGACTTTAGAGATTTAAATAAAGTATCCTTAAAAGATGATTTCCCATTACCTAATATTGATATGATTGTGGATTCAGCAATGGGTCATGCTTTATTATCTTTTATGGATGGTTTTTCAGGCTATAATCAAATTTTTATTCCTCCTGAAGATCAATTTAAGACCGCATTTATAACACCTTGGGGAACATTTTGTTGGGTCATGATGCCTTTTGGATTAAAAAATGCTGGAGAAACTTATTAGCGAGCCATGAATTTGATTTTTCATGATTACATTCATAAGATTCTTGAGGATTATGTGGATGATATCTTGGCAAAATCTATACAAAGAGAAGGTCATGCTAGTATTTTACAATAGATATTTGAAAGGATTAGAAGTTACAATATGAGATTGAATCCTAAGAAATGTGTCTTTGGAGTTGAATCCAGTAAATTATTAGGGTTTATAATCTCTAAGTGAGGCATAGAGGTAGATACTGAAAAGATTGAAGCTATTGTTAATATGCCTTCTCCTAAGAACATTTCTTAGTTACAAAGTTTACAAGGAAAAATTCAAGCTATTCATCACTTTGTTTCTAACTTAGCTAATAGAACTGTTCCTTTTACTTCCTTGCTTAGAAAGGATACCACTTTCTCTTGGAATGAAGAATGTAAACAATCCTTTGAGAAATTTAAGGAGTATCTCTCCAATCATCCTATTTTGCAACCTGTTGAATTTGATAAACCCTTTTATTTGTATACTTCATCCACTCCGAATGTGGTGGGTGCATTGTTGGCTCAGAATGATAGTGAAGGTAAGGAATGACTTGTGTACTACATTAGTCAGACTTTACTCAATTTTGAAACAAGATATATAGATTTGGAAAGACAATGTTTAGATTTAGTTTATGCTTGTTAGAAACTTGGGCGTTATCTATTAAATGTTGAAGTCAATGTGATTGTTAAATTTGATCCTTTGAAACATCTTTTCTCAAAAATTGATCTCTTTGGCCGTCTTGCAAAGTGGGTGATGTTACTTATGGAATTTGATCTTAATTTCATTTCTCAAAAGTCAATTAAAGGGAAAGCTTTAACAGATTATTTGGCTGAATCTCCTTGTCCTCATTCTGATACATGCTATACTTCAATAGAATTCCTTGATGAAAACATTCTAGCTATTAAACAGGATGATGTTTGGGAGTTATATTTTGACGGATCTAGATGTGAGATAGGTTCTGGTGTTGGCATTATCTTGATCCCTCCTATGAAAAAGCTGATCCCTCTATCATATAAATTGACTTTTCCTTTTACTAACAATACTGCGGAGTATGAAGCTCTTATAGTTGGCTTACAAGAAGCTTCATCTCTTAACATTAAAAACTTGGAAATTTATGAAGATTCACAATTGATTGTGGAATAGATTAAAAGAGGTTATCAGACTAAGAATGATAAAATGACACAATATAGATATTTGGCTCTTGATGTTCTTTCACAATTCTCTTCTTATATGATTCAAACTTTACCTAGGAAAGATAATCGACATGCAGATGCCATGGAAAGCGCAACTTCTTTGGTTTGTCTTAAGAATAATGCTGAAAACTTTCAATTTATTATACATACTCTTAAAAACCTTGCAATTGCCAATAAGGTTACCTTTGATTGTTTCAATTTATATTTGGATGAATGGTATTCTCATATCTTTCATTTCTTGAAAGATGGTACTTTTCCTAAATCAGAAACAAGGAACATGTGTAATCATATTAGGAAACTTGCAGCACGTTATATTATTTTATGAGATACGATTTAAAAATTCTCTTATGATGGTTTACTATTAAGATGTCTTGGTAGAACTGAAATTCCAGTAGCTTTGGTAGAACCTCATTTTGGTTCTTGTGGGGGACATTTTGGTGGAAAATATTTAGTTAATAAACTTCTTAGAATGGGATATTATTGGCAAACAATGGACCAATATTCTTTCATGTTTGTTAAGAAATGTCCTCAATGTCAACAACATAGTAATTTTATTCATGCTCCTTCTCATGAGCTTCGTAATCAAGTTGATCCATGGCCTTTTAGTATTTGGGGTTTTGATCTTATTGGAAAAATGTCACTAGCTTCTTCTCAAGGATATACGTACATCCTGATAGCTACATATTACTTTACGAAGTGGGTGGAAGTTGTCCCTCTCCATTTAACTACTATGGATGTTATTTGTGATTTTATTCTTAACAATATTATAACACGATTTGGCATTCCTTCGATGATAGTTTTGGACAATCGTACCTCTTTTAAGAATAAATAAGTCATGAAATTCTTGGAGAAATATCAAATTCAACTTAGATTTTTGAATCCTTATTATCCTCAATCTAATGGTCAAGCTGAAGCATCAGATAAAGTCATTGAACAAATTCTGAGGAAAACAGTTAATAAGCATGCAAAAGATTGGCATAGCCAACTTACCTATGCTTTATGGCCTTATAGGACTAGTGTTCATACTACCATGGGTACTTCTCCTTATAATATTGTCTATGGTACTGATGCTATTATGCCTTTGGAATTGGAAATACCTTCTTTACATGTTTCATTTCATGGGATAATCAATTAAGATACATTTTGAGAACAACAATTACAAGAATTAGAAATGTTGGATGAACAATGAATAAACACTTTGGAACATATAAAGGCTTATCATAAATCACTTCAGAAGTAGTATAATCATAAGGTAATTAAATGATCATTTTCAGTGGGTGATTTAGTATTATATGGGAATCAAAGAAATGTGAATGCTTTACCTGGTGAAAAAGGAAAGTTTAGCCCTAATTGGCTTGGACCTTTTGTTGTAATTTAGGACTTTGGTTCAGGTTCTTACAAAATTGCTGATATGGATGGTGTACCTTTTAAGGAACCTATCAATATTATGCATCTCAAACATTATTATCCCTAGTGCATCTTTCTTTCCTTGTGTATTTATGTATTCCTTATAAAATAGTTATGTTTATTTTATAGGTTATGTGATTTTAGCAAATTATATTTGAATACATTTATACATGTTCTTTCTTTCTGTTAAGTTTTATGTTATTGGTGAAAATATAGTAATCAATAATAGAACTAACTAGCAAAGAGAGTTTTTCATTTATAAAGTCTTTTGAGTTTGATACATATGTGGCACAAGGCCCTATCTATCACTCTATCTATCTCTATGCTCTGATGGTCGATGGCTCCTAGATCTCTCTGATCTATGATGAGAAGATGAATATCTCTATCTGGTAGTTTTTGAGTGGCTCATCAATATGATAAGATCATATATGCACTCCTATGATCTCCATAAGTAGCCATCAGCCTCTATTCTCTCTCTCTCTCTATACATAACCTCAGCTCTCACTAGACACACACAAAGATATCGACATGCTTGTCGGGATCTCTATGACCAATGGGAAACTCTCCCTGGCTAGCTGGTAGTTGGTAGGATAGACATGTATCCTTTAGGACCTCAAATACAAAGCTCCTCCACTCCACTATGCTAGCTGCATAATTAAAACATATTGATCTTTTAGTCCTTTTTATTCACAAATTAAGTTAAATATTTATATCAAATGCATATTTTATACTTGGATCTCCCTCTTGGCCATCATTGAAGGGTCTGGATGGTGGGGGCATGGAGTGACTACTATCTCCACACTCTCTATGTCTAGGTCTTGGAGGTGGTGTCTCTGTATGGATGTGTGGAGGTCATCGTGATCTCAATGGTGATGCGTGAACAACATGCACATTCGAATTGGTACTATCAATTGGGGGAATCTCATCTACACTCTCCTCTACTCTCTCCTCCATGGGATCTCTTGTGGAGGTTGGAACCTCCTCATCTATGTGATCCTCATCCTCCTCTGGTATGCTACTATCTTGGCATGTCCTCTTTGAAAGGCCTAGATCACCTGTGGGATAGTCATCAGGGAAGATGGGGTGGATTCCCTTCAGACTCTAGTATTTGATGTAGTCTCTATTGATGCTTGAATAGGCCACATCAAGGGCTACCTCTATATCCTCTATCTCATCTGTATTACTATCTACAATGTCTTCTACTGATGGCTGACATATAGCACCGGGTCTCTAATAGTATCTCATTGGATGTGCGTATTGAGGTACTACTCTAGTGACCCCTTGTATAAGACCAAACTATTTCATCACTGGGTCATAGTAGTATGGCATCACTATTTGACTTTGATGACCCTCTAGTAGCTTGTTCTACTATGAGTGCCTCATCTAATGTTGTGTATTTGACCACTCTATCATGTGATAGTATGGTATCCATATCACATCTATGCCCAAAACACGGTCTAGATGTACACTCCAATAGAGGATATCTCCATGCTACCAGACATCTCTCAGTGGATAAGAAAAGGCTCTCAGTGTGCTCACATCTACCATCATAGGAAAACCCTATGGTCATGTACATGTGAAGTGCTCAAACAACCAAATCTATAAAACTGTGCATACCGTGAGACTCTCGCATTGATATCTCACCAACTAACATAGCTCATGGTATAGATAGGATAGAATGCTATGGCCCCACACAAAGATAGTCCTATCACTCCCCATCCTATGTATAAGATGGGTAAAAGGTGCTAAAAATATTGTACCCATTGTGTTGGGTACTACAACCAAAGAAAGTATACACAGTATAACCCTTTGTTCCAAGGGTGTCAAACCTACCAGTATGCTTGATAGGGTGATCTGGTCTGCTCAAGTTCACATTTGTGGAACCTGTCCTAAGAAATAATCTACATCTACATGGATATCCTAAAGACCCCACTGTACTCTCAGTTTGATAGGATCACCTTGAATTGGAAGTCGTAGAATCCTGTATACATGCTCTAGTGTCACTGTGATCTCTCCTGAGGGAAGATGAAAGGAACATGTGTCCTCATCCCACCTCTCTATAAGAGCCAATAACATGGCTGGGTGGAGTCTCATATATGGTTGGACTATTGCCTAGTATAGTCCTACATCTCTCAATAACTATATCTCATCCCCACTCAGCTCAGATAGTCTCTCTCTGATAATCAGTACTGGCCCTCCAAAGGGGTGCTCTCGAAGATGAACTAGGTCCTGTAAGCACAAATCAAAATCATATAAGAACTTTAGAATCACAAAACTATAAATCCAACTTGACTAGGTCAAGGTCGACCTCTCTTAGGCTGAGGTCAACCTTCCTGGGTCAAGGTCGACCTTCCTGGATTGAGGTTGATCTCACTCCAGAATAGGTGTAGACCTTCCCAGTTCATGTCGACCTTAAAGGGTCAAGGTCAACATAACTAGGTTAGGGTTGAACTTTAAGGTTCAGGGTAAACCTTGCCTATAAAAATAAGAATTAGAGATTATAGAAATCAACAACAACAAACTTACCTTGGGAAGTGACTGTCCAGTAGCTAGGCATTGTCTTAGGAGCTCCATTCATGTCACTCAAAGTTCTTCTCTGCTCGGTATCCTTATTTCTCTCCTAAACTCTACAAATGGTAAGATTGAGTAGGTATGTGATTTCTTCCCTTATTTATAGATCAAAATTAGGGTTTTTATTAGGATTTTTTTTAGGATTTATTTATGTTAAATTTGAATTTCCCTTCATATGCATTTATATAGACATTCACTCTTTTCATCATATCTTGAGTTTAGTAACTCCATTTTCAGTGCCATAAGTGGCATTGGAATTGTGATTCAGATACCTAACTCCTTAAATCAGTTTAGGAAGGATAGGAATCTTTCTAACTAGTTTAGGAAAATTATTTTCTCAACAAATTTCATATCTAGTGTATAAGGCTATCCTTATCACCCTGTTTCACCCTTCAGAAGTAGAAAGCCGAAATAGGGGGGCATAAGGGGCTCTATGCACTTCTCAATTTCATTTTAGTAAGTCTTAGGTGATTTATGGATTTTTAATTAACCTTGTGTGCTATAGGATGCAAGTACTAATGGTTTTTTTTCAGGATCTCTACATTAAGGACTTTGTTATATCCTTTTTATTTATTATGATGTTTTCTTACTTTAGCTTGCATATTCATGTAGTGTCATATCTAAGCTAAAGTGGGGGATAAATGTATCATCTTAAAATGGAATCACTTCCATCTTGATAGGTTTAGCACCCTCATTTAGTGCATTTTCATGATAGATTTGCATTTAGGATGCATTTTCACTTGATTCTTTATTTCTAGGTGAAATTAGGGTTAGGATCCCAAGGATTATCCTTGATTTCCTTCTTCATGGCTCTATTTTCTAGGTAAGACCTATGTACTGGTCCTCATAGTCTTCATCACATCTCTTCTAGGCCTCTGTGCCCTTTTTCAGCATTCTATCCCACTTTCCCATCATTCCAAGTCTTTGGCCGACCCAAAAACTTCTCTATTCTATGTTGACTGGCCTAAAACCTTACTTCAAGGTTGAGTTTAACCCTAACCTAGGTCAGGGTTGAGGTTGACCTTGACTGTTGTCAAGTTTTTGTCTCCTCTTTCAAATTTAGATCATAGCGGGGCCCAAAATTAAAAATGGGCCTCCGAATTTGAATGCAGAAAGGTTTTTATTCACAATTCATTTATTATTTTACCTCCTTAGTTGGCTATTGTGATTGGACCATAATTTGAGGTGAAATTTTAATTAGGGGCCCTTACATTTCCCGATGAGCCTTTCCTTGAAATATCTATATAAGTTCTCTCTTTTTCCTTCATTTCAATAAGTCATCAGAAGCTACAAATGAGGAGCTACAAGTGATTATGAGGAGACGATGATGCAAGATTACAAGAGGATGCTATAGGAGAATAAGATATTGATGATGCCTTGATGCAAGCAAGAATTTTGTGGACAAAAATTATTGTGGACATTCATTTGGAGCAAGAAAGATTCCTTCTTCCTTGATCTACCATTTTCAACATTCAAGCATTCAAAATATACAATCATGGGGTAGAAATTATAGATTGTGAGTTTGGTAGGAGTACTTTAGCCTTAGGGGCTTGGTATGATTTCTTTATCATATTAAAATCTATGCATTGTTTTCTCATTTCAATTCATGCTAGGGTTTCAATCTAGAGGATTAGATCTTAGCATTGCACATTCAAAGCTCTTCCTATGAGTAACACACACACATATTCTTTTACATCTAGCTATTTGTGGAGGTGAAGATCACCAAAATGGGGGTTTGACTAAGGAAAAACCCTATATAGCCACCCCAAAACACCATTTTTAGATATCTACAGTCATTATTTTGGGAGTTGTAGAGTAGATCTAGATACCCTTTTCTGCAAACTTCTAGGATCTGCGAACAAAATTTAAATCAGAGCAGTGTAGGTGAAGGTCGACCTTCATTTGGGTCAAGGTCAACCTGACTCAGAAAAAGAAAATATTTATGGGTTTCCTCCATCTCTGTGTTTATATTCCAGATTCAATTGCAAAATTTCTAGAAACTCAGTACAGACACCAAAAAATAGGTATTTTTAGATCAGCTATGTTATGAGGTATGAATTTGATTTCACTATTCTTTGCAAGCATTTCCAAATTTATATTCCTTATCATTAGAATTTTATGTTTGTGGTAAATATTGGTTTAGGGTCTCTTTTATGTGCAAATCCCCATTGTTATAAACCTTATCCATATATTTCCCACATTACAGTATCGTGCTGAGCTGAGTACATGAAGGGAAGCTATGGATGGATGAGCTAGTGAAAATAACAAAGGATGTTATACATGTAGTTACCAGATATCCCATGAATGACAAAGTGAAATCCCTAAGGCACCCAACAAAGACCAAGATTGAGAAGTTAACAGGATCTGAATGGGATGGTAGAGGTATGAGAATAAATACTATTAGTGACCTTGAAATGAGATTTGGTGCATATGTCATTGCCAACAAGATATTCTAGTCAAGTAGATCGAATAGTGTTGCATGTGGAGTGGTCAACATTGCATATAAAATTATGAAGAAGGGTTTGCAACTTGACCTAGGTGAGTTGATGTTGAGATATTTAGAATAAAATATGAGAACCATAAGAGTTTCTAGATCAAACACTTTCAAATTTGGCGCATTTTTCTATTTGAATTTTTTTTCCCATCAGTTGGTAATGTAGAATGGGATATCAACCGACCAATTATTGTTCGAATAAGTGAATTCATTAAGAACCTAGATAAAAATTTTGAGCCGATCATGGAAGATTATTTTGGGAAGTTTAAGGAAAGAATGGAGAAAAGAACAAGGATACCAGAATAGTTGGTAGAGAAATTCAAAGATGCATATGTTTTCTGGTAGATACCGACACCACCTTGATTGAAGCATTAGAGCTAAGGATAGCTTGGCTACCACCCATGGAATATGAGATAGACATTGACCTAGCTACAAAAGCAATCAGGGCTTTACTTGCTGAGCCTAAGGATAAAAATGCTACATGGTTTGGAACCTATGATGAGGATAAGTCTAGAATAAAGATGGGATTTGTAGTTGAAAAGATGGGTAGGAAAAAGGAGAAAATGGTGAAAACTCTAAAGAAACAATTTGGTGTCACTAATGAAGATATTGAGAAATCAGTTGAAGAGGAAACTGAGGAACAAAGACTAGTCGATGAAAATGTAGTTAAAGAGGCCATCAAGTTTGAGGAACATGAATAGGAAGAGCCACTTAAGGCTACAAAAGGTAAAGGAAAATAAGTTGATACTTCAACCCAGACAAGGACAAGGTAAAAAAATGATAGTTCACCACCTTTGAAGAAAGGTATTGCAAAAATTATAAGACCTACACTGACACGCACCTATTAGAAGAGAAAAAAAAGGCCACCACCGAGCTTTCAAACGAAAGAGGAGAAGAAAAATAGTTAGAGAAAAAGATGATAATGATTCAGAAGAGGAGAACACTAAAAAATTTCATGTTGTAGTGAATAAAGGACCTCAAACAATTGATGAAGTTGCAGAAGGAATAAAGAACACTAGAAGGCTTGGTACTCCTAAGCTTAAAAGGTATCCCTATCTAAGCACTGAGGATCAGGATAAGCTAGAGGAAGCTATAATAATCATGATGATTAACTTCAAAAGAGTTCTAGTTGAGTTTGAAAGCATCCTACCAAAAGAATTGTATGATAAATTTTCTTCTAGATGGATGTATGCACTTACAGTCAAGAAAAGGATGAGAGAAAGGTCACTAATTTTGGTAAGATCTGACTACTCTATTCCTGAAATTTATGAATCCTTGAAAGAATATGAAAATAAATTATTGATGAAGGCTAGGGCATTTAAAATTATTTAAGGAAACATAAAAGAAGTAGATGATGAAAGAAGAAATATATGGACTAAATTCCTAAGTCTACTAAAGAAAACTGCATCGACAGTTGACACCAAGAAACCTCAACCGAGCATACAAGCAGTAGACCCAATAAATGTTGAGGATGAAAAAATTAACATCTCAGATACTGAGTAGCCCAAGGAGGAAACTAATGCATACGATTTCATAACATATACTGACAATGTTATGGAAGGAATTTTGGAGATGTTGATCACATTAGGGGATGAAAAAATATTAATTAAAGACAGAATAGGAGGCAACCCTGATGACAAGGCTAAATAAGTTGAAATGATAATCGGTGCTACCATGAACCTTGGTGAAGAAGAAGAAACTAAGGGAACCCAAGAAATGGTACTAGGTAATCTACCTATACTAGTACAAGCTATTGACATACCATCTGAGCAACAAAATGAAGAAGCTCCACCCGAGAAAGAGACAGATAAAACTAAAGACAAGGGTGAGGGAACTGGTAAGGAGACTAGGCACAGTGGTGAAGACACATAAGGTGAAGCACCCATCGAGACCATTGGTGCTATAGAAAATGCTCAAGACACACAAATAGAGACAATGGTAGACACTTCTACCATAGAAAACAAGTCACAAGCCCTTGTACCACAGATTGTAGAATCTGCTACCAGGAAACATAAGGAAGAAAAAAAATCCACTGAGCTACCAAAGAAAAATATTGAGCACAAGGCTCAAGTTTATATTACACAATCCCTCATATCTAGTGTTCAAGATAAGAAGAATAAAAGGAAGCGAGAAGTAAGGGTCCAATCACACTTGATGAGATAATAGAAATACTAACATGTGACCTGATGACACTTGACCCTGAAGCTCTCAGGAAATATGGAGAGATATGCACCTAAAAAGTAGCACAAGAAAATCTGAGGCAAGAATACAAGAACATAAAGGTGCTAGAGGATGTCAAGGAAATCCTAATGCAAGTTTCTCAAGATGTCAATGTAGATAAATAGATCCCCATCATTGACCAACTTGCACTGCTGGCTGAGACCATCAATGGCCCAACTACTGATGCTGAGAAGATGATTGGAGAAAGAGCTAAACAAAAGATTCAATACAAGCTAATTGAAAAGATCATCCAAGGAGTGGTAGTAAACTAGGTAAAGCTTTTAGAAGTAGTAAATGAATTAGAAAGAATTATTGAAAAAGTTATTACAATTTTGAAACAATTATGCACTCTAGATTATTTCACTATCAAGGTTAGTGAAAAGATAAGGAAATTAGATGAAGATCTAAAAGATAGTGCAACTATTCTAATAACTGAGCAACATGCATTATTCAAAGGTTAAGCACATTTAGTGGTTAAGACTAGAATTGAGAAAGGAAGAGAATTGAATAAGAGAACATGTAACTGAGATACAGGCCGAGTTACTACCACATTTGGAAGTGATGTAGAAACATGTGAAAAAGGAAAAGAAATTGATTGCCACCCTTGAGATCTTTGTCATAGAAATTTTTTTTGACATGCATGCACAAGTGAGATTAGAGCAACTGGCTCTAGAAAATATAAAGGAGCAATGGGAAAACCTCATGGATAATCTCAAGAAAACCCGTCCAAATATTTTTGACAAATCGTAAGTACAATTCTTTATCATTATTTTCAAAAAAGGGGGAAACATATTTATATATACCAAGAGCATGTTCAAAGGGGGAGTTCACTGAGTTTAAATATTTTTGGTTTTGTAAAATTTTCAAGTTCAAACTTTTATAGCCGACATACACATATAAGTTTTTGATACTAATACCAAAGGGGGAGAATGTTACTCCTAAATGGATCAAGAGTTTTCATTAGTACTCATTTGTACAGTTGGTAAACAAATTGAGATACTTTAGTTAGTTATAAATATACTGTAGTCACTGAGCATAGAAATTACTAAGTACAACAGTCACCGAGTACACAGGATTACCGAGTTCCAGTATATACTGAGACCAATAGATAACATTTACCGAGTAATCCAGAGTTCACATAAAAGTTTGGAATGACACAGTTCAAGGTGAACAACTTTTTGCCGAGAAAGAAAATGGTTTACCAAGATCAAGATGAATATTTATTGCAGATGTAATCATTTAATGGATGATAATTTATATGTAATGATGATCTAGGTTAATCATATGAAACATCGATCTTAGGTTTTCTAAGATAGTGTCTAAACCCTAATTAGGTCAAATTAGTTTGATATAAGCATTGTAAAGATGTGATTTTGACATGTATAATCAAGAAGTAGCCACACTTAAGGACATCTAAAGATCATAAAGGGTTAAGATTGGAAGGATTTTGATAGAGCATTCAATTTATTTGAAACAAATATAAGGATACCAAACAACACATAAGGAAATATTCATCACATAAAGGTGATATCATTATTGTACTTAATGGATATGAGATCAACAATGTAAGTTGTATTTCATATAGATCACACATCACTGTTACTCTCTAACAATTGTAGCAAACTTAAAATCTCCTAAAAGAGTAGACTTAACCATCTTTAGTAAAATATCTTAACCAAGTGCATACTTGAAGAGTGTTGCTAAAATCCTCTAACCAAGTAGATCTAGTTGATCTTAGTGTTACTCCTAACAGGGTAAGATCACCATAAGTGATAATTCTTTGTAAGCCTTAACTGACAACTTTATTTCTGTAGTAGTGAAGCTTTGTGGGTTCCATCGCCATCGTAGTTTTTACCTTCTAACAAGGGTTTATATAGTACCAAAATACATGTGTCATGTGTATGAAGTTTCATGTATGCTTAATTTATTTAATTACATGTATTTGAATTTCAATTATGTTATTGGATGAATGTTAAATGAAATTGATACAGTTAGTTATTGAAGTACATGTTTACAAGGATTCGGTTTGAAAGTTTGTAAGGGTAATGATTCACCCCTCCCCTCTCAGTAAAAACCTTTTCATAATCCCAAAAAATATTATAAGTCTCTTAACTATGTAGATCTTAACAAATATTATATATAAATCATTTAACCAAGTACAATTCTTAGATTATAGTTGTGAAATATCTTAACAAAGTAGCCTTAGCAATCTTAGAACTCTTAACATGATTAATACCTTTAACAGGGAAAGCTATTAGAAATAGCTAAGTATTATAGATCTAACTGAGAAACTTTATTCCTTTAGTAGTGAAGAGTTGTTTCATCCCCATCATAGTTTTTATCCTCTAATAAGGATTTTTGCGATACAAAAATCATTATGTTATGTGATGTTTATTATATGTTTTTTTTAGGAATAGTCCCAAGAGATAATTGAGAAGGGGGGGAGGGTGAATCAGTTATCTACAATATTTAATTATTTATCCAAATTAGTATAGAATAACATTAAGCATATACACAACAAGATAACACTTAACACAACACCATCATTTTGGTTACGGGAAAACCCAAAATAGGTAAAAACCCTGGTGGGAATTAGCACCTACTATAAAATGCACTAGAGTATAATGATCCCTATTAGAAGATCTTACAACCTTGTTAGGAGTTGATCTTTAAAATACATGAAGTATAGTGACCTGGTCAAAGGTCAGACTCTGTTAGGAGTCTTTTATAAATAACCTTGTCAAAGGTGAGGACACACTGTCCAAGAGCACACTGCTCAAATGGTGAAGACTGTAACCTGTGTGTGTGAATTTTGTACCTATCTATGAACACAACACTTCAGTAAAACATTAGAGGTTAGCAAAATCAAAATTTGACAAGTAAATGAAACTATGCTAACCAGGCGATTTACTGCCTTCTAGTAGGTGCGAGTATGAAGTTCTCAAATTGAAATCGAGATTAGTGACAATGCAACACCTAAATGAAGGATTTGAATGCAAAAGAATGAAAAAATATATGCATGTAAATTAGTCTATATTTTTGTATTTTCTGTGCAATAATATAAAAAAACTCTATGAATCTAAGCTAGATGATTGAAAATGAATGCAGATTTAATCTAAGAATGTTATGAATGATAACTGCTATGATATGAAAACTATGCAAAACTACGTTCAACAATGAAAGATCTCACAAATTGCCTGTTGCAAGTTCTTAATCCTTCAATCGCCAATTCGTCAGAGTAATTGTGCAAATTTGAGTGTTGATAATTATGAAGAGCTGAGCCTTGATTTTATAGAAATCTAGGGCTTGAGGATGTAGGAGAAAAGCCATAAATCACTCTTGATAAACTCAGGTTGATTTTTGAGTTAACAAGAAATCAGAGATAATTAACTCTCAAAAATCATGCAAAAGCAATGTTTTACTCAAAATAGAGTTTTAGATCAAATTTCAACTCATCATCAAATGTTGAGTTTCAATTTTAAAATTGATTGTTAATTTCTAGTTGCCTGCTTTTCTGATTGTGCATGATTTATTTAAAAATAAAGTGATTTATTCTCAACTTAACTGATTTTTGAATTAAAACAATTGATTTATGGGTTAATCAATTATTAAATCAAACTTTATTCAAAAACCATATTATTAAATATTGACAATTGACATTAATTAATTAAATAAGGATTTAATCAATTAGTCATGAGATTTTAGATTTATTGTCAAAATTAAATAATACAATTTAGGAATAAATTTAATTAAATAACTAAGTGGCAGTATTAAATCTAATTAATTAAATATTTAGAATATTCAATTAATCAAACTTTAGGATAAATAGGATTTATTGCCAAATAATTATTAAATCAAAGATAATTAGGATAAATAGGAATATTACTGAGGAATATTCTCTGATGCAGAATCTAGGATAAAATCAATTAGGATTCGATAATGTGCAAATGTGCCTTAGGTTAGGAATTTGATGTTGATTTCGTTCAAATTGAAGATGTAGGAGGTTAATGAACCTATAGCCCATTTTTGGGGTATTACATTTTGCCCCTCTTTGAATCACTGTGCCAAGCGTAGTGGTTCAAAGAATAGTTTGAGTATGATAAAGATGTATGAAACTAATTTGAAAGATTAACCGATTCTGAGACATAAAATGATTAAAAGATTTAAAGATGTAAGATTTAGGTCCTGATTGACCAAAGATAATGTTAATTATAGCAACAATGAACCAGTGATTACGAAAAAGTGCCAAAATGCCTGATTATGAGACTTATGATTCCAAAGAAGCGAGTGACCAATTCTAGACCTGATTGTCCCAAGAGAATCATATTGGTATCACATCTTGAACCCATCAGTTATGAAGAAACAAGGAAATAACACTAATGAACTGATGGTTACGAAAAGCTGATATAGTTTACAAGATAGATTTAGGATACCAGATTGATATGGATCTTGATGAATTTGATATGCCCCAAGTAATGATAGATTTTCCCCAAGCAATGAGGACTTTAGATGAAACAATAAGTAGACGTGGTTGTTGTCTTGATTATTGAGGAAAGATTTTATTTTCAAATTTAGATTTATAGATTTTGAATGATGTGCAATACCATGCCCCCTTTGGGATTAAAATCAAAATTTGACAAGAAAATTTAGCATTGGATAGTTTAAAAGCATGTTAATTGATTTGAGAAGTGGTTAGACACATTTGAGAACGCATTCTACATCGTTTGGAGGTCTTGGAGACCAAGTTTGACTAGGTTTGACCATGAGTTGACCATGGTTGACCAAGTTGAAATTTTGATAGTTTGATGTAAGATAATTAGTTAAGTTAAATTCTAGATTTCTACGATGATTGAAGGTTGATTATGCAAGCAGTCGGCCATCTTGGGTTTGAAAATTTTAAATCATGATTTTGACATAGTAAATAATCTTAGATTTTGATTTTGATCCTGAAAATGGGTTTAGAACATCAAAATTAGCCATGGGTGCAATTTTCATGGAAAATAGAGCACTTTTGAAAATTAGGTCAAAAGCTATATAAGGACCAAAAAGGTAATTTTCAATTCATTATTCACTTTTGAATTTTGAAACCTTGTGTAGCCCTCTGAGTGAGAAAATGGCTGAGATGAAGGTACCTATGTCTTCCCACTGATTTGAGTGCAGCCAGAGACATCAACGACCTCTGTAGTATGGACATCCGGTAAGTGGACCTTTGTGCCTCTTTGTAAATTCCATTTTTGCATGTTTGTAGCATTTTTAGGTCATTTTTCATACGTTTTTAATTTTCAATTCTTGCATGCATGGAAACTCATAGGAGTGTCCTCCATGACTCATACAACTTTTCAATTCCCTGTAGATTGTCATATCACAACCCCTAGAAACTCATTTGAGAGGGACTTGAGAATCGTACGACATTTCATCGGGTCCCTCATATGTTGTACGGTGAGACCTAGAAAGTTGTATAACCATGGTTTGTCGTATGGGACCTTGCTGAAACTTGTATGAGTTTTGATGCCAGACTGGGTTGTCGTATGGAAAATAGTGAGCTTAAAACTCTTCTTTAGGTCAAAATTTTTGATTTTCTGATTCCTTAGGCTATTTGCTGAGTATTTAATGCACCTTCTGAGATAACCAACTTTTGAATTTCTGTACTGTTAGCCTATTTTTCAACCAATTTACTGATAGGATTCCCTATTTCTATGCTATTTAGGTCATATACCCTGACATTCATGTTCACATCTCTCATCCTGTGACTCAGAGACTATGCATTTCTCTTCTAGACCCTATGAGGGTACATCTAGCTTCTCGTGGTTTCGAGTATCTAATTCGGTTGCTCTAGATAAGGGTGAACCATGGATTGCTGATGGTTTTGATTGAGAGGTTTCATTCAGAGACCCAAACCTTTCACCTCCCCACATGAGAGATTATTTTTACACCAGAGGATGTGTACATGATCTTGCATATTCCATTTCATGGTCATCATCCAGATTACGTGAGCTCGGGGAGCTCTAGATTACATGCCTTTAGATGATTATTTGGAGATGATACACAACTTACCTGTTTGATTTCTTGGAAGACATTAGTGCAGTGCTATGGGCATACCCATAGATTAGAGTGTATCATAGCTGGTATGATAGGAGGCATTATCATGTTTGACCATTAGTAGAATGATCTCTTGATGGGATGGGCCCCTATGGTTGTACAATTGATGGCCACTCCTTTTGAGTTGGGTTGGGGTCAGTGTATGCTAGCTCACATGTTCTTCGAGATGGAGGAGATCATGTATCAGGAGGGCAAGTCTTTTTCTTTTGGAGCTTTGGTTCTTCAGATATGGGCCTGGGAGCATATCTCAGTATGTAGACCAGTATGTTAGGGTCAGCACTAGACACTAGAGTTGGTGATATATGTATACTCTGGTTATGTTACACAGGTGTGCATGGGTCATATGAAGTACTTTAGATGTTTCCTAGATGATAGAACATATGTCATCTAGCATCCATATCTATAGATTGAGGCTTGGCGCACTGCTCGAGAGAAGTTTAGCTATTTCTACCAAAGTCAGGTATTGATTGGTCAATCTACTATAGTGCTTGAGTGCTTTCTTATTACTAGGGTGTGGAGGCACCATGACATCATTTAGGATGCACCACAGGAGCATGCTGCATATGCACAGATTCATAAAGAGCTCAGATTAGGATTGGGCCCTAGATTGTCCTATGCTCTTTGTACATAGGAGTACAGTGGTATTGTTGGAAAAGATTGGGATTATTGAGTAGATGTTCTAGATGCAAGAGTCACAAATGGATTCATTGGATGGCTTGCAGAGCATCCCATATACAAGTTTTTAGATCTGATAGAGTTGATACCTTCTATGGAGGAGGTGATGGATATTAAAGGTACTCTAATGGGTAGAGGGAAGAGATGTATAGATACATAGGTTCCGATACCCCAGCCTACACCTCTAAGGCTGAGAGTAGTGCTTACACCTCCATAGGGACCATCTAGTCAGATGAGACCACCTTGTCCCTTTAGTTCTTCAGCAGGCAGACCTATAGTTTTACATAGGAGATCGACTAGAGGAGAGAGTGGGAATTTAGGTAGTGTTGGTATAGCAGATGAGGTACTTGGTGTAGAGTAGGATATAAGGCCCAGTTTAGATCCTACACATGTTGATACTAGTTTTGATCTAGGAGCTGAGGTTAGACACCGTAAGGCGTAGAGAGTAGAGACTACTGAGCAGCCAGCTAGAGATACTGATATGCCTATAATAGATGCAGATCCTAGTGTACCACTGACTCCTTAGGAGATCATTAGATGACTTAGATGATAGGTCAGGGACCTAAAGGTATGGAGTGTTCATTGGGAGGAGTGATTCACTAAGGCAGATAGATAATGATCCAAGCTCTGAGAGGAGAACAATAGATTATAGATAAAGGTGACACATTAGACCTCTAGAGCTGCCTATTACATTTTTGCTTATTATGCTGTTGTTCCTATTTCTCAGAGAGTACCCACATACTCTCAATATATGATAGCATCAGAGGGAGCCAGGGCACCTAGAGCCGAGGCAGTGCCTGATGCCCCACCATCACCTCCATTAATGTAGAGGATCAGGTAGACATCTGATTTGTCTAGATATTCTAATATATTTTGCCATTTTTGTTTCATGTATACTATTTTGATCTTCTGATAGCTTGCATGAGCTCATTCTTTTGTACTTTGTGCCAGTAGTGCACCCTTGACTAGTTCAAGTTATATGATATGTGAAGAACTGAAATTGTCTCTTCTTGTATGTTTATTAATAAATTTGAAAATGACTGCAACTTTTGTCAATAATATTTAAATCGGGAAAATTCCAATGATAATTCCTTCAATATTTAATTATTCAATTCAATCAAATAATGTTATGAATAACATTCACTATTTAAAATCACTTTAAAAAAAAAATTAAGAATAATCACATAGAAAATAAATACCAAGCACCTGTACTTCTATGAATTCCCTTCATGTTGTTACAGCCTCTTGGCAATGGCCGCCCTCTACAAAATACAATACGTAATTGCATTGAATAATTCCTACAAGGTTTGCAAATGAAGGGCATATCCAAAGAATGGCCTATCGGCCCTACAAAAATAGACACGACTTCTAGAAATTACTGCCACCAATCCCACAATACACATCCTGGTTGCTGTCGCCAATTCCTATAGGCACATGCTAGGAATTTTTGATGTTGATGCAGCTTGGGAGGATGCAATCAAGCTACCCAAGGACATTCTCCATTAAATTTTGATCACAACAAAAAGATTGCATAACAATCTTCAATTTCTATAATCATGTTGGTTCATGGATAGGATTTTACACTCCACGAGACACCAATATACCTATGACTGATATTAAGGAGGGGTTAGTTCCAAATGTGATAAATCTATAGGTAACTAGACCAACTATAGGGACAAGACTACCCTCTTCACTTTTGGCTCTACAAAACCAAGGTGGGTGTACCTGATCCAATGAGTATAATTTTGTTCCTGACTTTATACTAGATCTAACAATAGAATATCAGTGAGAAAGTACTAAATAATAGCCTATTACTCATTGAATCTCCATCACTGGGTAGGATAACCTTTTAAAGTAAATGAAAGAAAAATGACTAGTTTTGATTATATATTTGTGATTACAATGATTTCAATCATCCCTTACATAATAAAGATATATCCATACAGGTCAGTGCCTTATCCATTAGGTAGATAATACTAGAAAATAGAGTCAACACAAAGATCCTTGAAATAACTAGTCTTTAAACATAAAAACAAATAATCCAACCCCTTCCTACTTGCATATAATCCTTATGTAAATCAAATGAACTTATATCTCATTCTGAGCAATAATTAATCCAACCCTAAGTCAGAACTCAAAGCAAAAATACATACATACCAGTCTCTGGGAGACTTAGAAAATTCACAAAATGAACACAAAGGAGAGGCAAAGACTTGAAATTTGTATTAAGTATAACCTTTGATCATTTGTATACAATATATTCTGAATAGTAAGCTTGCAAGATAATAGTAGCAACATGTACTTCTTCTCTATTACTTGACAAGAAATGATACAAAATATTACAATCCTCGACTAAGGGTTAGGGTTTTCAAAATTTCTATCTTCTAAACACCTAAACTCTCAATGCCTAAAATGATCATGGAAAATCCTTTATATACAAGGAAATGCAACAAGCTACTGATTATTTTAGGGTTTACAAAGTTTCACCCTAAAAAATTTACAACCCTACAGGGTTTACAATAAATGCCTTGACTAGATTTGGAGAGATATTTGCAGATAGCCGCTTTGCTTTACATCTTCAATTCTTTCCTTAGTTTCCTCAAGAAAATCTGATTGCCATTTCTTCATTGTCATCCCCGCAATAAATACCTCTTTATATCTCAACAACTTTTAGGACTCAAAAAGTTGCAATCTTTGTCTGGCTCAAGAAGTAGGTGGAGTATCTGTAATACCCCAAAAATGGGCTATAAGTTCATTAACCTCCTACATCGACAAATCAAACAAAATTGACATCAAAGTCCTAACCTAAGGCACATCTAAACATCATCAAATCTAATTGATTATTTTAAATTTTGCATCAGGGAATTTTCCTAGCAATATTCCTAATCATCATAATTATCTTTAATTTTATAATTATTTGGCAATAAATCACATTTATCCTAAAGTTTGATTAATTGAATATTTTCATATTTAATTAATTAGATTTAATATTTGCCACTTAATTATGTAATTAAATTTAATTATATCTATTATTAATTGTATTATTTAATTTTGACAATAAATCTAATATCATATGAATAATTGATTAAATTCTTATTTAATTAATTAAAGCAAGTTGTCATTATTTAATAATATAGTTTTTAATAAAAGTTTGATTAAATAATTGATTAACCCATAAATCAATTGTTTTATTTTTAAAAGCAGTTAAGTTGGAAATAAATCACTTTATTATTAAATTAATTCATAAATAAAACATGCACAATCATAAAAGCAAACAACTATCAATTATCAATTAAAGCTAAACTCTATTTTGAGTTAAAGCTTAGCTTTTGCATGTTTTTGTGAGTTAATTATCCTTTATTTAAAAATAACTCAAAAATCAACCTGAGTTATTTGAGTGATTTATGGCTTTTTCCCATGCACCTCCAAAGCCTTGGATTTCTATAAAAACAAGGCTCATCTCTTCATAATTCATCTCTCAATGATCTCTCAAATTTGATCCACAGGATCTCATAATTTTGCAAGCTTACTTTGCCAAAGTCATCCACAAATTTGCACAATCACGCTGGAGAATTGGAATTGGGAGAATCAAAGCTCTTGCGAATCAACATTTTTGTGAGATCAATCTTTTTTTTTGCATACCATTCTTAGATAGTTTCATATCAAGTTTTTCATATAGATTAGTTTCATATCAGTTTTTCATTCTTATTGCATAGAAAATCCAAAAAAATAGATTAATTGCATTCAATTCATATCTAGATCAATTGCATTCAAATCCTTCGTTTAGGTGTCGTCTAGGTCACTGATCTCGATAACAATTTGAGAACATTAATCTCGCACCTACTAGAAGGCAGTAAATTGCTTGGTTAGATTAGATTTTAATTTTGCATGATTTGATTATAGCTAACCTCTAATGTTTTACTGAAGTGTTGTGTTTACAGATCAGGTACAATTTTCACACACACAGTATCTACTTTTTTTGCATGTGGAATGTACTAATACTTCCACCTGTTATACACCTCTTCACTTGGGAATTCAAAATTTTCAAACTTAGCATTCTTGCTAGATAACTGGTCCCATTTTCTCTCCATTTGATTGACCTCCTATTGAATAAAATCAAACTTTGATTTTTTGGTCATTAATAGCTTGATGGTGCTGATAAAAGAATAAGTGTCATTTAAGACACTAGTTACTCTCTCCAACAAAAGTGCATCCATCTCCTCTCTCCACTCATATAATTCTTTTAATTCTCCTTGTGTTGTAAGAACATTTGGTACCAGTTCACAACTTGAAAACATTAATTCCCTTTTCAACACATTTGATTTCCTTATGAAATTATCCAAGAATATACTATACCCAACAATTTTCTTTACAGACTGATGTACTGGCTTAATTAGTGGATCGGGATCTTCTTGGCCTTTAGACAACCAACAAAATAACTTCACACTTGAAGATCTCTCAATCCATTTTTTCAAAATTGGTGACAAATCAGTCTTATCTTTATTCAAAGCTATAAAGAAAATATGTAACCTACTAACATGATTGAAGAAAATTGAGGGCCTTAAATCATGTGAAAACTACATTATTGCCTCTGTCATCTTCTCCTCATACTTCTAGTTTACCAGAGATGTAGCCTTTACATGCTCACCCTTCTCCTCTTCCAACTTCACCCTTATTTCCCTCAATTTATTGGTTTCCTCAATTAATTGCTGCTTCTCCCAACTGACTCTTGCATCTATATTTACTTCTCAGAGTGGTGATGGTGGAAATTCAATAATTGGGCTTGATGAAGAGGCTACTGCAGGCCTATCAAAAATCATCAATGGGGGTGACCTATGATCTTGGGGTCCAGACAACTTTGCAATCAATTTATCTTTCTGGATCAAGTCCATTTTAAGCTCATTGTAAGACTTAAGGATAGTTTCAAACTTAATCCTTAACTCTTCCTTTTCTTGTGCATCCTTTTCTGCCACTTTAACATTAAATTTGGCTATCTCTAGAATGATTTTTGAGGCTTCAACACTTGAAGTCTCACCTATTCTTTGTACCAAAAAATTTCTAGCATATCCTGAAGAGAGAGCCTCTCTTTTTCCTTTATTTTCTTCCCTCTTTAGGGACCACATAACCAGGGCCGCATGATCATTAGAGAAAGTAATACCCATAGTAGCTTGTTGTGCTTATTCTGTAGTAGTAAGGGTCTTTACTTTGCTTCTTATAACTAGATCAAAGACTATTGCATCTACAATATCCCACTCAGGAAGAATCAACACTCTTGTAGTGTGGACCATAGCCCTTCCCTCCTCAGGGGTGATCTTTTCAAATTGTTTCATCATTTCCCCCTTGGTCTCATTTTCAATTTTTGTCATATCCTTATTAGGGAATTCCTCCTTTTTCTCACAAATCTCTTTAAACTGGTTTATTCTCATTCTCCACAAAATCTAAAAAAATGCCCTAGTCTTCACAAATTTATCATCAGTGATAAAAGAATCACTAGCTTGTTTCAAAATTGGGTCAATTTGTTTACCCTCAAACTCTACAATAGTAAGATCCATTTCTATCTCTTTAGGTGCCTTTGGAATTCCTTCTTGTAGTTCATCACTGGAAACAAAAATATTTCCCTCATTGCTCAGTTGCATCAATTGCTCAACAACTCCATGCTCATCTAAATGTAAGGGGGACTGAGATGGAGAATATACATCTTGTTCTAGCCTTAATTCTTCTTGCCTCTGTCTCTTTGGAGAATACCCCTGTGTTACTGTATCATCCATAGGTCTTTTTCCCTTGGAAGTAGATGGAACATTCTCATCCTTTTGTTGAATTGGGAGAAGAACACTATAGCCTTTTCTTTGTTGCATTGTGTAAGTTCCTCTTGGGGTCAATTTTATGTACCCAGGCTGGCTCAAAATCCTCCTGGCTCTCTCAGGATCTTTCTTGCTTACTACAACCCTCTTCTCATTTACTGCTTGCATGATTCCCTCAAAATGCTCCATGAGAGCATCTACCTTCTTAGCCCATGGCTCAAAATTCTTCAACGGGTCATAACCTTTGTCAAAATTTCTAATAAAATCTACAGTCTTCTTGTAGATTACCCATTTTTCTTTGTTAATCTCTTAAGTTTGGAGATCAAACTCATTCCTTATTATATCTTCAGGAAAATTAAATTGATGCTCAAAAGGAGCACATCTTATCTTTTCTCTAAACATTCCTGACAAGAAACCTTCATTGTCTACACATCTGGCTGTAGCTGTAGCCATTCTTTAATGCTGTAGGACCTAATTCAAATGCATCCAATCCTTCTTAGGAATGACATATTGGTGTGCAATTATGACATCTAGGAACAAAGTTCCCCTACCTTTACCAGTAAGGGTTGTTTCTTGCAGATCACCAATCTACCTTAGAATTTTTGCATACCCTATTTTTAGTGGAACCTAGTAAGGCAAAATGTATGGTACCTTCCTGCAACCATATACTCTAAAGACTGTAGAAACTGGATACAATATTATGTCACCAAAATTGTGTACTATGGTGATGTCCTGACAATACTCCTTAGGTCTAATTAACCTCAACAATTCCCTTGGGATCCTAGGATTTTCAAAATATAATAGTGTCCTAAGCCTTGAAGCAAAATTTCTGTCAAAGACAAGGAAGCTAGCTTCAATCCTATCCCAAGAGAAATTTGTTGTCCACAACTAAACTAGCAATGTTTCTCCATTATTCTCCTTGACAATATCAATTGTTGAACTGAAAAATTATTCACCCTTGTACAAGAACATATGCATTAGCATAGAGTACCACCCAAAAGGCCTGCTTATCTTCATATTCTTCATCCCCATTAATCCATCATGGATTAAATTAGAAAGGTGAGAGGCAAAATAAAAAATTAGTGCCAATTGTGGGTGTAAAGACTGTACCATCATAAACATATACGGAATTGGCATGTGGGTTGCCTCATCATGCCCAAGAATCAAAGTCAGAGACTTGTATATAGCTTGTGCCCGTAAAATGAATAAGTCCAACCTGAAAGGCTTAGGTGTACTGGGGCTAATCACACACATTGATCCAATCTGATCAAGGAAGTGCCTTAAAGGCCCTTTCCTTAAATAATCTTTCTGTGCATCATATATTTTAGTGAATTCTTTAAAATCAATCTTTTCTAGCCCAATAGAAGGGTCATTCAATGAAAACACCTCTCTAATCTCATCTTCTATAATACTTATTAAGTCATTTCCATTTATGTACTTGACACATCTAGTCACAGGATCATAACACCTAGCAACCTAAATGAGGAGGTTTGCATCCATGAACACTCCAAGGACAACTAATTTCCCTATATCAAACTACCATATATTACTAAGAGGGGCACAAGAATTTATTTGAGAGTATGCTACCCTAAACAATATCAAACCATTGTGATCTTTCCCTATCCTAGCATCCCTCATCCAGAGCCCTCTATCATGAAGTCCCTCATTTACAAAGTCCCTAGGGTTTCTTGGGAGTAATTCCTTCACTTTTGCTGCCCCATTCTCTGAATGTGGGAGTAACTACATCAAATCTTCAAAAATGCCCCTATCTTTATACTCTGTCTTTCTGGATAATTCCCTCTTAGGTGACATCTTTAATTAGGGTTATGAAATAATGCACAAATACTAGAGAAAACCCCAAATATTACCAGACAACTATAACCAAGAAAACTAATCTCCTTACACTCCTTTCTCCTTAAAATTTTATGCAATACTTAACTTAGAAATTTGGCCTACTAGATGCTTTGAAAAACTTCGCTTGATATCGCTCCGGAGAGAAAAATAGTCTCGCTTGCCAAGATACTTTGAAAGAGGTAAAATTTTCAATGATCAAATTAGGGTATATAATGTTTTTCCAACTGTTTACAATTCATCTGCATGAAACTCATTAAGTTCAGCATTAATGAGAACTGGTGGCTTCAACGTTCATAGGATGCGAGCAACGTCACATAACAAAATTTCAAATTTGAACCGTCGATCCATTTTCTTTTCAGTGCATTAGATGGCTAACAAAATTAGTAGCATAACCTTTTGTTACTTTTCCCTAGACTAGTTCTCAACCAATGAGAACATTCTAAATTAAGCATGTGTAGAAGTTACAACTTAACTTTAGGCTTTGATTGGAGTGGACAGGTGTCACCCTGTTGCTAAAGTGCAAGCATAAGATCTGAACACTTTTCCTCAGTGGTATAATGACCACTGTTGATCTTTTTCCAACTTATCAAGCCTTTATCATTTCTCAAAATGATGATCCCACCTTCACTTTACAAACCTTTCATTAAACCAAAAACTGCCATGTTGCACAAACTAGCAGGCGGACCCCTCTCTATTCTTTCTTAGTATCAAAGCTACTGACAACTACCACATCACTTTTTACTTCGACCAATCAAAAACTAGCATGTCATCATGACTTGACTATGGAGGACCCACTGTTCAGTCTGCATCCTTATTATAAGATCGAATGGTCATCACTATACCACAAGCTTTAAACATCATGCATCTTATACCAGAGGTATACCGACAACCATAAGATCTATTTGAGCTTTATCTATCTAAGAAGACCAACCCCACTTTACTACGTCACCTAGGACAAGTGTCAACTAGAGAAAACTACCACAAAAAAGAGAATGTTAGAAAACTACCATGTCAGAAAAGGTTTTAATCGGACGCTTGTCGCTAAGGCGCATTGATTAAAAAGTAGTCAACTCAACCCAATGGTATAATGAAAACCATCGATGCAATCCATTATTTAATTGCTAGCATTCCTTTGAAGATGGGCCCACTTAGATAGATGTCATTTTGTCACAAAAGCATATGTCAAAGATTCTAACAACCGAGAGTCTTAAGGTTTAACGACAGCCACTAGTTTTTAAAAGGAAGTCAGTTGAAAAGATAGACGGGGAAAACTAAGGTAATAAAATAAATTATTTAAAAGGACCCCGCTGAGAAACCTAGTGACATAACACATAAAGTGGTCTTTTAAAAGGGTTTAATATTGCACATGCTCTATTGGGAATGTTAATGAGAAAAAAGTAACACTCAAACATAACAAAGCTTAGGTCGATCTAGGGTTTTCCGCCACAATGCCCACTATTAAGTTTTAAAACCATGATTTCTCAAAAATTTAAGCATGAGGATCAAAATTTAAAATAGTACCAACAAATCCCTCACTTGCCAATTATTTTCAAAAATTATAAGAATTAATTCTTCAGCCTTCAAATGATAAATTCTAGAATTAATTTTTGTTGTATTAATCAACACAATGTCATCAACAAACTACAAACTTTAGATCTGTCCTTAACAAATCTGATATACAACAGCACTGAATTATGATCTTAGAAATATTCAGCTATAAAATTCACCATCAACAGATAATGGCTCAAATTACGAGATGAGGAATCAGTCCTCGAAACCCTAGCTAGAATTTGTCTTCTTCCCAAATTCCAAGAAAATAATGATTGCATAAAAGATTAGTAAAGTGCTTTTTTGAATAGAATATATAGGCTTTTTAGAAAAATCACTTAACATTATTTTTCACTTAATTGGATTTTAATATAACTCCACTTTATAACATAAAGTTATAAAGTCGTAAGTTATTAAATTAAATCAATATAATTTAATTTAATAACAACATTTAAAATGTAAGCCACATAAAAATCCAACTGAGGTCAACAAACTTTTGACAAAGCCCAGGTCCAACTGCCCAACCAAGAATAGGCACTGCCCTGCCATAAATAGCTACTACTAAAAATAGACTTACCAAAAATAGTAAATCCATCCCAGAAACTCCCAGTGACCCTCAAAACACACTGTCAGCTCACGAGGGTCACATTGATGAATTGATTATGCTCAACTGCAAAGACCTGCTAAAATGGGGACATTATAGTCCTCCTTCCCCAAGATTGCTTGTCCCCAAGAAATTGCAATCCTGGGTGCTACAAAATATCCTTAGGATCCCAAGTGGCATCCTCATTAGGAAGTCCGTGCCACTTCATGAAAAACTCTCTAACAACTCTACGCCATAGATGCCTCTCCTTGGTCTCCAAAATAGCCTCAAGGACCAACTCCAATCCACCCTCATCATTCAAGGGAGGTAACATAAAAGATGGTACAACATGCTGACCCAATGCCTTCTTGAGGCATGAGAGGTGGAAACATTATGAACCCTGCTATCAAGAGGTAAATCTAGCTCATATGCAACTTCCCCCACCTGAAAAACTACACAAAAAGGTCCATAGTAATGGGGCTTGAGATTCTTAGCTTTGCTCTTCTTGATAGAAGACTATCTGTAGGGCTGTAACATCAGATAAACCATATCATCCACCTGAAAAGAATGAGCAATCCTCCTCTGATCAACATACTACTTCTACTGATTCTAAGCCCTCTGAATATTATCTTTTAATGTATGCATGATATCTTGACCATCCTGTAACATATCCCCAGCACTGGGCACTTAACTATCACTGCATAATAAATCCATGAAACTAGGAGGATCATACCCATACAAAGCCTGAAATAGTGACATCTGAATAGTCATGTGATGATTGGAGTTATAACAAAACTCACACAAATGTATCCACTTCACCCAAGCCCGCTGTTGAGAAGAAACATAATTCCATAGATAGCCCTCCACCCATTTATTCACTATCTCAGTCTGACCATCAGTCTGAGGGTGGTAACTAGTGCTGGGAGTCAATTTTGTCCCACATAACTAGAAAAGCTCCTACCATAAATGACTCATAAAGTGACTATCACGATCACTCACAATAGTCTAGGGAAAACCATGTAATCTGAATACCTCTTGGAAAAATAACTCAGCTAACTAAACAATTGAGAAAGTGGTGGTAATCAGAAAGAAATGGGCGTACTTGGTAATAATATCTACCACCATGAAAATACAGTCTCTACCTTGGGCTTTCGGCAAGCCCAAATAAAATCCATAGATAGACAAGCCCACTTCCATTCAAGAATGAGAAGTGGCTATAACAACTTGACCAGATAAGTATGCTCTTGTTTGTTCTGCTGACAAACAAAGCACTCACAGACATACTACTGAACATCTATCTTCAACCCCTTCCAAGTGAACCTCTCATGAATTTTCCTATAGGTCTTAAAGAAACCCATATGTCCCACCAAATGTGAATCATGAAAAGCCCAAAAAATGATTTGTCTGACACTAGAACCAGGGACCAAATATATCCTCTCCTTGTAAATGATCAGCTCATTCACAAGTGTATAATCACTGTCCTATACATTGCCATAAAAAATAATAGAGGCCCACTAATCATGAGCATACTTTACAATAATCAGATGTCTCCAATCCTCTACTATCTCTAAAATCATGCACAAGTGGGTTTTTTGAGAAAGGGCATCAGCTACCACATTCTAAGTACCTTTGATATAAGAAATATCAAAGTCATATGACTGCAACTTACTAACCCACTTCTGCTATCTCTCATTAAGATCATGTTGTCCAAGGGAATGCTTCAAGCTATTATGATTAGTTTTAATACAAAATTTTCTCCCCACTAGGTACTACTTGAATTTGGCCAAGGCATGCATAATGGCCAACATTTCCTTGTCATATATACTAAATAGCCTCTCAGGACCCCTGAGCTTATGACTCTCAAAAACAATATGATGGCAATCCTGAGATAGCACCACTCCAATAGCTTCCTCTGAGGCATCATAGTGCAACTTGAAGGGTCTCATGAAATCTGGTAGTTCCATAATTGGGCATGTAGTCATGATCAACTTAAACTTCTCAAAACACTCTTGTGCTTGATCAGTCCAAATAAAAGCACCCTTATGAGTTAAATTAGTAAGCAACACTGCATGTCTAGAAAAACCTGACACAAATCTCTGATAGAAAGTACATAGACCAATGAATCCCCTCAACTGTGTCAAGTTTCCTGGTGTAGGCCACTCCAAAATAGCATGAACCTTGTCTGGATCCATGCAAACTCCCTCTGTGCTGATGATATGTCCCAAACACAGTAACTCTGTCATGCCCAAAGCACACTTGGACTCCTTGGAAAATAAGGAGGCCTCATCAAGAATGCCGAGTACTGTATCCAAATGTGTTACATGCTCATCCCAAGTCTTACTGTAGACTAATATGTCATAAAAAAAAACAAGAAAAAATCTCCGCAACTGACCATGGAAGACTCTGTTCATAGTAGACTGAAATGTAGTGGGAGCATTAGTCAAACTGAAAGGCATGACTAGAAACTCAAAATGGCCACAATGACACCTAAATTCTATCTTCTCCACATCTTTCTCTCTAAATCTGATCTGATGGTATCCAGATCTCAAGTCAATCTTGGAGAAGTATTTGGCCCCATGTAACTCATCAATAAACTCATCTATACAAGGAATCGGGTATCAATTTTTAATAGTTTTCTTGTTCAACATCTGGTAATCTATACACATTTTGAGTGTCCCATATTTTTTCTTCACCAAAATAATAGATAAAGAAAAAAGAGACTTACTCGGCCTAATATGTCCCATAGCGAGCAGCTCCTGAATGGTCTTTTCAATCTCATCTTTCAATCACTTAGGGTGCTGGTAAGGAGTAATCATGATGGGCTTAGTGCCCTCCTCTAAATCAATAATGTGTTCAATTCTTTTGTCTAGTGGTCTACCAAATGGTAAATCATTAAACACCTGGGATTGTTTAATTCTGAGTTGCTAAATATTGGGATGATAAGCTGGCCCATTCGTGTTATCTAGTGTAGACAACATCCTACACTCTACTGCCCAATCTATAACATCATCATGCTGTACCAATCACTGCATCCAATTGTAGGAAATAGTCTTCAAATCACCACCCTGAATGGCCTTAAGAATGTGGGTCTTACCATCCTTGATGAACCTCAATTCCATCCTTTCCATGTTCATGTAGATATCCTTAAGTGAATGCAACTAGCTCATGCCAAGAACTATATCCGTGTTGCCCATGTCAACCACATAAAAATATGCCTTGAAGGAATAATTATTTAGCTTTACAGGAAGCTTAGGAATCTTTTTATTGCACTTGAGAGAATAACCATCAGCTACTTGCACTCTAAGTCCTTCAAAATCTTCAATTTCAAATCCTCTCTTAGCCACCAAATGAGAGTCAATAAAATTATGAGTAGCTCCTATGTCAAAGAGAGTAATAACTCATTGCCCTGCCAAGAGACCATGCATTCTAAAGGAATTTTCCTTTTTCATGCTAATGAGGTACACCACCTTGAAATTAGAATTAATCACCTACTCATCATCATTACCTGGAATGTCATGTGAATCATGCTCATCATGAACTCACTATATCTAAAAATTAGAATCATCTTCATCATCATAAAACCACTCCATCATCTTATTCTTTCCCTTAGGCTTCAAGGGACAATCATGATTCAAATCATAAGGCCCTCTACAATGAAAACATAATTTCCTTCTCCTTAGATCATTTAAAGTCTCTTGATCCAAAGGACCTATTGTAGGATGGCTAGAATCAACTCTATCATCCCTTTTAGGTGTTGTCTTGTCATAGGAAGTATTGGGAGGTCTCACAACAAATCTGTTCTATGGAGTAGATGCTTCCAAATTCCTTTCTTTTTTCATAGCTACTTGTAAGGTAGGTGGTTCCAAAGACTTAACCCATCCTCTAGTAGGCTCCATCAACCCCTCCACAAAGAGCATAAATCTCCTCTCTGAAATGTCATAAACCATAAAAGACAATCTCTGAAACTCACTGATAAAGGTCTCCAGGCTACCTATTTGTCGCAGTTGAACCAACTCTCTAAAATAAGTTTCAGGGTCCTTCTTATCGAACCTTTCTATCAATATATCCATGAAATCCTGATAAAACATAATCTGATCATGTTGAAGTGACACCAACCCATGGTACCACTAGTCATGGGCTATACCATCTAGATGTAAAACAAAAAAATGAATGGTGTCCTCCTCAGACATAGGACACAAAGACAAATAAGTGTCAAGCTTGTGAAACCAAGCTCATGCTGTCACCTTACCATTGCCATCATAATGATCCAAAATCATCTTGTTGGTTGCCTAGCACAAATTAGTATCTCTAGGTCTCTGTCTGTCAGGTATAGGTCTACCCCTAGAGTGCTCACACTTTTGTGAAAGAAACTTGTCAAAATTCAAATTTTATTTTATTGCATGTGGTAGAGCATCCCACTCAACATAATGTGCAACAATATCGTCTACAAATGGAGTGGCCCCAAACTTAGTGGTAACTGCGTCCACCTCAGGTCTCAAAAATATATGACACTATGGTCTATCATAAACACCAGCATACCCTGCTCTGTCATGTCTATCCTCCTACCTAGGATGATCCTCAGCTCTTATCCTGTCACCCACACGTGACCTATCATTTGCTCTAGATCTATGAGAACCAGCTAAAGCACTCAGAGTGCCTCTGTCTCAACCATGATCACTAGGAATTTTCATACACTATAATGTATCAGATAACTACTGTAGTATAGTAGAAACATGATTTTGACCATCTGCAATACCTTGGAAAGCATCACGGGCTTCTTTATCAAGTTTTGAAGTAGTAGTAGCATTCCTATATTTTGAACCATCTGCATTACCTAAACCACCTGCATTACTTGAACCACCTATACCCTTGTCACCCATACTACCAAACTGTATCTTAGGTTCTCCCTCACCAAAAGGAGAATTAGGATCTCTGTGGGAGTAGTACATGCCAGGACTAAACCTCTGTGCCATGTTGAACCCAAATTACCCTGCAGGCTAGCAAGAATTTGGCTCTGATACCACTATGAAGAACTGGAATTGGCTCTTCTTGTATGTTTATTAATAAATTTGAAAATGACTACAAATTTTCTCAATAATATTTAAACTGAGCAAATTCCAATGATAATTCCTCCAATATTTAATTATTCAATTCAATAAAATAATGTTTTGAATAACATTCACTATTTAAAATCACTTTTCAAACAAATTTGAGAATAATCACATAGCAAATAAATACCAAGCACCTGTACTTCTATGAATTCCCTTCATGCTATTATAGCCTCTTGGAAATGGCCACCCTCTACAAAATATAGTACGTAATTGCACTGAATAATTCCTACAAGGTTTGCAAATGAAGGCCATATCCAAAGAATAGCATATCGGCCCTGCTGGAATAGACATGACTTCCAGAAATTACTGCTACCAATCCCACAATACACATCCTAGTTGTTGCCACCAATTCCTACAGGCACGTGCTAGGAATTTATGATGTTGACGTAGCTTGGGAGGATGCAATCAAGCTACCCAAGGACATTCTCCATTTAATTTTGATCATAACACAAAGATGGCATAACAATCTTCAAATTCAATAATCCCTCACTTGCAAATTATTTTTGAAAATTATAAGAATTAATTCTTCAGCCTTCAAATGATAAATTCTAGAATTACTTTTTGTTTTATTAATCAACACAATGTCATCAGCAAACTATGAAATTTAGATCTGTCCTTCACAAATCTGATATACAACAACACCAAATTGTGATCTCAGAAATATTCTATTGTAAAATTCACCATCAACAGATAATGGATCAAATTATGAGATGAGGAATCAGTCCTCAAAACCCTAGCCAGGATTTGTCTTCTTCCCAAATTCCAAGAAAATAATGATTGCATAAAAGATCATTAAAGTGATTTTTTGAATAGAATATATAGGCTTTTTGGAAAAAGTACTTAACATTATTTTTCACTTAATTGGCTTTTAATATAACTCCACTTTATAACATAAAGTTATAAATTCATAAGTGATTAAATTAAATCAAAATAATTTAATTTAATAACAACATTTAAAATGTAAGCCACAAAAAAATCCAACTGAGATCAACAAGATTTTGACAAAGCCCAGGTCCAACGGCCCAACCAGAAATAGGCACTACCCTGCCAGAAATAGCCACTGCTAAAAATAGATTGACCAAAAATAGTAAAACCATCCCCAAAACTCCCAGAGACCCTCAAAACAGACTTTCAGCTCACGAGGGTCACATTGATGAACTAACTATGCTCAACTACAGAGACCTACTAAAATGGGGACATTACAATATGAGATCAAGATTTTGGTTATGACTTCATTTGTACTTGTCATGTTTTGATTTATGATGATATCATGTGATGTAAATGCTATGAGTAGTGTAGGATGTATGTATGGATTGATGTAATGCAATGGTTTCTCTCAAATGTATGAATGGATGTATGATTTTGATTATGCTCATGTATGTAATGCAATGTAATAGATGGAATGATCATGAATATGTAATGTAAATGCAATGATACACATGATATGTTTTGCAGGTATTGATGAAGACAAGTACTCAGTCTTATTTCAAAAAGGATGTTTGACCCAGGAAGGTGACTACTTGCAGTTCTGTGAGGAAACCTTTGTGTGAGATTCATCTCTTCATGTCAAGTTTAAGTTTAGGTTGGAAGAATCATTAAAGTGTTCAAGCAATTTGTGAGATCATGCAATCATGCAAAGTGCAAAATAACATGCAGAATGAAATGCAAACCTAAGACCTAGGACCTAGTCACTGATCAAGTGTTGATTTGTTGTCAACATTGAAATTTTTAGGTAATTGGATAAATCAATACAACATCCACTAGTTAGGAAATAATGAATATATGAATATTGACTTGTATGCACAAGAATCAATACAACATCCACTGGCTAGACAACCATGGACATATGAATATTGATTTTGTTTTCGGAGTGTCGGATTAGATATAAGCACCAAGGCACAAATGCTAGGATGACCTGAATATCATGTCCATTTTGATATAGCAATTTGTATAAGAATCAAAACATAGACATCATGATGACCAGAATATGCCTTGCAAAACAAACACATCAAGCAGTGAAGAGATAATTCTAAATCCAGTGTGAATTACCCATAGTGACCCTTTATCATTCACATCCTTAGGTAAGATCACGTTTCACAGTAGGAGTAAGAACTTTCTCAAAAAGACAATAGTTAGATCAAAGTTCGTTGAATTTTTTGGGTATCAATGGTCAAGGTACACATGGCCATCCAATACGAGATAGAGGCTCTTACAAACGGACACCATTTCAATCTAGAATTTCCAAAGTTGTTAGATTTTCACATAGAAGTAGAAAACAAAGAAAAGATTATGCCCCCAGTCATCACTCTCTAAATCCTGTAAAGGACATCGTCGAAGAGCTTGAAGGGACACAATATGAAAAAATCTCAATGTGAATCAGTTAGCATACAAGGAGATAAAAGCATGTAAAAGCATAGATTGTTTTCAATTTGTGTTGATGTTTGATTGCATTGTTGTAGATGCAAAATGCTTTCTAGAGAGGAGATAGAAAGACTGACTCAGATGAAGCTTCAAAGGACTTTGACTGGATATGACATGTCTAAGATATACTAGAGGCCATAGGATATGACTGTGATTGCCCCCAAGTTTGAACATTGATAGGGTATAGACGCTTAAGATGATTGGTGTACAAAATGACTTTATTGAAAACAGGAATGTAGAAACAAACTAGGAGATATGTACAAACTAAAGCAAGACTGAAAGATGGGCAAGACCAAGATTGCGTTGATAGATGGAGCATTTTGAACAAGTGGCACCCATTTGCTAGGTTTTCACCATCTTGGCAGAGATTCTATTTTTGCTTCCAAGGCACCTGTTCCTAGGTTTTCACCAAGGTACTTTTTCTTTTTCTCATTTTTTTTGTATTTTTCATTTTTTTCAATTTTTTTGTACTTTTGACATTTTTTGATTTTTTTGTGAATCATCAAGGCACCTCTTGCTAGGTTTTCACCAAGATGTTCATTTTTTTTTGACTTTTTTAGTTTTTTATAATTTTTTTTCAGGACATTTTACCATAGACTGAATGCCTTAGGTGTAGAATTTCTTCAAATGGAGAACGTTGATTGGTTCTAGAAGCTATTCTCCTTTAGTCATTGAGAGTTGATAGGCTCTAGAGCCAAAAGTAGTAGTGATAAAAAAGGGACCTAGCCAGTTGGGTTCAAACTTCCCCTTGCTCTCTTTATGTGATTGATTTTTAGGATTCTCTCTCAAGACTAGATCAACAACCTGAAAATCTCTGTGTCTGACTTTCTTGTTGTAACCTCTAGACATTCTCTTCTGATATACTCTGAGATGGTCATATGCTACTTGTCTGCACTCATCTAGTAGTTCAAGTTCTTGAAACCTAGATACTCTGTAGTCATCATCAGTTACTAGACCATGCATTCTGATTCTTAGTGATGAGATTTCAACCTCAATAGGCAATACCACTTCAGACCCATAAACTAAAGTGAATGGTGTAGCCCCAGTTGGTGTTCTAATACTTTTTTTGTAGGCCCAGAGAGCTAAATTGATCATGAGATGCCAATCTCTTCCTATTTTATTAACTATTCGATGCAATATTTTCAATAGATTCTTGTTTGAAGCCTCTGCTTGTCCATTCCCTTGAGGATAGTAGATAGATGACCAATGTTGTGTAATCTTGAATTTAGCACATAGATCATCTAAGTCTCTATTTTTGAATTGACCACCATTATCTATGGCTATAGAATGTTGAATACCATACTGACATATGATGTAGTTCAAGATGAACATAGAAATATGTTTTCCAGTTGCTTGAGTTAAAGGAATTGCTTCTACCCATTTTGTGAAATAATCTATAGTTGTGATTATATGGGTATGTCCATTAGAAGAATGAGGATGTATGGATCCTATAAAATCAAATGCCCATTGGTGAAAAGGCCATTGTGTAGTAAAGGGAATTAGATCTCTCCCTGGTGCATGAATTAAGTTACCATGTACTTGGCACTTTTGACAGTTCTTAGCAAACTTGATAGCCTCTTTTTCCATTTCAGGCCAATAGTACCCAGCCCTAATAAGTTTTTGAGCTAGTGTTAAACCATTCGAATGTGAGACACATATACCTTCGTGGACTTCCTCTAATGCACATTGAGACTCTTCCTATTCTAAACATCTAAGTAGTGTACCATCTAGACCTCATTTGTATAGATCATGACCAATGATGACATACCAGGATGCATTGCGGATAAGGTATCTTTTCTCATGGTGGTTAAAGGTATCATGAATGATTTGGTCTTGGAGATAGGAGAAAAGGTTTTTGTATCAAGATGAGTCATGACCAACAATAGTGTAGATCATGCGAGTTTTAAGGGAATCATATGCAAGATAAGATAGTGCTTCCACTAGGAACTCGTAGTGTAGCTCATGTTCAAGCTGCTATAATAAAGTAGATAGCATTGCCATTGCATCGATAGCCTTGTTCGCTGTTCTAGGAATTTTCTCAAAGGTGATAGATATGAAATATTTCTTTAGATCATCTACTATTCTCTTGTATGGGATTAGATTTCCATCTTTCATTTGATACACATCATTGACTTGGTGTATTACAAGTTGTGAGTCTCCATGAATGTGTAATTCTGTTACTCTCCATTCAATTGCTATCTTCATGCCATTAAGAAGGGCTTCATATTCAACAATATTTTTGGTGCAAGGAAACTTGATTCTAAATGCTTTAGGGATTGAGTATCCTTGAGGAGTGATGAATAATATGCTTGCTCCAGATCCATTCTATGTATAGGAGCTGTCAAAGAATAACTTCCATGCTCTAGAAGAAAGATTCATGATAGAGGAATCTGGGAATTCCATTTGCATTGGTGTATCATCAAACAAAGGTGCTTTAGCCAATTGATCAATAATTACCTTTCCTTTGATATCTTTTCTTTCAACATATTCAATGTCAAATTCACTTAATAACATCACCCATTTAGCTAGTCTACCTGTGAGGGTAGCTTTGCTTAGTAGGTACTTTAGTGGATCAATCTTAGCTACCAGATGTGTGGTATGAGATAACATGTAATGTCTTAGTTTCTATGATGCAAAGATCATAGCTAGACAAGCTTTCTCAATCATTGAATAGTTCTTCTCATATGCTACCAATGTTCTACTGATATAGTATATAGCTCTTTCTTTCTTGTTCTCATCATGTTGTGCTAGTAATGCCCCCAGTGATGTATCTATGGTGGAGACATATAATATCAATGGATTCCCTTGAATAGGAGGCATCAAAATAGGAGGATTTGATAGATATTTCTTGATATGGTTAAAGTTCTTTTCACATTCCTCATTCTATGCAAAGGTCACACCTTTATGTAATGTCTTTGTGAAAGGTTGTGATATGTCTACTAGCTGAGATATGAAGTGTCTAATAGATTGTAATCTCCCTTGCAATGTTCTCATTTGATTGATATTCTTGGGAGGTTGCATCTCCATGATAGCTTTAACCTTAACTGGATCTACTTCAATTCCTTTCTTTGAAACAATGTAGCCTAAGAGCTTTCTAGAAGTGATACCAAAAGAACACTTCTTAGGGTTCAGTCTGAGACTAAACTTCTCCATTAAATCTAGTATTTTGTTCAAATCATTCAGATGTCTAGATCTTATCATAGATTTTTCTAAAGTATCATCAACATAATCCTCCATAGTTTGATGCATCATGTCATGAAAGATAGATGTCATAGCTCTTTGATATGTAGTACCAACATTCTTAAGCCTAAATGGCATGACATTCCAACAGAAGGTACCCCATGCACACGTGAAGTTAGTTTTCTCTTGATCTTTTGGAGCAATTTTTATTTGATTATATCCATAAAAACCATCCATTAAAGAATACATCTCAAATCCCGTAGTCATGTCCACTATCATATCAATATTAGGTAATGGAAAATCATCCTTAGGGCATGCTTTGTTTACATCTCTGAAATCTGTGCACAATCTGATTGATTTATCTAGTTTAGAAATAGGTACAATATTAGAGATCCATTCAGCATAGTCAATAACATAGATGAATTTGGCTTTTAGTAGTTTCTCTAATTCAGCTTTGACCAAGAGTGCAACATGTGGATGCATCTTTCTCAATTTTTTCTTAACAGGTTTGACGCCTGGAGCTATAGATAAATGGTGCATTATAAGATTAGGATCCAACCCTGGCATATCTAAATATTTCCATGCAAAGTTGATCTTCTTTTCTGTTAGGAATGTGGTAAATTTTTTCTTTTCTTCTTCTGATAAGGATTGTGCTACATGGATAAACTGTGGTTCTTCTGCTATTCCCAAGTTGATGGATTGAGTGGGCTCAATTAGAACTAGAGATCTATCTTGTAAATGACTCAGAAAGACATCAAATATCTTATCCTTAGGTGCCTCAGAGAGGTTTTCATCTTTGGATACATCTTTTATTTTTACTTTTGTAGGTTTTGAGACTGCCACAAAGTGGTTTTCACCCTCAAAACTCCTTTTCTTTTTATTTTTATTTCTATTCTTTTGACTAAGATACTTGATGTCAGACTCCATCATGCTAATGCTCAGTTCACTGATGGAAGTTGTCATAGGATCAACTACATTGAGGTAGCAAGCAAGGGCATTGTCATTTGGAAAGGTATAGATACCTTGGCTCAGATTCATGGAGGTTTGGTCAAGAAGTTCAGGATGTTGGATAGTCAAAGCGGTGAAAGATTGGGAAATAGTGTTTATGGATATGGATTTGTCATCATTGGTCCTAACTTGACTCTCAAGTTCAAAGGTGATATTACAACTTAAGATGTTCAATTCATGAATAGGCTCAATGTTATTGTGGGAGTCCACTTTAGCCATCGGTGGATCAGACTTGTTAAGTTCATTATTTCACTCTAGAATTACGTTGGGTTTAGGTGCATATTGGTGAATAACAACAATATGTTTTTCTAAGATAAGCTCATCTTCCTCTGGAATGGCTCCCCATTCATAGGCATTTGATTCTTCATCTATGCCTCTAGGAAATTTAAGAACATGAGTAAAATCAGGGTGGATACCCCAAGAAGGGTTACCCTCATATTCTGATTTGAATTCATACTCATGGGAATCTATTTCAAAATAAATACCACCTTCTTCTTTGTCTATTTGATTTCCTTCGAGATTAGCTGGTTCTTGTGGTGCAACTATCTCTTGTTATATAGTAGGTTCTTGTGTTTCTACTACATTGATTCTTTTTACTAGATCATCTTCAGCTTCAAGAAGGTCTTTAATTTCTTTAGGCAAACACTCATAAGGAATGAGCTCCTCAGTAGTGGTGTTAGAATAATCACTGTCAGATTGTTCAGTTGTTTCTCCTGATGAGTGGATTGTTGCTGATGGTTCAATCTATTCTAAGACATGTGGGGAGTTCTTGCTAAGATAGAAAGGCTCATTCTTATATCCTAGACCTGTTGTATTCTTTTTGGTTCAACCATGATGGTCAAGAGGTGATAGAAGACCTTTACCTTGTAGTCCTAGAGGTCCTTTTCCAGTATATCCCATCTTTGTGATCAATTTTTCCCCTGGTCCATATGACTTCTAAGGAATTTTGCTTGAAGTATAGTCACATTTCTAGACTGATTGGGATTGAGACTCATCCTTGTATAACCATGCAAGTACAACTTCATTTTCCTCAAAATCTTGTTTAGATACTTGTTTTGTGACAAAACTTCCATTGAATATGACTTGGGATTCTTTAGCTATAGGTTTCACTTTGTCCAATGGCTGTCCATAAGATTTAGGGGACAACAGGAGAGATGTGAGAGATAAAAAAGGTTCCATTGTGTATTCTCCCATGCCCTTATCCTTAATTTTGACTTCTTTAGCAATGTCTTCCATTTTGGATGTTGAAGCAACGTTTAGTTTCTTAGTGGAAGATTCTCTATTATTAGGAACAAGTTTATAACACTTTCATTCAAAGCATTGCAAGTTGTGTATAGGTCAGTTGGAATCATCACCTCTACTCATTCATAAGGAAATTTCAAACATTGATGGTATGTGGAAGGAATAGCTCTCATTTCATGTATCTAGGGTCTTCCTAGAAGAATATTGTAAGCCAAAGGTATATCAAGAACTTGACATGTAGTATCTTTGATGATTGGACCTATTTTGATAGGCAAGACAATTGTTCTTTTGGAAGATCTGTCTTCTTCATCATATGCCTTGATAGTTATTTTCTTTTTAGGATCAATAGTAGCTTCAGATAATCCCAATTGTGTAATCAATTTATAAGAATAAATTTTGAGACCAACACCTCCATCTATCAACACACGTTTGACTCAATGGTTTTGGATTAAGACCTCAATATGCAAGGGCTGGTTATGCAAATGAATCAAGGAATTATCATCTTCCTCTGAAAAGGAGATATACTATAGAGATGTTAGATGACCCACTATAGCCTAGAATTTGTCTAAATCAAGGTTGTCAAGAACATTGGATTCGAGAAGAGCTTTGTCTAGAATGGCTCTATGAGCTAGAGATATCCAAAGCAACTAAAACATTGAGATTTTGGCATTTGTATGCTCGAGTTGTTGGAAAATACTTTATAACGTAGGCCTAATGTCTTTAGGATTTGAAGATTTAGATGTAGCCTTCTATTTAGGAGTAGATGAAAGATTGAAAGGCATCTTAGGGACATTGGATGAATCTGGGATTTATCCTTGCAGATGTGCCTGAGCTTGTGATTAAGTAACTGCATTTGCTGATTGATTTTCTCTATCTCTTCTTACAATTGTGATGACATTGCAATGCTCAGATAGACATGGTTCAACCATATTGATAACAACATTATTTTGAGAGTAGGCATAATTGACTTTAGCACCCATATTAGGTTGAGAAGAAGAATCTTCTTTACCATGTTTTAGAAATGGTTCTGTGAATGCTGTATGATCATTATTGCTCTTATGATTATCAATTGTGATCTCTCCATTATTAATTTTGTCTTGTATGATGTGTTTCAAGCAAATGTAGTTATTAGTTTTATGACCCTTATTGTGATGGAAGTCACAAAAATCATTCTCTCTCCACCATTTTGGTTTAGGTTTAGGATCAAAGAATTTTATCTTAGGCAAGTAAATGATGTTGTTAGACAATAGAGTTTTCATGGAAGATTCCAAGGACTCTCCAAGAGGAGTGAATTTGTGGTTAGGATCTATAGCCCAAGGTTTGTAAGCAGATGGCTTCTTGTTAGATTTTGATGTTTTAGCTTCAGAAGCTTTGATGGCTTGGGTACCAATAGTGAGATTGAAAGTGGGTGCCTTAGATGGGGCACATATAGTATAAACAATGCCATCTGTGATGACGCCTTTATTCTTGTTCTAGTTTTTGCCCTTGTCTTTAGAACTAGATCCGGATTCATACTTGTCCTTTTGAAGGGATATGTATCCTTTTTGCACAAGTACTATCTCAATTTTGATTGCATTTTCAACCATCTTATCAAAGGATGTATGATTTTGCATTTGCAAATGGTAGTTGAGTTCTGGAACAAGATTGTTGATGAAGATTTCCAACTTCTCAGTTTCTGGAATGGGTCTAGAATATAGAGAAAAATTCTTCCTCCATCTTTTGAGAAAAGTCAGGAATGGTTCTCCTGAGTTCTATTTCAGATTGCAGATATTGATCATAGTGACCAGATGTTGAATGTTATAGGAGTATTGTTGATAGAAATTTTTGATTAACTCCTCAAATTTTTTGATAGTGGGAGGCATTTTTGAGAACCAATGAATAGATGACCCTCCCAAAGATTGAGGGAAAAGATGCATTAAGTAGGTTGGTTCAGGCATGAACTCCATAGATTGAGTACAAAATTCTTTGACATGATCTTAAGGATCAAAGTTTCCATCATACTTATCATATTTAGGCATCTCCACTCTTTTTGGGAATAGTGGCATGTACAAGTCTTTATCGAATGGAAACTCTGATCATCAAGATCATGTCAACTCTAGATTCCTTTTCTTTTTCAAGTTTGTTAAGTTTGACTTGCATGGCATGCATCTATTTCATCATAACCATGATAGGGGTTTCTTCTTCATGCATGATGATATTTTCAACATTAAATTTTGGAGGAAGTTTAGCTCCTTGATGAGCTAACTCTAAAAAGTATGCCTCTCTATCTTCTTTCAAGAAAGGCCTCATCATTTTCTTGAAGTCATCATCATTTTGGTATCGAGCAATTTCAGAAGGTGTGGGTTCTTGATCTGCACCATGTTGGGAATGAGGTCCTTGAGACCCATGATGTGTCCCTCCTTGAGACATGTTAGGAGTTTTAGGACTCCCTGGGATAGATTGATGTAGAGATTGTTGATTACCTTCGTGAGTTGATGGAGGGGGTATGTAACCAATTTTCAATCAAAAATTGCCAAGACCGTCATCTTCGTAAAGACCTAAATTATAGAGTTGCTCGAGGGTTAGACCCATGCAAGTAGACAAAGGTAAGGTATGAGATGCTTCTCTAGATTTCTTGTGTGATGAAGCTCTAGTTTCCACCATTAACCTTCGGTGAAGCAAGAGAGAAAGATGAAGACAATTGAAGAATGACTTGATTCAAGAAGATCGAATGATGCAACCTTGTCAAGATTGAATTGATTGAATAATAGATTGGATGTAAATGAAGGATACTATGCAACAGTAGTATGTGTAGACACCCAAAAGATGGCGGGCACGAGCTCACAACACTTAGCCATTTTGTAAGAAGACTAAATTTGAAGATAATTTTGACAAGGTTTTGACACAAGATGAAAAAGACTCAAATCGATAAATCAGAAGGCTAAATCAGACTCAAGAGACCACTTTAGGAGAATGATTGAATTTGTTTTGGTTTTTTCTCTGTCCCTGACACAGTGAATATTTTGACAGAATCTGGAAATAGGCTGTAAAACCTAGATTTCTAACAAATTTGACAAGTCTCTGACAACTTTTTGAAAATTCTCAAATGAGTTTCTGAATGCTCATACGACATTGGGTATGCTCGCAAATGACAATTGACAAGACTCATACGATAATTGCTGCCAGGGATAATGTTCTTTTGATTTTTGGTGACAACACTCATACGACACAATACTAGATCCCATATGACAATACAAGGGTTATGAAATGACTTTTTCTCAAGACTCATATGACAATCTGAGACTATGGGATGACTTTTGACTCCAGGGAGGAATTTTGCTTCAGATTTTGCAATTTTTAGGCTTTCAGTTTTAGATTGTTGGAAAAATTTTCTGTCTAATTTTGGAGATCTATGTGATAGTCTGTCTCAAAATAGCCAAGTAGATATCAAGCACGCAAAATAACAAGGGAAGCAAGCAATCATCTGAAAACAATGAACAAGGGAAAAAGCAACCTTGGGCATGAACACGCAATATTGACTTAATGTGCTGATCGCTAGGAGTGCTATTTGTGTATGTTCGAAAAAGTTTTTCAATAATGCACATATTCCTAGAAAATGAAAAATTTGGCATCACTAGGGTTTGTAGTAATGGTCTGACTCTATAACTTTTGTGATCTCAAGAGGGTGAACTCCAATCCAGGTGCACCGGGGTTTTGACATAGTTTGAGAATTTAATCAATCAAGAGCTACTAGGGAGATCTGATAGGCCAACAAGAGATCACACCTGTGAAGATTTCCTCCACAAGGACATTTATATAGCGACTGTTGCTACCAGAATGAAAAGGGCTATTACCACTTGAGGTTTTGTCCACATGGTTGAACCAATTAAGGGAATGTCCACTATGGTTAACCCTCTCTAAAGGTGACTCACAAAAGATACCACAGGGGGACTAGATCAAATTCAAGGATCTAGGTTTCTGTTACTATCCAAAAAGGAAGTAGAGCATAATCCCCTAGCCTCTTCACTTCACCAAAACAAAGTAGATAGATTAATTCGACATGCTAAGATTGAAATTATCTCAAAAAGATCTATGATGTCAACCGCTCATGATCTATCAACCTCTCTGGAGAGAGAATGTATCAATCAAAAGTTGAAGACTCAAAAATCTAGTAGAACGCAAGACAATCTCAGTATCCTCCCTACTTACAAGGGGATCCTTCATCAAGAAGAGCTTCACATGCATGAACAAGTGAAAGAAGGCCATTCTATCAAGATCATCCACAAATAGTGTTCATAGGGCCTATTTACTATGTGTAACAGATATGCAGAAAGCAAATCTATGTTTGTTTTATAGCCCAAAATGAAGTCTATGATATGAAAGCAAGAAAAGTCACACAAGCTTGACACGTGAGAGTTCGTTTTATGTCCAAATTGAAGTGTTATTAGATCGTAGGAGAATACCTGAATTCCTCACAATGTGCTTAGTAGATTTTACCTATTTTAGCAATTTAGTTGCGCTTTTCCCAATTAGAGTCAGCAAATATCAATTAAAAACAAAATATCTCAATTGTTAGGGTTATGTGTTAGTCCACATCTAAAAATTAAATCTGAAAAAATGCCAAAATTTATGAAATGACAATTGAATCCTAGAATCAAAACTTGTACGATAGTGGGTTACCTCCCAGATGACAGTCAGGAAACTCGTACGATAGTGGGTGTCTTACCAAATGACAATCTAGCTCTCAAATGATAATCTATAGTTTCTGAAATGAGCCTCAAAATCTTAAACTATCGTATGACAATCAGTAGCTTTTGGTATTAATTTCTGACAAAATTCATACGAAAAATGTACGGACAGAGAATGAAATTGTAGAATCAACCAAAAAAGGATAGAAAATATATAAAAATTGAAATAGAAGAGATGGAAACCTATTTTAGGGACCCACGGTGGGTGCTAGAAATGTGTGTGAATTTTGTACCTATCTATGGACACAACACTTTAGTAAAACATTAGAGGTTAGCAAAATCAAAATATGACAAGTAAATGAAACTATGCTAACCAGGCAATTTACTGCCTTCTAGTATGTGCAAGTATGAAGTTCTTAGATTGAAATCAAGATCAATGACAATACAACACCTAAATGAAGGATTTGAATGCAAAAGAATGAAAAACTATATGAATGTAGATTAGTCTATATTTTTGTATTTTCTGTGCAATAATATAAAAAAACTGTATGTATCTAAGCTAGATGAATGAAAATGAATGCAGATTTAATCTAAGAATGTTATGAATGATAACTACTATGATATAATTGTTAGAAATAGGAAATACTGAGAGGGGGGGGTGAATCAGTATTTCACAAACTTTTTCTTTTGCCCACTTATGGATATAATAGATTACTTTAAAGCATAAGAGACTAAATAGCATACATAATAGTAAATTTAAAGAACTCATAACACATGGTATGTTCTCGAGGAAACCCTGGCCAAGGGAAAACCCCAGTGGGAATGGTAGCCACAAAGATCCACTAATCAAAAGTATCCTATTAAGGATGTTGACCCTGTTAGGAGTCTATTAGAAACATATAGTGTATCAGTCCTGGTTAAGGGACTATAGGCCTTATTAGAAGCCTCAACCTTGTTAGGAGTTGTAGATACAAAACCTAATTACCAGATGAGCTCACTGCCCAAACAAGTAATACAAATGTTTACTGATTACAATATGGTACTGCTTACAACTTCGCATCAACAACTTTTACCACTGTTATAATATACAACTATCACAAGTTACATTTCAAGTATATTCGGTACATTACAATATTACATCTTTATACAAGATAAAAACATAATATCTTTCTCCAGTCAGCTTCCACATCTTTATCCAAGAGTAAACATCTAGGATGTCAGCTCTTTATAATATTAAGTCATTATTTTGACAAGCAAAATAATCCCTTAATTCATTTACTAGTTCTGCCTTCAAAACTGCTCTGTCGGCTATACTTTGTCATCGGTAAGATAATCATAACTTTGTCCGTACTATCCATACTCTTTTGCACACTAAGATGGGGTATCCTTAGACACCATAGAGTCTATGTTCAACTACACAAACTTTGATCATGCTCTAGTGAACATCACCAAAACAAACTGTATCGGGAGCTCTGTCAAAAACACTATTTCATACTTAGACAATTTTAGTCTGCGATCTTCCATACTTACTTTCCAGCTTATGCGATCTTCATAGGGAACATATGTTTCCATAATGACAATATCCATGTACATACCACAACCAAATTGCCAACAATAAAAACTATGCAAAACTATGATCAACAATGAAAGATCTCACAAATTATTTGTCGCAAGTGCTTAATCCATCAATCACCAATTCACCAGAGTAATTGTGCAAATTCAAGTGTTGATGATTATGAAGAGCCGAGCCTTGATTTTATAGAAATTTAGGGCTTGAGGATGCAGGAGAAAAGCCATAAATCACTCTTGATAAACTCAGGTTGATTTTTGAGATAACAAGAAATCAGAGATAATTAACTCTCAAAAATCATGCAAAAGTAGTGTTTTACTCAAAATAGAGTTTTAGATCAAATTTAAACTCATCATCAAATGTTGAGTTTCAATTTTAAAATTGATTGTTAATTTCTAGTTTCCTGCTTTTCTGATTGTGCATGATTTATTTAAAAATAAAGTGATTTATTCTCAACTTAACTGATTTTTGAATTAAAATAATTGATTTATGGGTTAATCAATTATTAAATCAAACTTTATTCAAAAACCATATTATTAAATATTGACAATTGACATTAATTAATTAAATAAGGATTTAATCAATTGATGAAGGGTACTCCTCTTAATACCACAAACACATAACAGAAATAGAGAAACAACAACAATAATATGCAAGAACAAAAAATTGGCTTCTTATTATCTCCACAAATGTAGAATTACAAACTTTCAGAATTACAACATGCAAGCCACATGGGCATTCCCTTACAATATTTTGTAGGACAAAGCCTCGAATCAATACCCAGATCTACTGCCCAGAACTGCCCTAGACAACACTACGGGCCTTATTTACATAGGCAATTTCCACCGCCCGAGAAGGTTCCAAAAATTTAGCCCTAAGGGCCGACCCAACTTAGAATTATTTTATTTTTCAATTTATTACATCAAAGTCGGCTCAAAATAACTTTTGAAACCCGAACATAAATTTTGAAGGAAAATTATTTTCTGCCATTTCAGGTGGCCTGACTTTCGGAGACCATAAGTCATCACCAGTTGACCCGATTGACTATTATAACCCCATTTTAGAAACACCACAAAGTGTTCTACAGGCTTGAATTGCACAAAGCGCCCATCACCCAATTTTTCCACCTCATTCGGGGCCTCTAAAGCCTTCAAAACTGAGTTCAAAGTTTCTGTACCCTGCTGCCAATACTGAAAATCTTCAATATCTTCAAAACTAGACCTGATCTAGCCATGAAACTTTGCTGGCAGGCTGATATGACTGAGGTGAACCTCCACATGTAAAATCAAAACATTCCGAGATCGTAAGGCCAACTTACTAAAAATAGCAAGTTTCCATAAATAGCAGCTCTGCACAAGATAGCCTTTATTGAATACAAAAACATAAATATTTTTTTTTTGGGTGATGCAAGATTGCTCTTACACCCAGGATGCTCCTGCATCATCAATTAGTCATGAGATTTTAGATTTATTGTCAAAATTAAATAATACAATTTAGGAATAAATTTAATTAAATAATTAAGTGGCAGTATTAAATCTAATTAATTAAATATTTAGAATATTCAATTAATCAAACTTTAGGATAAATAGGATTTATCACCAAATAATTATTAAATCAAAGATAATTAGGATAAATAGGAATATTACTGAGGAATATTCTCCGATGCAGAATTTAGGATAAAATCAATTAGGATTTGATAATTTGCAGATGTGCCTTATGTTAGGACTTTGATGTCGATTTCATTCGAATTGAAGATGTAGGAGGTTAATGAACTTGTAGACACCTAAATTTGATTACATCATTTGGTAATTTTATTTAGTCTTCTCCTAGGCATTTTATTAATTAAATATTATTATTTAATTAATTTACGTCATCCCCTAGTTAATTAATTTAATTAATTAACTATAGTCCAATTAATTATCTAAATGAAAAACCTATAGTCTGATAATTGGATAAATCCCTATTCTTCTATTAATTTAAATGGATACACTTATCTAAATAAATTAATTCACAAAACCTCTTTTTCCTCCCACTTGGAATTAAATAAAATATTTAATTCTAAAAATCCTAATTCTCCTCCATTAGCTAATAATCCATGCTTAGCTAATCTAACCCTCCACTCATTCTCTCTCCTCCCATCATATCCTCCTAATCCTCCACTTACCCTCTAAACCAAGCCTAAATTACCCCTTAAGCATGAGCATAATCATAATCCAAGATTAAGAAATGCTAATCCAATCCAAAGTCAACCCTCATGACAACACCTCCACATCCTCCAATGGAAAATCATAAAGTCTCTTACACCTCTTACACACTTGTCCCCTCTCACACCTTCCAAAGTGGACACATCCCTCAAGCATTTGACCTCTCCTCTCATCCTCCCTCATTGTGACACTTGTCACAATGCTATGCATTTGAGAAAGCACAATCCATGTGCTCTCTCTTGGATGCATCTCCACTGTTTCTCATTCCCCTTTTGCCTCTTAATCTTGACCATCCATTTCATGCATCTTTCTATAAAAGAGAATCTCTCCTCCTTCATTTTCATCCACCATTTGAGCAAAGTTATCATGCCCTTTTAAAGATCAAAAGCATCTATCATAGCCTTATAATGCCAAAATCTCTCCTCATCCATTGAAGCTTTGAGCAATATCATTGAGCACATATTCCATCCTTGGACAAATCCTCTACATCTTGGAGGTTTTTCTTGAAGGTTTTTCATTACTTTTGAGTATTTTTCTTTCATTTTGTAGGTCTAATCTTAAAGGTTCTACTTGCTTTGTTTTGTTGAATGCTTGCTTAGTTTGGTATTCTTAGACATTCTTAGAACCTATAGCCCATTTTTGGGGTATTACACAACCTTCTGTACAATAGATACACACTATATCTAGATCTTGGTGAGCTATGAATTAGACTTTCTATCTTGATAAGTTCCAATGAATATCATACACTCTCTTTGCTTGTTAACATAGATCTTCAACTGATGATTGATATAGCTTTCTGGCCCAATACTTTTGCACCTTCTTTCTCTTCTTCCATACTACTTGCTTAGCGAACACAACTGTTCAACTATAAGTATTCTTCTCCAAAAGATATAATCAAGTCAACCTGTTAGAACCTTCTTGAAACCATATTAATGAAATAGTACAACTCTCCAACAACATCTCTAATGACTATACTAAGAACGCAACACAAATAGGACCACACAACCCAATATGAGTAGACGCGTCGCTTCACACTGTCAGATCCACCAAATTAACTCAAACTTTACTCTCAAGATGAAATATGCTATGCACTCTTAAATAAACAACCTTAGCTCATAACCAAACATGAAACCAAACACACATACCATAATGATAGGCGCAACTACTGAGACAATATAAATACTGTCGGCTTTCAACAAATAATCTCCTAAAATTGTAAATGGAAAATAGAGACATCATAACTCAACTTCAAATGCACAAGTAACTCTGCGTCTATGAACATACAACACAAAAATAAATGCGCAAGGCTCCATCATAATCATACTATGAATTACATACAAAACTGTGCTTATAATACTATTAGGAACACTATTGTTACAAACAACTGCACAACTATCTGCACTCAGAATCAACCTTTGCATCTATGATATCATTCTAATAACATATCCATATAACATATGCTCAAGGATTTCTGCATATAACTATAATGAATGCTGCTTACTATATGTTGTCATCAATGAAAAATATACAGTCAACACTGGCTTACTGAAAAATCTCCAACAATCTCCCCCTTTGGCATTGATTGAAACATATGAAATGAAAAACACCACCAATCCAAAAGTACAATAATATCTCCATCTCCTCAACAATGTACTCCCCCATAAATGATTTCTCCTTCTACTTCTAAATGCTTTGAATATCAACTACTATATCTTCTTACTATATACTTACTCTTTTCAAAATAAATCAACTGTTTTGTTTTTCATGACTAAATACTCCCCCTTTGACATCAATGGAAAAGGGTGCCAAAAAACAAATAAACACAGGTACTACCCTAGAAGTAGAGTAGTCCACCATTCATCAGTCATTGAAGACTGATGCATTACTGTAAACTCTAATCAGATCTAGGGAAGGGAATTACTCCCATCTTCTCCCTGAGATACTCAAATGTATCCTTCAGCAATGGCTTTGTGAATATGTCTGCTAACTATTCTTTAGTACTCACATAATCCAAATTTACTTCTTTCTCTGCAACTTTCTCTCTTAGAAAATGATAGTTTATCTCAATGTGTTTTGTCTTTGCATGCATCACAGGGTTCTTTGACATATTGATAGATATAGTGTTGTCACAATGAATAACAATAGGATAATCAATTTGGATTCCAAAATCCTTTATCATCTGCTTGATCCGAACAATTGTAGAATAATTTAATGCTATTGCTAAATACTCTGCTTCTGTTGTTGACTAAGAAATACAATTCTACTTCTTGCTTTTCTAAGTAACTAGTCCATCTCCAAGAAATACTACTCCTCTTGAGGTGCTCTTTCTGTCATCAACAAAACCTACCCAATCTACATCTGTATACACATGAAGTTCTACATTCTCCGAGTTAGGATACCATAAACCATAGTCTATAGCTCCTTTAAAATATCTGAATATCAACTTTACTGCCATTAGATGACTTTGTTTAAGTTCAACTGCAAATCTTACAACAATACCAATTGCATTAGAAATATCTGGTCTAGACTGAGTAAGATATATGAGTTTACCAATCACTGACTTATATAGAGTCTTGTCAACTACTGTAGAATCATCATCTTTTGAAATCTTGCTTCCTGTTATCATAGGGGTGCTTACTGGCTTGCAATCATCAATCTTGAACTTCTTCAATATCTCTTTCACATACTTAGACTAATTAATGAATATACCTTTGTCTGTATGCTGCATATTAAATCCCCAAAAGTACTTGATAGGTCTAATCATGCTCATTTCAAACTCGCTTTGCATCTCTTTAGAAAAATCTTCACTAAGCTTGTCATTACCGCCAAAAATAATGTCATCAACAAAAATAGCAACTAGTAATAATCCTTCAGGTGTCTCTCTTATGAATATGTTACAATCTACTGCTCCTTTCTTGAATCCAATCTTTGTCAAGTAACCATCCAATCTTTCATACCATTCTCTAGGGGCTTGCTTTAGTCCATAGAGGGATTTCTTTAGTCTACAAACCATGTCAAGTTTGTCTAATAAACTAAATCCTTTAGGCTGCTCTGTGTAGACTTCTTCCTTTAATTCTCCATTTAGGAATGCTGAATTAACATCCATTCGATATACCTTAAATCATTTGTATGTTGCATAGGTTAGAAATAACTTTATAGCTTCCAATTTTCTTACAGGGGAAAATTTATCAGAGTAATCAATTCCTTCTCTTTGCGCATATCCTTTACATACTAGTCTCGCTTTGTTTCTTACCACTGTACCATCTTCATTCATCTTGTTTTTTGAATATCCACTTGGTTCCAATAACATTTTTGTCACTAGGCCTAGGGAGAAATTCCCATGTACCATTCTTAACTATTTGATTTAACTCTTCTTTCATTGCTTCATGCCAATCTGAATCATTACATACATCTTCAACACTTATAGGTTCAATTTGTGAAAGTAAACATACCGCTTCATCAACTGTTGAATTGTTTTCTCTTGATCTTGTCATGACTTTGCTGTTCTGATCTCCAATGATATCTTCTTTTGAATGGTATCTAGATGTGAATTTTGGAAAATTAGGTGCGAGTCTCTCATCTATCTTCTGTGACTCTTCTTCACTTAGTTTAGGTTCACTGATTAATACATTAATGCTGTCAAGCATTTCTTCAACATCTGCTTCTCTATTGTTAGATCTAGGTTCTTCTTCAATCATAGGTGCATAATCATAGAATCTCTCTTGAATCATAAAATTTTCATCAATCTTTACATGTGCACTTTCAATGATCTTCTTCAATCTCAAGTTAAAACATCTATAAGCTTTGCTTTTAGTAGAGTAACCAAGAAAAATACCTTCATCGCTTCTTGCATCAAACTTACCAAAACCATCATCTCTCTTGATGTAACACTTGCTTCCAAAGATTTTGAAGTATTTTATTTTAGGTACATTCCCAAACCATATCTCATAGGGTGTCTTGTTTGCGCTTGGCCTTAATTGAATTCTATTAATAGTATAAACTGCAGTATTGACTGCATCTCTCCAATAGGTGTGTGCAACTTTTCTTTCAATCATGATAGTGCGTGCTGTGTCAAGTATGATCCTATTTCTCCTTTTTGCAATTCCATTCTACTGAGGGGTTCTAGGTGCACTTAGCTATCTTTTTATCTAATGTTCTTTGCAATAATCATAAAATTTGTCAAAAGTGAATTCTCCTCCTCTATCTGATCTTAGACATTTTATCTTTCATCCACTCATTTTCAACTTTAGCTTTGAATATTTTAAACTTCTCAAATGCTTCAGATTTATCTCTTAAGAACACAACCCACATCATTCTAGAATAATCATCAAAAAACTAAATAAAGTACTTTCCACAATAGTATGATCTTTTTTGAGTTGGTCCACATAGGTCTGTATGCACTAGATCCAATTTGTTCTCTACTAAATTTTGCTTGCTTCTGAATGAGTTCTTTACATGCTTTCCCATCACACATTCCCTGCACATTGTACCAACTAGTCTTGCAATACTAGGGAGGTCTCTTACTACCTTTACATTTCTTATCTTTACTATATTGTCAAAATTGATGTGACATAGTCTTTTGTGCCATAACCAACTGTCATCTACTTTTGCAACAAAACAACTTGCTTTTGAATTAAGTTGAAAAACATTACCTTTTGTCTTTGAACCTGATGCAATCATTACTCCTTTGTTATTAATGATGCACTTATTGTTTTTGAATTCCAACTGATATCCTTGGTCAAGTAACTATCCAACACTCAGTAAATTATGCTACAAATCATCAACATATAGAGCATCATCAATGCTATTCTTTACATCCAAAGTGATAGCTCCTCTACCTATGATAGGTTTAGGAGTGTTGTCTCCAAATCTAACCATGCAACCTTTGTACTTATCTAGATGTACAAATTTGTCTATCTCCTATCATGTGATGTGAAGAACCACTGTCAATGATCCAGTCTGTGCTGATGTCTTCTTGTGAAATCAATGCTTGCTCTTCTTTCTTTTCATCTTCAATATCCATGCCATCAAACATTTTCTCTATATCATTAAATGCAATAAATTTAATTTCATCTTCTACTGAATCATCATTTGTCACTCCATATTCAACATAGTAACATTCTTTTGTATACTTAGGTTTGAAATTAGTTTCGTACTTCTTGACTCTTGTAGGACACTTAGATGCAAAATGACCAATCTTGTTAGATGAAAAACATTTAAATGGTAACTGACCTTCATATTTTCCTTTTCCTTTTCTTTCTTTCTTAGCAACCATAGAAATGAATTCTTCTAGTTCTTTATAATCATCTTCATCATCAAAAATACCAGAAGTGTTCAAAGATTTCTTACCATGGATTAAGGCTTTGAATGCTGTTTCACTTTTAGTCTCTGTCTTCAATCTTGATATCTTGATTACTAAAATCTTGTCGATTAAGGTCTCTTTTTTGAATTCTTTTGAACACTACATAGTCTCATCTAGGATACTTATCTTTCTCTCATATTCTGCTATCAGAGTAGTCATCAATTTATCCATTATGTCTTCTTCTGAAATCTCTCCACCATTGTTTCTGATTCCTGAAACTAATTCATTAATTCTTTGATTGTAGGCTCTGATGTTCTCTTTAGGTAGCATCTCCAAATTGTTATATCTTTTCTTCCATGTCTTTCTATGCACATTCTTGGCTTGGATATCTCCTTCAAATATGTCTTTTAGATACTTCCATATTTTGTGGGCTCTATCTTCTTTCTTGATCTCTAAAAACTCACTGTCAGATAAGGCACTGATAAGGGCTTCTTTAGATATTACATTTTGAGTGAACATTTCTTTTTGTTTAATGGTTGCATCTTCTTTGGAAAGGTCTTTTAGAGAGGGAACATGAACATCTTGAGTAGCTTCTTCAAAAATCTCAAAACCAACGCACTACAAATGTGTTATCATTTTGTTCTTCCAATCTAGATAATTATCTCCATCAAACTTAGGAATTTATTTTCTAAAGAACACCATCTGATGAACCTCAAGCTGTTAAACTTTCTCTCTGATGAACTTGGCTTTGATACCGATTGTTAGGAATAGTCCCAAGAGATAACTGAGAGGGGGGGGGGGGTGAATCAATTATCTACAAGATTCAATTCTTTATCCAAATTAGTACAAAATAACATTAAGTTATACAAAATAAGATAAAACTTAACACAACACCAAAATTTTGGTTATGAGGAAACCCAAAATAGGTAAAAACCCCGGTGGGAATTAGCACCCACTATAAACTGCACTAGAGTATAATGATCCCTATTAGAAGATCTTACAACCTTGTTAGGAGTTGATCTTTACAATACAAGAAGTACAGTGACCTAGTCAAAGGTCGGAACTTGTTAGGAGTCTTTTATAAATAACCCTGTCAAAGGTGAGGACACATTGTCTGGGAGCACACTTCTCAAATGGTGAAAGCTGCAACCTTCTGTACAAAAAATACACACTATATCTAGATCTTGGTAATCTATGAATTAGACCTGCTGTCTTGATCAGTTCCAATGAATAGCATACACTCTCTCTACTTCTTCACATAGATCTTCAACTAATGATTGATATAGCTTTACTAGCCCAATACTTTCACACCTTCTTTCTCTTCTTCCATACTACTTGCTTAGCGAACACAACTGTCTGGCTATAAGTAGTCTTCTCCAAAAGATATAATCAAGTCAGCTTGTTAGAACCTTCTTGAAATCATATTAATGAAACAATACAACTCTCAAACAACATCTTCAATGGCTATACTAAGCACACAACACAAATAGGACCACACAACCCAATATGAGTAGACATGTCACTTCACACTATCGGCTCCACCAAATTAACTTAAAATTTACTCTCAAACTGAAATATGTTATGCACTCTTAACCAAACAACCTTAGCTCATAACCAAACTTGAAACCAAACACGCATACCATAATGATAGGTGCAACTACTGAGATAATATAAAAACTGTCGGCTTTCAACAAATAATCTCCTGAAACTGTAACTAGAAAATAGAAACATCATAAATCAACTTCAATTGCATAATTAACTCTGCGTCTATGAACATACTGTAATACCCCAAAAATGGGCTATAGGTTCATTGACCTCCTATATCAACAATTCAAATAAAATCGATACAAAAGTCCTAACCTAAGGCACATCTGCACATTATCAAATCCTAATTGATTTTATCCTAATTCTGCATCGGGGAATATTCCTAGAAATATTCCTAATTTATCCTAATTATTCTTAATTTAATAATTATTTGGTGATAAATCTTATTTATCCTAAAATTTGATTAATTGAATATGATGAATATTTAATTAATTAGATTAATACTGCCACTTAATTATTAAATTAGATTTAATTGCATTTATTCCTAATTAATATTATTTTTATTTTGACAATAAATCAAAGTTCCTACAAAAAATGAATTGAATATTTATTTAATTGATTTAAAATCAAAGTTGTCAAATTTAATGATTTAATTTGAATAAAGTTTGATTTAATAATTGATTAACCCATAAATTAATTGTTTTAATTCAAAAATCAGTTAAGTTGAGAATAAATCACTTTATTTATTAAATTAATTTATAATTAAATCATGTACAATCAGAAAAGTAGGCAACTAGAAATTAACAATCAATTTTAAAATTGAAACTCAACATCTGATGATGAGTTGAAATTTTATCTAAAACTCTATTTTGAGTAAAACTCTACTTTTGCATGATTTTTGTGAGTTAATTATCTCTAATTTCCTGATAACTCAAAAATCAACTTGAGTTTATCAAGAGTGATTTATGGCTTTTCTCTTGCATCTCCAAAGCCCTGGATTTCTATAAAAACAAGGCTCAGCTCTTCACAAAGGTTTGGCAATCAACACCTGGAAATTGCATCCTCACTCTGGCGAATTTGTGACTGAAGAATCAATCTTTTGCGAATCAAGGCTATTGTGAGATTTTCATTTATTGTTTTGAGCTTTCATAGTTTCATATCATAGATTTTTATATGCATTCATAGAATTTCTTAGATTAAATCTGCATTCAAACTCAATTTCATACATTCTGGCTTAGATTCATACAGTTTCTCATTCTTATTGCATAGAAAATCCAAAAATATAGATTAAATCTGCATTCGTATAGTTTTCATTCTTTGCATTCAAATCCTTTGTTTAGGTGTTACATTGCCACTGATCTTGATTCCAATATGAGAACATCATACTCGCACCTACTAGAAGACAATAAATCCCCTGGTTAGCATAGTTTCAATTACTTGCAGATTTCAATTTTTGCTAACCTCTAATGTTTTATTGAAGTGTTGTGTTTATAGCTAGGTATAAAATTCACACACACATTTCTAGCACCTACTATGGGGCCCTAAAATGGGTTTCCATTCAATTTCTATCAATTTCTTGTCATTTTTTGGTTAAAACTGCGATCTTTTATTTTTTATTCGTACATTTTTCGTACGACTTTTTTTAGAAAGTCGTATCAGGAGGTACCCATTGTCGTACAATAGGTGATCTTATCGAGGCTCATATCCAAAAGTACACATTGTCATTTGGAAGCTTGATTGTCGTATGAGAAGACACCCACTGTCGTACAAGTTTCCTGACTATCATTTGGAAGGTAACCCACTGTCATACGAGTTTTGAATCAAAAATTCAATTGTCATTTCAGAATTTTTGGTAGTTTTTCAGATTTGATTTTCAGATTTGGACTAACAGCTAACCCTAACAATTGAAATCTTCTATTTTTGACTGATATTTGCTGAATCTGATTGGAAAAAGTGCAACTAAATTGCTAAAACAAGTAAAAATCTACTAAGCGCATTGCAAGGAATTTGGGTATTCTTCTCAAGCTGATAATATTTTGATTTGGATTAAAACAAACCTCTCTTGTGTCAAGATTGTGTGAATTTTCTTGCTTTCATATCACAGACTTCATTTTGTGCTATAAAATGAATGTAGATTTTCTTTTTGCATATCTGTTACACATAGTAAATAGGCCCTATGAACACTATTTATGGATGATCTTGAGAGATTGAGCTTCTTTCACTTATTTATTCATGCGAAGCTCCTCTTAATGAAGGATACCCTTGTAGGTAGGGAAGGTACTGAGAGTGTCTCACGTTCTACTAGATTTGTGTGTCTTCAATTTGTGATTGATACATTCTCTCTCCAGAGAGGTTGATAGATCATAAGCGGTTGACATCATAGATCTTTGTGAGATAATCTTGGTCTTATTATGTTGGATTAATCTGTCTACTTTGTTTTGGTTAAAAGTGAAAAGGCTAGAGGACTATGCTCTACTCCCTTTTTGGGTAGTATCAGAAACTCAGATCCTTGAATTTGGAACCAGTCCCCATGTGGTATCTTTTGTGAGTCACCTTTAGAGAGGGTTAACCATAGTGGACATTCCCTTAATTGGGTCAACCACATGGATGAAACCTCAAGTGGTAATAGCCATTTTCTCCATGGTAGCAGCAGTCGCTATATAAATGTCCTCATGGAGGAAATCTTCATGGGTGTGGTCTCTTATTGGGCTATCATATCTCCCTAGCAGCTCTTGATTGATTAATTTTTTAGACTGTATCAAAACCCCGGTGCACCTAGATTGGAGTTCGCCCTCTTGAGATCACAAAAGTTGTAGAGCTAGACCATTACTACAAACCCTAGTGAGGCCAAATTTTTCATTTTCTAGGAATATGTACATTATTGAAAAACTTTTTGGAACATACACAAGTAGTATTTCTAGGTATTAGCACAATAAGTCACTATTGCTTGTTCATGCGCAAGGTTGCTTTTGCCCTTGTTCATTGTTTTCAGATGATTGCTTACTTCCCTTACTTGCTGTTTTGCATGCTTGATATCTTCTTGGTTGCTTGAAACAAACTGTTACACAGATCATCAAAATTTGCATAAAAATCTAGTACTGATAAACACTGAAAATTTGCAAAATCTGAGCAAAAATCCTTTTCTAGAGTGAGAACTAAATATTCTGTTAGAGAACAACCAGCGCTATGTCTCAAAATCTATCTTGAAATCTATGCCTCAAAAATTGTGCAAAACTATCAAACTATGTCCTTTTATTGCGCAAGATTTCAGCTTCTTGAGAATTTCCTTGTGTGAGACAACATTCTCTTGCACATAACCTGGTACTTCCTCATGTGAAACAAAATTTTCTTGCATGAACCTATCCTGAAATTTGCAAAATAGTGAGCTGATTCCTATTATTTCTAGTCTTCCTTGGTCAGTCTGGGTCAGATCCTAGGTGCCATGACATGTTGCTCAACATTCAAATGAACTTAAATGGTATCACATTGCACAAAATGACTCTTGGTCTTCTTTCTTCCACATTTCCCATGTCTTCCTAGTCTCCCATTTCTAGCCTTCCTCTTCTTCCTAAACTCTTCACGTCTTCTTGATTATTTTCCTCTTATTATCTAGTCTATCTTCTTCTATTCATCTCTTCTGTCACTCCATGCTTGATTCCTCCTCTTCCAAAACCATGAATTTTAGCTATCTTGTTATGGAACCTCTCTTGAAAGTGGATGATCTCGAACTCATTGCTCAATTCAAAGAGTATTATTCCAAAAAAACCATGAGTGATAAATTTATAATAAAAATAAAGGAAAAATTGATTAAATTAGATGCCTTTTTTAGGATCATATGCATGATCCTGTCACAACCTCCTTCTTCCAAATGTCTTTCATCTTTTAAGTCTTTTCATTCTTCCTCATCTTCCTCATCTTCTTCCTCCACTGGGTCTTCACCTTCCTCTTCTCCATGATCTTGTTCCTCTTCTACTTCTCCTAAGAGTCTTACTCCTCGTCTCAAGACATACCATGTTGAGAAACATGATAACCCTTATGATACCTCTTCAATGGAGAGTGACACACCCATCTTTGAAGACTATGATGACTATGATGATGGACAATATAATGATACCTATGACACCTCTGTTCCTAAGAGTCCTCCTTGTCATGTGCTCATGTTTACTAGAAATGAGACGTCACATTGGAAAGATAATGATGGTGATCCATATGATTTTGATTTTGAAAGAGACTTTGATGATTTCTGTGCACAATACCTAGATGATCCATCTATTTCACTTGAAGAAGAGAAAGCTTTCCACGCTGATTATAAATGTCAATACTATAAGGATCTCTCCTCTAAGAACTCTCATGCTGAAAATAAAGATTACACTCTCAAGAAAGATCATGTTAATGATGAACTTTTGTCTTGTGATGGTTCCCTTCCATCCCCTACTTCCTCCAATACCCATACATTTCCTAAAGCTTCGAAGCCTATCAAATATTTCAAAAGTCCTTCATCCACCAAAGGTCCTAATACTTTTCACGTCATTTCCTATAGTTATCCTCAAGGGCTACCTCTTAAAGAAACTCAAGCTAACCTTCACTTGGCTGCAAATACTTTCAATAATGCTAAACCTAAAGAGCCTAAGCCTTTATATGCTATAATTCCTACTTCAGCTAGTCCTCCACCATCTCTTCCAAAGTCTTCCATACAATCCCAACATGCTTCCTTGTCCTTAGAAGTGGCTCCATGTCAAGAGGACTCCAAAAATGATAAAGAAAATAAAATAAAGAAAGATCAAGATCAAGAAACTTCCATGTCATCCAATCCTTTTCATGATGTCTCTTATCCATTCCATGGTTCTTTTGATCTCATACACCCTTTCTCATTCATCCCACCATGTCTTAAGTCTTCTCCTAAGCAAGATCAAGCTACTACTTACCATTGAGCTTATTGACAATAAAAATAACCTTACCCCACTTCCAATTTCCAAAGATGATACTTCCATTAAGGTTGGTAAAAATGGTTTTGTTACTTCCAATGTTAAGCCTATTGAAAATCAAGAGAAAAATTATGTGCTTATGCTATCCAAAGATCCTTATCAAGATCAAAGTCTTCCATCTTATTCTACCACTCCATGTTTGTTTCCACTTTCTACTCTTCCTAAGTCTTTGCAATCTTTGAACAATCCTATCAAAGAAGGTGCTCATATTCAAGATGTCCACGATTCTATTGAAAATCCTAATGCTCACTCTAAAGATGCTAATGTCCTTGGTTTTCATATAAATGTTGATGAACTTATTGATTATCCTTTTGTATCTTCCATGTCCATCCTTGGACCTCCTCCACCAATACTAAGAGCTTCACATCTTCCTTCCATCTTGGGCCCTTATGTCCCTTCACTTTTCACTCCTAACTCTCCTAATTTTTCATCCATCCTGGGTCCTTACGTCCCTCCATCTCCTATCTTTCCTCAAGATCAACATAGATGCATACCCTTGAATCCTTTTCATCCACCCACCCATCTAAACCAGTCATATCCTCCTTCTTCCATAAGTCCCAAGTCTTTTGGAAGTAAGTTGAATGTTCAATACAAGAAAAAGAAGCAATACAAGAATCTATCAAAAAAAGAAGATCACCATGTCTCCTCTAATCAACATGGAGGCATAAAGTCAAAAGAGATATCTAAGAAAAAAATTACAAGACAAGTATGGGTTCCAAAATCCATCATTGAAGATATTATCTCTAAATAATAAAAAAGAAATGAAAAGCCTATGACTATATGGATTCCAAAATCTCTCTTGAAAAAGTTTGATGTTGAGCAACAAGTGAAGTTGAAATTCAAGCTTCCAAAGAATTCCACTTCATCTTCTTCCAAAAACATTCTTCCATTACGTGCACCTAAACCACAACCTCTGCTATCCATTCACCATATTCTTTCACGTATTCCTTCATTCATGTTTCCTCCATCCTCTCACCACCCTTCAAGGTGTGTGTTGATGTTGATCTTTCCTTCCTTTCCATCTACCCTTTCATAATCCTTCCATTCATTATCCTTCTACCTTCTATCCTTTTTCCTCACTTGCCTATTCCTCCTATCTTCCAACCTCACTCGCTTTACATAAAACCTTATCCTCCATTTTTCTCTTCCATCTTCCTTTCCCTATCAACATCTTTGAGCATATCATTTTGAATGCTTGGCATATCATGGTTTATCCTTTCAAGGAGCATTATCTAAAAATCTTGCCTTCTTCCAAAAAAAAATAAAAAATAAAAAAAATTGAAAATGTGCCTTGGTGGAAACCTGGAAACAAGCACCTTGGTAGAAAAAGTAAAGAGAAATAAATTCATCCTATGGTGAAAACCACTCCCTTGTGGCACCTTGGATAAGTACTGTGATGAAAACTTGGCAATCAGGCATCATGCATAGTTCTTCTACATATTTCATCCATTCCATCTTCTCTCTTTGATCTATACATGAACATTTGGCTATCTTGTGAGTTACGACGATCTTGCTTTCATTCCCATCTTGTTTAGCCTTCATATTTATTTTCCTCCATTCAGTCTAGCCTTTCGCTATCCTTTTCCCCCTTTGGTCTTGATCTAATAAAAAAGATAGTAGAACACGATGCTTTGAAACCTCTTGACATGTCTACTCCTTTGGACTACATCCTTTCCTTCTTTGGCATTACGCTTTTGTGACTTATCTTATGTTGGCCTTTCATTACTTGTCCAAATGTACTTTACATGACATTTTTTTCCCTAGCTTGGGTATTCTTGAGGAGTTTTCCCTTGAGGATTTCTTCCTTTCATTCTCCTTCATTCTCTTGTCTTCCATCTCTTCCACTAGCTTGCCAATCCCTCTTTTTCTCCACCTTGCTAGACATTGGGACTTCACAATATGATCTTGCTTGGGAGTTTGCAATGGAAAAAGAAGCTATCAAGTATGCAAAGAACTGTCAAAAGTGCCAAGTACATGGCAACTTAATTCATGCTCCAGGGAGAGATTTAATTCCCTTTACTACACAATGGCCTTTTCACCAATGGACATTTGATCTTATAGGAGCCATACATCCTCATTCTTCTAATGTGCATTCCCATATAATCATAGCTACAGATTATTTCACAAAATGGGTAGAAGCAGTCCCTTTGACACAAGCAATTGGAAAACAAATTTCAATGTTCATCTTGAACTACATCATATGTCGGTATGGTATTCCACACTCTATAGTCACAAATAATGGTGGATAATTCAAAAACAAAGACCTAGATGATCTATGTGCCAAATTCAAGATTACACAACATTGGTCATCTATCTACTATCCTCAAGGGAATGGACAAGCAGAGGCTTCTAATAAGAATCTATTGAAAATCTTGCACCGTACAATTAATAAAATAGGAAGAGACTGGCATCTCATGATCAATCCAGCTCTCTGGGCCTACAAAAAAAGTATCAAAATGCCCACTAGGGCTACACCTTATGATTTATTTTATGGGTCTGAAGCGGTACTGCCTATTGAGGTTGAAATCCCATCACTAAGAATCATAATGCATGGTCTAGTAATTGATGATGACTACAGAGTGTCTAGGTTGCAAGAACTTGAACTACTAGATGAGCACAGACAAGCAACGTATGATCATCTTAGAGTGTATCAGAAAATAATGTCTAGAGGCTACAATAAGAAAGTCAGACACAAAGAATTTTAGGTTGGTGATCTAGTCTTGAGATAGAATCCTAAAAATCAATCACATAGAGAACGCAAGGGGAAGTTTGAACCCAACTGGCTGGGTCCCTTTGTTATCACTGCTACTTTTGGCTTTGGTGCCTATCAACTCTCAATGACTGAAGGAGAAGAGCTCCGAGAACCAATCAACGTTCTCCATCTGAAGAAATTCTATGCCTAAGGCATTCAGTGTATGGTAAAATGTCCTGAAAAAATCTTAAAAATCAGAAAAAGTCCTGAAAAAAATGATCTTGGTGAAAACCTAGCAATGGGCGCCTTGATGATTCACAAAAAAAAATCAAAAATATCAAAAGTACAAAAAAAATTGGAAAAATTAAAAATACAAAAAAATGAGAAAAAAAAAGTGCCTTGGTGAAAACCTGGAAACAGGTGCCTTGGTAGAAAAAAATAGAATCTCTGCCAAGATGGTGAAAACTCAAGAAATGGGTGCCACTTGTTCAAAAATGCTCCATCTATCAGCGCAATCTTGGTCTTTCCCAACTTTCAGTCTTGCTTTAGTTTGTACATATCTCCCGGTTTGTTTCTGCATTCTTGTTTTCAATAAAGTCGGTCTGTACACCAATTGGCTCACACCTCTGTATCCTATCAATGCATAACACTTGGGGGAAATCAATGTCATATCCTATGGCCTATAGTGCATCTTAGACATTTCATATCTAGTCAGAGTCCTTTGAAGCTTCATTCAAGTCAGTCAGTTAGTCTCCTCTCCAGAAAGGATTTTGCATCTACAACAACGCAATCAAACATCAAACTAAAAATAATCTATGCTTTTACATGCTTTTATCTCCTTGTATGCTTACTGATTCACATTGAGATTTTTCATATTGTGTCCTTTCGATCTCTTCGATGATGTCCTTTATAGGATTTAGAGAGTGATGACTGGGGATATAATCTTTTCTTTTTTTTTCTGCTTGTATGTGAAAATCTAACAACTTTGGAAATTATAGATTGAAATGGTGTTCGTCTATAAGAGCCTCTATCTTGAATTGGATGGCCATGCGTACCTCAACCATTGATACCTAGAAAATTCAAAGAAGTTTGATCTAACTATTGTCTTTTTGAGTGAGTTCTTTCTCCTACTGTGAAACATGATCTTGCCTAAGGATGTGAATGATAAAGGGTCACTACGGGTAATTCACACTAGATTTAGAATGATCTCTTGACTGTTTGATGTATTTGAATGCAAGGCATATTTAGGTCATCACAAAATTTATGTTTTGATGCTTATACAAATTGCTATATCAAAATGGACATGATATTCAGGTCATCCTGGCATTTATGCCTTGGTGCTTATATCTAATCCAACATTCCAAAAATAAAAATAATATTCATATGTCCATGGTTGTCTAGCCAGTGGGTGTTGTATTGATTCCTATGCATACAAATTGATATTCATATGTCTATGGTTTCATAACTAGTGGGCGTTGTATTGATTTATTCAGTTACCTAAAAATTTCAATGATGACAACAAATCGACACATGATCACTGACTAGGTCCTAGGTCCTAGGTTTGTATTTCATTCTGCATTTCATTTTGCACTTTGCATGATCTCACAAAGTGCTTGAACACTTAAATGATTCTTCAAAAACAAAAATGTTAAACATGACACAAGGAATGAGCATTGTATGAAGGTTCCTCCAACGAAACAAGTAGAATCCTTTTTCGGGATCAAAATTGAAATTTGAGATCATTTATATTGTCTGACTGCTTGCATAATCAACCTTCAATCATCATAGAAACCCATTTTTCAACTTAACTGATTATCTTACATCAAACTATCAAAATTTCAACTTGGTCAACTATGGTCAACTCATGGTTTAACCTAGTCAAACTTGGTCTCCAGGACCTCTAAACAATGTAGAACACGTTCTTGAACGTGTATAACCACTTCTCAAATCAATTAACATGCTTCTAAACTATAACACTGACTTTTCTTGTCAGATTTCAATTTAATCCCGAAGGGGGCATGGTATTACACATCATTCAAAGTCTGTCAATCTATTTTTGTCAATCAAATCATTCTTAGTAATCAAGACAACAACCATGTCTGATTGCTGATTCATCTAAAGTCCTCGTTGCTTGGGGAAAATCTATCATCTCTTGGGGCATATTAGATTCATCGAGATCCATATCAATTGGGTATCTTAAATCTATCTTGTAAACTATATCAGCTTTTCATAACCATTGGTTCATTAGTGTTGTTTCCTTATTTCTTTGTAACTGATGGGTTCAGGATGTGATACCAATATGATTCATACAAGGACATTGAGGTCTAGAATCGGTCACTCACTTCTTCGCAATCATAAGGTTTAGAATCAGGCATTTTGGCACTTTTTTCGTAATCATGAGTTCATTGTTGATATAGCTAGCATCATCTCTATTCCTAGTCATTCTGGGCCTGGGTCAGTATCTCTTTTCTTTAAATCTTTTAAATCTTTTAAATCTTTCAAATCAGTTTCATACATCTTTATCATACATAGACTATCTTTGAACCACTATGCTTTGCACAGTAATTCAAAGAGGGGCAAAATGTAATACCCCAAAAATGGGCTATAGGTTCATTAATCTCCTATATCAACAATTCGAATGAAATCGATACAAAAGTCCTAACCTAAGGCACATCTACACATTATCAAATCCTAATTGATTTTATCCTAATTCTGCATCGGGCAATATTCTTAGAAATATTCCTAATTTATCCTAATTACTCTTAATTTAATAATTATTTGGCGATAAATCGTATTTATCCTAAAATTTGATTAATTGAATATGATGAATATTTAATTAATTAGATTAATACTTCCACTTAATTTTTTAATTAGATTTAATTGCATTTATTCCTAATTAATATTGTTTTTATTTTGACAATAAATCAAAATTCCTACAAACAATCAATTGAATATTTATTTAATTGATTTAAAATCAAAGTTGTCAAATTTAATGATTTAATTAGAATAAAGTTTGATTTAATAATTGATTAACCCATAAATCAATTGTTTTAATTCAAAAATCAGTTAAGTTGAGAATAACTCACTTTATTTATTAAATTAATTTATAATTAAATCATGCACAATCAGAAAAGTAGGCAACTAAAAATTAACAATCAATTTTAAAATCGAAACTCAACATCTGATGATGAGTTAAAATTTTATCTAAAACTCTATTTTGAGTAAAACTTTGCTTTTGCATGATTTTTGTGAGTTAATTATCTCTAATTTCTTGATAACTCAAAAATCAACCTGAGTTTATCAAGAGTGATTTATGGCTTTTCTCTTGCATCCCCAAAGCCCTAGATTTCTATAAAAACAAGGCTCAGCTCTTCACAAAGGTCTGGCAATCAACACCTGGAAATTGCATCCTCACTTTGGCGAATTTGTGACTGAAGAATCAATCTTTTGTGAATCAAGGCTATTGTGAGATTTTCATTTATTGTTTTGAGAATTCATAGTTTCATATCATAGATTTTTATATGCATTCATAGCATTTATTAGATTAAATTTGCATTCAAACTCAATTTCATACATTCTAGCTTAGATTCATACAGTTTCTCATTCTTATTGCATAGAAAATCCAAAAATATAGATTAAATTTGCATTCATATAGTTTTCATTCTTTGCATTCAAATCCTTCATTTAGGCGTTGCATTGTCACTGATCTTGATTCCAATATGAGAACATTATACTCGCACCTACTAGAAGGCAGTAAATCACCTTATTAGCATAGTTTCAATTACTTGCAGATTTTGGTTTTTGCTAACCTCTAATGTTTTACTGAAGTGTTGTGTCTACAGCTAGGTACAAAATTCACACACACAAATACAACAAAAAAATAAATGCGCAAGGCTCCATTATAATCCTACTATGAATTATATCCAAAACTCTACTTGTAACATTGTTAGGAACAATGCTGTTACAAACAACTACACACCTGTCTGCACTCAGAATCAACCTTTGCGTCTATGATATCATGTTGATAACATATCCATACAAAATATGCTCATGACTTTCTTCATATAACTACAACACACGATGCTTACCATATATTGTCATCAATGACAAACATATAGTCAACACTGGCTTACCGACAAATCTCCAACAATTTTATTTTCATATGATGCATGCAAAAGTTAAGTAATAAGTATATGAATGTGAAGAAAGTTTAGAAAATTTTAAAAGTGATTTGAAGTACCAATTCACCCCTCTCCTCTCAGTACTAATCTATCCACACCTGAATCTAACAATTGGTATCAGGGCTCAGTCTCTTATTAAGGAGTTTAGTCACTTGAGAGGAAATATCTTGAAGGATGGAAAGCTACAAGTACAAAATAATAATTAAAAGTATGTGATGTAGGGGCATTCTAGGGTACTCGGTGAATCTACATAGAGGTGTGTTGTTTTGGTTCTGTGGTACTCGGTTGTAGCTTTAACCGATGGTCTCAGTTATTGAAGGAAGCTCAGTCGCTGAAGGAACTTGGTGAAACCTCTTGTGCTCGGTGGAACTTGTGCTCAGTGATGCCTGTGTTGCTTGGTGTTACTTGGCTTGGTCAGTTATTTCTCTGGTGCTTGATTGTTTCTCTAGCAATTGGTAGTTCTAGCTTACCAACTGGAGTTCTTGGAGATTTGGTTGGCTAAATTGGTGCATTTATTGTTGGTAGCTTTTGTTGTATTCTCCTATATAGATCTAGAGGCCGACATGGAGAGTTAAATGTTTGTAAGGCTATTTATGAGCCGACTTGTTGGGACTAAAAAATACATGGGTTTTTGAGTACCATATTATTTTGTAGTTTGAGGCCTTATAAATGCTTTTTGAGCCTATTTTCCCGGGTGCAATTCTAAGGTTTTCCATGCATGTTAGGTGCTTATCACCTTTGTTTTGGCATTTGAAGACATCCCAGGTTGTTAATTTTGAGTTTTCAGTCATTCAATGATGTCTTGTTTGAGCACTTGTCTAAATCTGCATTTGTGCATAAGTGTCAATTTGTTGTAGAAGGCCCTGTTTGCATTTGAATATCTTTTTCCCTATGATTGATCATTACATGCCGATTGTGGCATCATATTGAAGGCATGGGAGTGAGTCATCCTGCCAATGTTTAGCCCCCCATGTGCCTATTTAACCTATTTTCCAATGCCATTCCGTTTGCAATTTTTTAAAATTCTCTGAATGTCCACTGTCCAATTTTATAAGTGACCTACTTTGAGGTATCCCAGTTTGCACCCTGTGCGAGGTCTGACATAATTGAAAGTTTTTTCATACTGTAGACCTGGAAGACAAAGTCTCTGGTGATTTTCAAGTCTCTGCCAATCCATGTGACCACTTTTCTAGGCCATTTCCAAATTGGATTTATGTGATTTTCATTGTTTCTTATCCCGAATGTTTCTAGCAAGCCGACTTTGGTGATTAATTGTACTCGGCCATTTAATCTTTTTGGAAAATTGGTTGTGTATTCATATTCCCTATGTGAGGGTAAATCAATGCCCAAGATTTTGGTATCTGAAAGTTCTGTTAGGTCAGTTTTAAAACCTAGTTCCAGAGCCAACTTATGTGATTTTGGGTAGTGCGGACAGACAAGATTTTGATGGCTATGTTTGGTCATGAATATCTTCTGGCTCGGATCTTTTTCACCAATTTCCTCTGACCGGCATAGTTTAGTGTTGGAAGTGAACATGTGTGCTCCGTGGTGTGTTCTTGAGAGGCCATTTGGTCAGTTTTCAAAGCCACTTCTGAAGGGATTTTAGTACAAATTGATGGTTTGCTAAAGTCAATATTGTGGAAGGCTATGTTTGATTTATAATAACTTTTGGCACAAATATCTTCATACATTTTCATCTGGCACGGGTTCTCACACATTGGGATTGAACCTAATTTTCTGATGGCACGTTCCTGTGAAGTCTTTGGGTTAATTCTCGAAGCCATTTCCATAGGTCAGTTGTTGTTTTCTGATTATTTGCAGAAGATCTTTCATCTCAACATTCTACTAGGAATCTTTTTAGACAAAATCATAATAAATGGTCTTAAAGGAGAATTACTCAAATTGTTTTGAGAATCAAATGGTAGTGCATTTACCCTAGTAGAGTGTTAAGGCTGCCAACAAAGGGATTGGAAATGAAGAATATATGTCAGATCAAATGTCAGGAGGACATTTTAAAAAATATTGTAAGTAAAACCTCTTAGGAAAGTAGCAATTGTGATGTAATTCAAAAGCCCCATGCGCGGACAATGGAGGAGTAAGAGCATTATAAACACATGCATTTCTCCTACATAACATATCACATTGGGAAGATGTATACTATTTTGTAAAAGGGGCATATAAATGGGACTTGGCGTGAGGGTAAAAGGGGAACTCATGCATTGAGCAACTGAAACCGCCAGTTTAGACATTGAGGAGCTACATTCAACATATGCCCTCCATTTGATATCGGTTTGTAGGCATAAGGAGTTGCTAGGGTCCTCCTCCCTCATGCACTAGTAGGGCACTGTGAATGCAATGAAAGAGAATGCACATTCATGCAATGCTATAATGGAGTTTCTGCTAGTGTATGATGTTGGGGAGGCACCAGCATATGTAAGACACTACCTCATGCAATTTTGGGGCTGCTGGAAATAAGAGAAGCATACGCAAGCAATGTTTGACAACCAGAAAATGAGGAGGCTTTCATAAAATAGAAGCCAACATGTTTATGTTTGAACTGGCATTGCAAAATGAAATGGAGCTAGTGATTTGGAGAAGGCCTCACGCAATGCCAGTGTGGTGGCATTCTCTTTTGCTAACATGAAGTAAAGGAGACCTACGCAAAAGAATGGGGCCACACACGATAGCCAAGCACATCTAGTTCATGCAATACAAAATAAGGGGCACCCACGTAGGAGGACTGATTGTGAGCCAATATTGGTGTTTTGCGTGGGCAGTCCTAGGTTAATGTGAGGTAAGTTTGAAATGGCAGGGACTCATTGGCATTGTTGTAGGTGACTTGTGTATGAGAGCCTACACATTCTATGGAGGCCAGTGGTCACACAAAAACTGTGACATGGGAGGCTACTAATCAGGATGCCAATCACTATTGAAGTAGAAACGAGGGACTCCACGCAAGGTAATGGGGGGAGGCTTACGCATTGCAGGCTGGGAGTTGCCTCCCCTACGCAAAAAAAAATGGAGGGACCTGTTTATCATGATGCCCCATGCATTTTTGAGAAGCCAATGCATGGTGTGAAGGAACTCACGTGATGATTAGAAATATGCCTGCGTGAATGCATGGCTGGGTGCACTTTGGCTTCAAAACACATTCTCTAGATATATACCACATGTGTTCTATTCGGGGTTTTAGTATTTTTCAAGTACAGTGGCACTCAATATGAAGGTAAATAAGAGAAAAGTGAGAGGCTATTTGTGTCCTCTGCCCTATGGGCCTACCTAGCTATGCGTGCTAGTATAGTATTTTGAATGGGCATTTAAAATACTCTAAACCATTTATCCCACATTCGTGCTGGGGTGAGCAGTTTAAGTGTTTATATGCAGCAAAACTCACATAGTAAAATAGAAAGAAGAGTTGGAGGCTATGCTCATGTGACCCTTCATGAAGATGCCTTAGTTTCCATGCCGGTGGGCCCAATGGTAAGTAAATTTTGTAGGAGTGTGACAGAGCTGATGAGGTAGACAAGTTGACACATGGTAGATGCTCGCTAAGTGGTGGAACAGAGTCAGAAGTTAGCCAAAAATCTAGAGATCTCGAGGTGGTAGTTAGGTAACCACTAGTCGCCAAGTCGCTGAATGCTAGTGGTTAAGGGCTAACCATTCTAAGATCCAGAGATAGCCTAGTCACCGATTCTCCAAGTCCCAGTGGTCAAGGCTCTAACATTCCAAGATTAGGAGATAGCTTGTTCGCCAGTTCTCCAGATCCCATGTAGTCAAGTCAAGGCATTTAGAGATTGGGAGAATGGGCTCAGTCACCCATTCTCCACATCTAACCCAGGGTCAAGGTCCCATTCCGAGACTTAGAGAATGACTTGTTCGCCAGATCATAGAGCTTAATTGTGGTTAGTTGGATAATTCAAAGATTAAGAGATGCAAGCCATTCACTAGTTCTAGTTCTAGTTAAACTTGAGTTTGTCTGAGCAACGAATGAAGTGATGACATGTGTCAAGTTCTAGTGCATTTTGTGGTTAAAGTGCATAAAATGATATAAAATTACAGATCTAAAAAGATTTAAAAAATTGACATAGTTCAGACTATAGGGAAAATTCAAAAAATTTAAATGACAAGCTTGCTCATGGAAAAATAGCCCAAAGCTTCATTTTTTGTCCAAACATACAAGTGTTATATGTTTCCGGAAACAGGAAAAGACAAGGAATCCAATGGCAATGATTATTTTCAGTTTTAGTGAAGTGGGAAGCAGTAGTTTGGGTTTGAATTTCAAGGCCAGAATCAGAATCAGTTTGTTAGAGAAATGATTGCACATGGTGGATCAGTTTGAGGGAATCAGTTGCAGAGAAAAGTGTAGGAAAACCTAGAGATATTTTCATGCCAAAGATGGATAGCTGTTAGTTAGTTTTCAACTGACTCTCATTTGCTATATCTTGGTTTTTCTCTCATTTTGTAAAGGATGTTGAAATTTATGGTGCTGGGCAGTATTCAGGCCTTTTGCTTATTTTCTTTGTGTTTCTTGGTCTTGAAAATATGTTGAATTAGATGATTTCTCAATAAAGAACAATGGAATCCCTATTTAATTCTTGTTGATGTCTTTGTGTAACTGGTCTTAATTCTTGTGTGTGTTAGTTTGTAAGGCATTTTGATGCACTGGCTATAAGGTAGCTGTGATCTTATTTTTTGAGTTTCTTTCAAAGAGAGAGTCAATCTTGAATGCAGGTTCTGAGAATTTAAGGTTTATACATGAATTTGATGTCTAGGTATTGAAATGAGAAGAGTGATTTGTAAGGCAGTTCACTTGGTTCCTTTGAGTTTGGAGTTAGGCTTTTTTGGGAATGCATATTTGTTTGACTCTGATACCTAATAGATAAGGCACTGGTCTCTTGCTTTTCCTGTAGTTTCATCATCAATCATTAATTGAAATCACTTTACATTTCCAGTTTAAGAGCATGAATGTTCATAATCTTTATTGAATAGTACAGACATTGTAGGTGATTCCTTGTAGAAGTGAATCTGATAGGTTAGCCTACCTGAGCCTCCTGGTTTGAGGAGAAGAAGGGTGAATATCCTTATTACTATCCACCAATTTTATGTCTGCATAAAGGGTTTTAGTGAGAGAGTGTTTGTGTGTGCAGATTTAGTATGTTTTAGGTACACCCGCATGGGTCTATGGAGCCCGAAGTGTAGAAGGAGTTTGTCCTTGTCAATTAGTCTTTTCTTGCTTGAGTCATGAGTTTAGGAATCACAGAGTTCAATTGAATCATCTAAGGTTTGTAATAGGATTCAACAAGAAAAATCACTAACAGATTGGCGACTCTGCTGGTGAATAAATAAATGACAGAAAGTTTAAGATGCTCAATTCCTTGCTTGGCTGAATCATCCCAAGGGCTGGTCTAGTTTGGTTATAGAGTCAATTATTTTCAATTTGTTATATTATCTCACTAAATGTGAGTGGTGACTCTGAATCTCTATTTGATCAGTGTTTTGTAAAATGAAATTGCAATGAATTTTGTGATCCTGAGAAACAGTGCATCCTGTGAAGTTGTTTTGTGTTTGCTGATAAAGAAGGTCCAGGTGTGAGATAAAGGTTCTCAGCTGGTTCAAGATTGGTCCTCTGCAAAGAGGTGGCGGCACTACAAAAATTTGAAAGGTGATTTGAGGAAGGCTTCAGATCAATATTTTACACCAGCAACAACACTTCCAGGTAATATTTTATCAAAGTAATAATATTCCCTAAATAGGTGAATCAGTCACTAAAGAAAAGGGAAATTAGTTTGAAAGTTTATGCCATATTTCTGGATAGAAGATTGAGTTTCTAAAGACTATAAAAAATATGTTAATGTTAAATGAAGTCAGTGGTTGCAATAAATTGGATAGAAATACTATCATGAGAATAAGCTTTATTGTTTTTTCAGTGTGTTAGAATGGAGTTCCTAGTTGTGATAAGTCAAAATGCTTCTAGATCTGAAAGTTTTCAGTCAGATTTAGAGAGTTATAATGATGAACTTCATTTGATAAATAAAAGAATTCATCATAATTGCATTCATATGTTAAGATGTGCAATAGGAGAAAGAAAATAGGAGTCCACATTGTCTTATTATAAGAAATTTCTTGTTGCATGTAGTGAACTTCCTGTGGGTTTAGATTTTCAAGAATCTCAGTATGATGAGATGTTTCTAGAACTTACAATGCCTAAATTGATTAGTTGGACTACATCCTTAAAAGATGAGGCACTAGAAGATATTAAAGAATGGAGTGATACATTTTTAGATGCTGATTCTAGTTATCCTCAATCTAGTTCATTTGAGGATGCTGAATCTTGTGATGGTTGTAGTGCTGGTTATTGTGCTGATGATGAAACTTATGAGTGTCAAGGAGTGGAAGATGAATTTTTAGTTAATAATGATTTCCCTAAGCTTGTAGATTTCTTTTTCTCTCAGCATGATAATAATGGTTATTTGTTTTAGTTTAGTGATGTTTTGTGTGAACATGAAGAACATAGATATAATGTAGATGATAGTTCCTGTAGTAGTTACTTCACACAAGGTAATGTTAGACAAATAAATTCAGTCCCGGTTTCAGATGGGGAAGAGACTTGCAGCATCAATAGTAAGAATGAAGAGATGGAATGTAATATTTAGTGCTTGCTAAGTTGTGAGTAGATCTCAGTGATGAAGGAGCATCCTAGGATTCTTGGCAATCCTGTATCAACCAAAAATATGTTTGTCTTTGATAGTAGATTATTGGTTTTGATCTTGGTTTGGTGGAGTTCTTGCTCGGTTTGGGAGATTGGTTTCTTGGTTTGTGTGGTTACCTGGGTGCTCGGTCTCTGAAGAACGCTCGGTGACTGAAGGCATCAGTTCACTAGCGCTCGGTAATAACTATGTTTCTCAGTCATGCTTGGTGTGGTCAGTTGATTGGCACTTAGTTATCTACTCTATTGCTCGGTGTTCTTGGTTACCGACTGGATTATTTGGATGAATCAGCTTGGCCTACTGGTGCATTTAATTTGGCTCGCACTCCTTGAGTTATGGATCCACCATTGGACATGTGGGGACCTAGATCTAGCATGTTGCACTCTTCTATGTAGATCTGATGACTATTGGGGCCATCTTTTGAAGAGTTTATTTATTTTGTAAGGCTATGTGAGAGCCGACTAATGTTTTAGCATTTAATATTTGTTTATAGAGATTTATTATTTCATCAGCTGACTTGTGGCTGGGAATCAATATTTATAGGATGCTTGGGTAGATGTTTGATGAGATGGTTGGAAGGTTAGTAGCCTGCAAGCTTAGGAGTAGGAAGATTTCTTGGAAGTTTGAGTACAAGTTTAGATCTTTCCTAGGTGCCTACCAGTGTGTTGTATGTTGCAGACCTGGACTAGCTGGATACTGATGTTGGGGAAAAGATTTAGATCCTGCGAGATCTTGTAGACTATTACTTGCATTGTAATTGGCCATAACCAGGAAGGCCTTACAGCTCAACACATTTCATGTAATCGATGTTTTCATGAATAAAGACTTTTATTTCATTGCAGATATGTTATTGTTATTGTGTATTTCTGTTGCATATTGGTTTAGCTGCAAGGTCGGTCAATCCTTAATTGGATCCACCCACCTTGATTGCATTAGGTGGTATCTTAGTGAAGTTTGTTCTTGTTTGAGAAAATTCTGTTCTTGTTTGAGCTGAGTGGATCTTGTGTATCTAGATCTTGATTTGAAGATGCCTCTAAGGAGAAATTGTCAGATCTCTGAAGAAGAGGAAGCTATTGGAGAATTCTATCTTGATGATTTTAGGGCTTTGTAGAAACAAGTGCAAGACCTACAAGAGGAATTGAGAAAGAAGAAGCCTACCTTGAAAGAGGATATTGATGATGAATCTGAGGAAGATCATTTTGAAGAAGTTGTCAAAGAAGGTAGAGATTCTGAGGAGAATCAAATTCTGAAAGCTATGTCTAAGATTGGGAAGAGACCTAAGATTGAATTTTCTGCATTTGTTGGAAGCCTTAGGCCTGAAGAATTGATTGATTAGATCAATGAAATTGATGAATACTTTGGTATGAAGAAATAGAAGATCCTGATAGGGTTAGATTTGCAAAGACTCAGTTAAAGGGTCATGCAAATATTTGGTGGAGAGAAGTTCAGTTGGAAAGAGGTAGAAGATGAAAAGAAAAGATCACTAAGTGGAACCGAATTGCTGACAAGTTGAAGAAGAAATTCATTTCGGTGGATTATGAATTGGAAATGTTCAAGAAGTTGAAAGCTTTGAAGCAAACTAACAAATCAGTGTAGGAGTATACCGAGGAGTTTTACAGACTTCTGATTAGAACTGGTCATTCTGAAGCTGATAAAGAGAAGGTTGCTAGGTATGTCTATGGTTTGAGACCTAGTATTTAGGAAGAGTTACTTACTGTACAAATGACAATAATCAGTGATGCTTATTAGATGGCATTAAATATTGAAGAGAAGCTGAATAGGAAGTATGAAGGAAAAAAAAATAGTAGGAACCGAGGTGGTAAAACTAGTGAGATAGTTGCTGAGAGTAATGTGACAGAAAATCCTAAGCCTGATGTGGGATCTAGCAGTGGTCAAGTTACTAAGAAAGATGGACAGAGAGGAAGGTGGAAGAATAAGTTCACTGGTAGTTGTTATAACTATGGTGAAACTAGTCATAGAAGTTGGCAGTTTCCTAAGAAAAGAGTTGCATTAGTTGCTGAAGAAGACATTGAGAATGTTCCAGAGAAAGGTGAATGTCTTGTCACTAGAAGATTGGCTGCATGTGTCTCTGAACCATTGTAGAGGAGGAATTTGTTCAGAACCTGATGTAAGTAAAAGGATAAGGTATGTAATGTTCTAATTGATGGTGGCAGTTCTAAAAATTTTTGTTTCAGATGAAATGGTTAGCAAATTAAATTTGGAAAGGAGGAAGCATCCCAATCCTTATGAGACTAGTTGGATACAAGATGTTTCTAAGGTTAGAGCTGAAGAGAAATGCCTGGTTAATTTCTAGATTGGATCTTACCATGATGAGTTATTATGTGATGTGTTGCCTATGGATGTCTATCATCTGTTGCTCGGTAGACCTTGACAGTTTGACAGAAATGTGTTGTTTGATGGTCATGATAATGCCTATGTGGTTAGGCATGAAGGAGCTTGACATAAGTTGATACGTTTGTAGGAGATAGGGGTTAAAGGATGTAGAGTTATCAGGTGTTGTCCTTATGAAAAACCTCAAGAGCAAAAGGTGGATGAGCCTATTCCTATTAAGTCTAGTTGGAAGGAGAGGGAGAATGATATCTCTAAGGAGTTTGTTGAGATTAAGAAATAGATGGTTTTGCTGGCAGAGATGGTTCAGCAGATGGTGACATTTATGACACAGAGTGATACAGATGATACTGAGTTGGTTGAGGAGTCTGAGAAGGATGAACCTTACCAAGGCACTAAGGTGATTGGTAGTGGTCAGAGTTGGTTGTTATCAGTTGCCAACCGAAGGGATAAACAAAGTGAAAAATAGGACTTTCTATATGAGACAATGAATGAAGTGAAGACTACTTGGAATGAAGGATAAGAAGAGATGTGGGTGAAGAATAAATTTGACATACCTATTCTGATTCCCTTGAGGTGTTCCTAATTTCCTTATGAGCAAATCTTTCTGACCTAGGGTGTCTGATGCAGGAGCATCCTAGGATTCTTGGCAATCCTGTATCAACCAAAAATATGTTTGTCTTTGATAGTAGATTATTTTTTTTGATCTTGGTTTGGTGGAGTTCTTTCTTGGTTTGGGATACTAGTTGCTCAGTGTGGTTATCGGGGTGCTCTGTCTTTGAAGAACACTCGGTGACTGAAGGTGTCGGTTCACTGGTGCTTGGTAATAACTGTGTTGCTTGGTCATGCTTGGCATTGTCAGTTGACTGGCGCTCGATTATCTCCTCTGTTGCTCGGTGCTCTTGCTTACCAACTAGATTATTTGGATGAATCGACTTGGCTGATTGGTGCATTTAATTTGGGTTGCGCTCCTTGAGTTATTGATTGATCGTTGGACATGTGGGGACGTAGATCTGGCATGTTGCACTCTTCTATGAGGATCTAATGACCATTGGGGCCATCTTTTGAAGAGTTTATTTACTTTGTAAGGCTATGTGAGAGCTGACTGATGGTTTAGCATTTAATATTTATTTATAGAGATTTATTGTTTCATCAGCCGACTTGTGGCTGGGAATCATTATTTATAGGATGCTTGGGTAGATGTTTGATGAGATGGTTGGAAGGTTAGTAGCTTGTGAGCTTAGGACCAGGAAGATTTCTTGGAAGTTTGAGTACAAGTTTAGATCTTTCCTGGGTGCCTACCAGTGTGCTATCTATTGCAGACCTGGACTAGATGGATACTGATGTTGGGGAAAAGGTTTAGATCCTATGACATCTTGTAGACTGTTACTTGCATTGTAATTAGCTGTAACCTGGAAGGCCTTATAGCCCGACACATTACATGTAATCTATGTTTTCATGAATAAAGACTTCTGTTTCATTGTAGATCTATTATTGTTATTGTGTATTTTTGCTGCATATTGGTTTAGCTGCAAGGTTGGCCAGTCCTTAATTGGATCCACATACCTTGACTGCATTACTCAGATCTCTTGGATGCTGATTTTTAGAGGTATGGTACTAAGTTTGTTTCCAGATTTCCATGCCCGGTAAAAATAAGTTTTGATGAAAGTGATTCGGATGATGGCATGATGAGTGAAACACATTGTGATGATTTTGATAGTGTTATTTTTGATGAATACAATGATGAGTGTATTAGCGAGTGTTTAGTTTTGCAAGAGCTTGCTGACTATGGTTTTGGTTTTCATTTTAATGCTGAAGAATATGGTAAATCTAAAAGTGTATTCTCAGATTTGCTAATGACTAATGAGTCACTCACTGACGGAGCTTGTTCCTTTCCAAATGATGTTGATGTGGTTTGTAATCAACAAGATGTTTCTAGTCTTGTGCAATCAGAATTTTGTTTTGAGAAGTTCTATGTTAGTTTGCAAAGTGATGAGATGGAAGTGTTTTATTCTTTCTTGCAAACTAATGATCAGAGTGCTGATGTTTCCAACCATGATGTTGAGTTGGAGTGCTTCTTTTTTCAGCATGATATTGACAATGAAGATTGTGATGTTTTAATGTCACACAGTGATCAATGTTTATGGAAGCTTGATGGCCCGATATTGTCGGATAATGGTGAGTTAAGTGATCAATTTTTCTATGATATGTTGTAGATGAATCATATTATTTCTAACTTGCTAGACGAAATATATAATCTCAATTTTCCTCCGTTGTATCGAGATGAGAATCATTTATTTGATAGAGGTAAAAAATGATTAGAATTTTGGGGCTTTGAGACTTTTTGTAAATGTTGTAAGTTCATGTACAGTCGCTTTCCCTTTTAGTTGTGTGTTTGTTTTCTATAAGGGGTTCCTTGTTCAAAGTTTTGAGAAAGTGACATGAATGTGTCAAGCTGGTTTCTCTCTTTGGGTGGTCTACTATACCAAAGATTCTGGATGTTCTCTACATGCCCGCATGGGGCACGTGTCCACATTAAGAGCTACTTTTGGGACTAAAAAATACATGGGTTTTTGAGTACCAGGTTATTATTTTGTAGTTTGAGGCCTTATAAATGCTTTTTGAGCCTATTTTACCAAGTGCAATTTTGATGTTTTGCATGCATGTCAGGTGCTTATCACCTTTGTTTTGGCATTTGAAGACATCCCAGGTCATTAATTTAGAGTTTTGAGTCATTTGGTGATGTCTTGTTTTGAGCACTTGTCTAAATCTGCATTTGTGCCTAAGTGTCAATTTGTTGTAGCACACCCTGTTTGCATTTGAATATCTTTTTCCTTGTGATTGATCACTACATGCCAGTTGTGGCATCATATTGTAGGCATGGGATTGAGTCATCCTACCAAATTTTAGCCCCCCATGTGCCTGTTTGACCTATTTTCCAGTGCTATTCCGTTTGCAATGTGTTAAAATTCTCTAAATGTGCATTGTCCAATTTTATAAGTGACCTACTTTGAGGTATCCCAATTTGTGCCCTATGAAAGTTCTCACATAATTAAAAGTTTTTTCATACTGTAGACCTCAAAGACAAAGTGTCTGGTGATTTTCAAGTCTCTGCCAATCCATGTGACCACTTTTCCAGGCCATTTCCAAATCGGATTTCTATGATTTTCACTGTTTCTTATCCTGAATGTTTCTAGCAAGTTGACTTTGGTGATTAATTGTAACCGGCCATTTAATAGTTTTAGCGAATTGGTTGTGGATTCATATTCCTTGTGTGAGGGTAAATTAGTGCCCAAGATTCTGGTCTCTGAAAGTTCTGTTTGGTCAGTTTTAAAAGCCAGTTCTAGAGCCAACTTGTGTGATTTTGGGCAGTGCCGATAGGAAAGATTTTGATGGCTGTGTTTGGTCATGAATATCTTCTAGCTCAAATCTTTTTGATAAATTTCCTCAAATCGGCATACTTCAGTGTTGGAGGTGAACATGTGTGCTCAGTGGTGTGTTCTTGATAGGCCGTTTGGTCAGTTTTCAAAGCCGCTTCTGAAGGGATTTTAGTACAAATTGGTGCGCTAAAGTCAGTATTGTGGAAGGCTATGTTTGATTTATAATAACTTTTGGCACAAATCTCTCATACATTTTCCTCTGGCACGGGTTCTCACATGTTGGGATTGAACCTAATTTTCTGATGACACATTCCTGTGAAGTCTTTGGGTTAATTCTCGAAGCCATTTCCATAAGTTAGTTGTTGTTTTCTGATTATTTGTAGATCTTTCATCTCAACATTCTACTAGGAATCTTTTTCGACAAAATCATAATAAATGGTCTTAAAGGAGAATTACTCAAATTGTTTTGAGAATCAAATGGTAGTGCATTTACCCTAGTAGAGTGTCAAGGCTGCAGACAAAGGGATTGGAAATGAAGAATATATGTCAGATCAAATGTGAGGAGGACATTTAAAAAAATGTTTTAAGGAAAACCTTTTAGGCAAGTAGCAATTGCGATGTAATTCAAAAGCCCCATGCACAAACAATGGAGGAGTAGGAATATTATAAACACATGCATTTCTCCTGCATAGCATATCACATTGGGAAGATGTATACTATTTCCTAAAAGGAGCATATAAATGGGACTTTGCGTGAGGGTAAAAGGGGAATTCATGCATTGAGCAAGTGAAACCGCCAGTTTAGACATTGAGGAGCTGCATTCAACATATGCCCTCCATTTGATATGGGTTTTCAGGCATAAGGAGTTGCTAGGGTCCTTCTCCCTCATGCACCAGCAAGGGACTGTGAACACAATGAAAGAGAATGCACATTCATGCAATGTTATAATGGAGTGTCTACTAGTGTACAACGTTGGGTAGGCACCAACATATGTAGGAGACTACTTCACACAATTTTGGGGCTGTCGACAATAAGAGAAGCATACGCAAGTAGTGTTTGACAACCAACAAATGAGGAGGCACACGTAAAATAGAAGACAACATGTTTATGTTTGAAATGACATTGCAAAATGAAATGGAGCCAATGATTTGGAGAAGGCCTCACGCAATGCCAGTGTGGTGGCATTCTCTTTTGCTAGCATGAAGTAAAGGAGACTTGCGCAAAAGAATGGGGCCACACATGATAGCATAGCACATCTAGTTCATGTAATTCAAAATAAGGGTTACCCACGTAGGAGGACTAATTTTGAACCAATATTGGTGTTTTGCATGGGAAGTCCTAGGTTAATGTGAGGTAAGTTTGAAATGGCAGGGACTCATTGGCATTGTTGCAGGTGACTTGTGTATGAGAGCCTACGCATCATATGGAGGCCAGTGGTCACAAAAAAATGTGACATGGGAGGCTGCTAATCAGCATGCCAATCACTGTAGAAGTAGAAATGAGGGACCTATTTATCATGATGGCTCATGCATTTTTGAGAAGCCAATGCATGGTGTGAAGGAACCCATGCGATGATTAGACATATGGTTGCATGAATGCATGGTTTTTGCACTTTGGCTTCTAAACACATTCTCTAGATATATCTGACATGTGTTTTGTTTGGGATTTTAGTAGTGTTTAAGTACAGTGGCACTCAATATGAAGGTAAATAAGAGAAAAGTGAGAGGCAATTTTGAATGGGCATTTAAAATACCCTATACCATTTATCGCACATTCATGCCGGGGTGAGCAATTGAAGTATTTATATGAAGCAGAACTCACATAGTAAAATAGAAAGAAGAGCTGGAGGCTATGCTCACATGACCCTTCATGATGATGCCTCAGTTTCCTTTTTGGTGGGCCCAACGGTAATTAAATTTTGTAGGAGTGTGATGGAGCTGATGAGGTGGACAAGTTGACACATGGTAGACACTTGCTAAGTCACAGAATGGAGCCGATAGTTAGCCAAAAATCTGGAGATCTAGAGGTGGCGGTTAGCTAACCGCCAGTCGCCAAGTCGTTGAATGCTAGTGGTTAAGGGCCGACCATTCTGAGATCCGGAGATAGCCTAGTCACCGGTTCTCCAAGTCCAAGTGGTCAAGGCTCTAACATTCCAAGATTCAGAGATAGCTTGTTCGCTAGTTCTCCAGATCCCATGCAGTCAAGTCAAGGCATTTGGAGATTGGGGGAATGGGCTTAGTTGCCCATTCTCCAAATCTAACCCAGGGTCAAGGTCCCATTTCGAGACTTAGAGAATGGCTTGTTCGCCAGATTGTAGAGCTTAACCATGGTTAGTTGGATAATTCAGAGATTATGAGATGAAAGCCATTTGCCAATTCTCCAAATGAGGTAGTTAAACTTGAGTTTGTCTGAGCAACGAATGAAATGGTGACAAGTGTTAGGTTCTGGTGCATTATATGGTTAAAGTGTAGAAAATGATATCAAATTGCAAATCTAAAAGGATTTAAAAAATTGACATAGTTCAGACTATAGGGAAAATTCAAAAAATTTAAATGACAAGCCTGCTCACGAAAAAATAGCCTGGAGATGCATTTTTTGTCCAAACATACAAGTGTTATATGTTTCCGAAAATGGGAAAAGACAAGGAATCCAATGGCAATGATTATTTCCAGTTTCAGTGAAGTGGGAAGGAGTAGTTTGGGTTTGAATTTCAACGCTAGAATTAGAATTAGTTTGTTTGAAAAATGATTGCACATGGTGGATCAGTTTGAGGGAATCAGTTGTAGAGCAAAGTGTGGGAAAACCTTTATCAAAGTGAAAACAATCCCTAATTAGGTGAATCAGTCACTAAAGAAAAGGGAAATTAGTTTGAAAGTTTATGCCATATTTTTGGATAGAAGATTGAGTTTCTAAAGACTATAAAAAATATGTTAATGTTAAATGAAGTCAGTGGTTACAAGAAATTGGATAAAAATACTATCATGAGAATAAGCTTTATTGTTTTTTCAGTGTGTTAGAATGGAGTTCCCAGCTGTGATAAGTCAGAATGCTTCTAGATCTGAAAGTTTTCAGTCAGATTTAGAGAGTTATAATGATGAACTTCATTTGATAAATAAAAGAATTCAACATAATTGCGTTCAGATGTTAAGATGTGCAATAGGAGAAAGAAAATAGGAGTCCAAATTGTCTTATTATAAGAAATTTCTTGTTGCATGTAGTGAACTTCCTATGGGTTTAGATTTTCAAGAATCTCAATATGCTGAGATGTTTCTAGAACTTACAATGCCTAAATCGATTAGTTGGACTGCATCCTTAAAAGATGAGGCACTAGAAGATATTAAAGAATGGATGGATACATTTGTAGATGCTGATTCTAGTTATCCCGAATCTAGTTCATTTGAGGATGCTAAATCCTGTGATGGTTGTAGTGCTAGTTATTGTGCTGATGATGAAACTTATGAGTGTCAAGGAGTGGAAGATGAATTTTCAGTTAATAATGATTTCCCTGAGCTTGTAGATATCTCTTTCTCTCAGGATGATAATAATGGTTATTTGTTTCATTTTAGTGATGTTTTGTGTGAACATGAAGAACATGGATATAATGCAGATGATAGTTCCTACAGTAGTTACTTCACACAAGGTAATGTGAGACAAATAAATTTAGTCCCAGTTTCAAATGGGGAAGAGACTTGCAGCATCAACAATAAGAATGAAGAGATGGAATGTAATGTTCAGTGCTTGCTAAGTTGTGAGTAGATCTCAGTGATGCAGGAGCATCCTAGGATTCTTGGCAATCCTGTATCAACCAAAAATATGTTTGTCTTTGATAGTAGATTATTGGTTTTGATCTTGGTTTGGTGGAGTTCTTGCTCGGTTTGGGAGACTAGTTTCTTGGTTTGTGTTTTTACCAAGGTGCTCGGTCTCTAAAGAATGCTCGATGACTAAAGGCATCAGTTCACTGGCACTCAATAATAACTATGTTGTTTAGTCATGCTTGGCGTGGTCGGTTGACTCGCGCTCAATTATCTCCTCTATTGCTCGGTGTTCTTGCTTACCAACTGGATTATTTGGATGAATTGGCTTGGATGATTGGTGCATTTAATTTGGGTCACGCTCCTCGAGTTATGGATTGACCGTTGGACATGTGGGGACCTAGATCTGGCATGTTGCACTCTTCTATGCAGATTTGATGACCATTGGGGCCATCTTTTAAAGAGTTTATTTATTTTGTAAGGCTATGTGAGAGCTGACTGATGTTTTAGCATTTAATATTTGTTTATATAGATTTATTGTTTCATTAGCCGACTTGTGGCTAGGAATAAGTATTTATAGGATGCTTGGGTAGATGTTTGATGAGATGGTTGGAAGGTTAGTAGCCTACAAGCTTAGGAGTAGGAAGATTGCTTGGAAGTTTGAGTACAAGTTTAGATCTTTCTTGGGTGCCTACAAGTGTGCTGTCTGTTGTAGACCTGGACTAGCTCGATGCTGATGTTGGGGAAAAGATTTAGATCCTATGAGATCTTGTAGACTGTTACTTGCATTGTAATTGGCCATAACCAAGAAAGCCTTATAGCCTGACACATTGCATGTAATCGGTGTTTTCATGAATAAAGACTTTTGTTTAGTTGCAGATCTGTTATTGTTATTGTGTATTTTCACTGCATATTAGTTTAGCTGCAAGGTCGGTTAGTCCTTAATTTGGTCCACACCTTGACTACATTAGGTGGTATCAAAGAGAAGTTTGTTCCTATTTGAGCAAAGTCTGTTCCTGTTGGAGCCGAGTGGATCTTGTGTATCTAGATCTTGATTTGAAGATGCCTCCGAGGAGAAATTGTGAGATCTCTGAAGAAGAGGAAGCTACTGGAGAATCCTATCTTGGTGATTTTAGGGCTTTGCAAAAATAAGTGCAAGACCTACAAGAAGAATTGAGAAAGAAGAAGCCTACCTTGAAAGAGGATACTGATGATGAATCTGAGGAAGATCATTTTGAAGAAGCTATTGAAGAAGCTAGAGATTTTGAGGAGAATCGAATCCTGAAAGCTATCTCTAAGATTGGGAAGAGACCTAAGATTGAAGTTTCTGCATTTGCTGGAAGCCTTAAGCCTGAAGAATTGATTGATTGGATCAATGAGATTGATGAATACTTTGAGTATGAAGAAATAGAAGATCCTGATAGGGTTATATTTGCAAAGACTAAGTTAAAGGGTCATGCAAATATTTGGTGGAGAGAAGTTTAGTTGGAAAGAGGTAGAAGAGGAAAAGAAAAGATCACTAAGTGGAACCAAGTGGTTGAGAAGTTGAAGAAGCAATTTATTTCGGTGGATTATGAATTGGAAATGTTCAAGAAGATGCAAGCTTTGAAGTAGACTAACAAATTGGTGCAGGGGTATACCAAGGAGTTTTACAGACTTCTGATTAGAATTGGTCATTCTGAAGCTGATAAAGAGAAGGTTGCTAGGTATGTCTATGGTTTGAGACCTAGTATTCAGGAAGAGTTACTTATTGTACGGATGAGAACAATCGGTGATGCTTATTAGATGGAATTAAAGATTGAAAAGAAGCTGAATAGGAAGTATGAAGGAAAACATAATAGTAGGAACTGAGGTGGTAAAACTGGTGAGACAGTTGCTGAGAGTAATGTGACAGAAAATCCTAAGCCTGATGTGGGATCTAGTAGTGGTCAAGTTACTAAGAATGCTAGACAGAGAGGAAGGTGGAAGAATGAGTTCACTAGTAGTTGTTATAACTATGGTGAAGTTGGTCATAGAAGTTGGTAGTTTCCTAAGAAAAGAGTTGCATTAGTTGCTGAAGAAGACATTGAGAATGTTCTAAAGAAAGGTGAATGTCTTGTCACTAGAAGATTGGCTGCATGTGTCTCTGAACTGGTGCAAAGGAGGAATTTGTTCAGAACTTGATGTAAGTGAAAGGATAAGGTATGTAATGTTCTAATTGATGGTGGTAGTTTTGAGAATTTTTGTTTTAGATGAAATGGTTAGAAAATTAAATTTGGAAAGGAGGAAGCATCCTAATCCTTATGAGATTAGTTGGATACAAGATGTTTCTAAGGTTAGAGTTGAAGAGCAATGCTTGGTTAATTTCCAGATTGGATCTTACCCTGATGAGATATTATGTGATGTGTTGCCTATGGATGTCTATCATCTATTGCTCGATAGACCTTGGTAGTTTGATAGAAATGTGTTGTTTGATGGTCATGCTAATACCTATGTGGTTAGGCATGAAGGAGCTTGGCATAAGATGATACCTTTCCAGGAGATAGGGGTTAAAGGATGTAGAGTTATCAGGTGTTGTCCTTATGAAAAACCTCAGGAGCAGAAGGCAGATGAGCCTATTCATGTTAAGTCTATTTGGAAGGAGAAGGAGAATGATATCTCTAAGGAGTTTGATGAGATTAAGAAATAGATGGTTTTTCTAGCAGAAATGGTTCAGCAGATGGTGACATTTATGACATAGAGTGATACAGATGATACTAATTTGGTTGAGGAGTCTGAGAAGGATGAACCTTACCGAGGCACTGAGGTGATCGGTAGTGGTAAGAGTCAGTTGTTATCAGTTGCTGACTGAAGGTATAAACAAAGTGGAAAATAGAAGGACTTTCTGTATGAGACAATGAATGAAGTGAAGACTTGGAATGAAGGACAAGAAGAGATGCGGGTGAAGAATAGATTTGACATACGTATTTTGATTCCCTTGAGGCATTCCTAATTTCCTTATGTGAAAATCTTTCTGACCTTGGGTGTTTGATGCAGGAGCATCCTAGGATTCTTGGCAATCCTATATCAACCAAAAATATATTTGTCTTTGATAGTAGATTATTGGTTTTGATCTTGGTTTGGTGTAGTTCTTGCTCAGTTTGGGAGACTGGTTGCTTGATTTGTGTGGTTACCAAGGTGCTCGGTCTCTAGGAATGCTTGGTGACTGAAGGCATCGGTTCACTGGTGCTCGGTAATAACTATGTTGCTTAGTCATGCTTGGCGTGGTCAGTTGACTAGCGCTTGGTTATCTCCTTTGTTGTTCGGTGTTCTTGCTTACTGACTAGATTATTTGGATGAATCAACTTGGATGACTGGTGCATTTAATTTGGGTCATGTTCCTCAAGTTATGGATTGACCATTGGATGTGTGGGCATCTAGATCTAGCATGTTGCACTCTTCTATGTAGATTTGATGACCGTTGGAGCCATCTTTTAAAGAGTTTATTTATTTTGTAAGGCTATGTGAGAGCCGACTGATGTTTTAGCATTTAATATTTGTTTATAGAGATTTATTGTTTCATCAGCCGACTTGTGGCTGGGAATCAGTATTTATAGGATGCTTGGGTAGATGTTTGATGAGATGGTTGGAAGGTTAGTAGACTGCAAGCTTAGGATCATGAAGATTGCTTGGAAGTTTGAGTACAAGTTTAGATCTTTCCTGGGTGCCTACCAATGTGTTGTCTATTGCAGACCTAGACTAGCTAGATGCTGATGTTGGGGAAAAGATTTAGATCCTGAGAGATCTTGTAGACTATTACTTGCATTGTAATTGGCCATAACTAGGAAGGCCTTACAGCCCTACACATTGCATGTAATCAGTGTTTTCATGAATAAAGACTTTTGTTTCATTGCAGATCTATTATTTTTATTATGTATGTTCGTTGCATATTGGTTTAACTGCAAGGTCGATCAGTCCTTAATTGGATCCACCCACATTGACTGCATTACTCAGATCTCTTGGATGCTGATTTTCAGAGGTATGGTACTAAGTTTGTTTCTAGATTTCCATGCCCGGTAAAAATAAATTTTGATGAAAGTGATTCAGATGATGGCATGATGAGTGAAACACATTGTGATGATTTTGATAGTGTTATTTTTGATGAATGCCATGATGAGTGTATTAGCGAGTGTTCAGTTTTGTGAGAGCTTACTGACTATGGTTTTGGTTTTCATTTTAATGCTGAAGAATATGGTAAATTTGAAAGTGTATTCTTAGGTTTGCTAATGACTAATGAGTCACTCACTGACGAAGCTTGTTCCTTTCCAAATGATGTTGATGTGGTTTGTAATCAGCAAGATGTTTCTGGTCTTGTGCAATCAGACTTTTGTTTTGAGAAGTTCTATGTTATTTTGCAAAGTGATGATATGGAAGTGTTTTATTCTTTCTTGCAAACTAATGATCAGAGTGCTGATGTTTCCAGCCATGATGTTGAGTTGGAGTGCTTCTTTTTTCAGCATGATATTGACAATGAAGATTGTGATGTTTTACTGTCACACAGTGATCAATGTTTATGGTAGCCTGATGGGCTGATATTGCCGGATAATGGTGAGTTTAGTGATCAGTTTTTCTATGATATGTTGAAGATGAATCATATTATTTCTAAGTGGCTGGATGAAACATATAATCTCAGTTTGCCTCTGTTGTATGGAGATGAGAATCATTTATTTGATAGAGGTAAAAAATGATTAGAATTTTGGGGCTTTGAGCATTTTTGTAAATGTTGTAAGTTCATGTACAGTCACTTTCCCTTTTAGTTGTGTGTTTTTTTTCTGTAAGGGGTTCCTTGTTCGAAGTTTTGAGAAAGTGAAATGAAAGTGTCAAGCTTATTTCTCTCTTTGGGTGGTCTGCTATACCAAAGATTCTGGATGTTCTTTGCATGCCTGCATGGGGCACGCGTCCACATTCAGAGCCACTGTTGGGACTCAAAAATACATGGGTTTTTGAGTACCATGTTATTATTTTGCAGTTTGAGGCCTTATAAATGCTTTTTGAGCCTATTTTCCCAGGTGTAATTCTGAGGTTTTCCATGCATGTCAAGTGCTTGTCACCTTTTTTTTGGCATTTGAAGACATCCCAAGTCATTAATTTAGAGTTTTGAGTCATTCGGTGATGTCTTGTTTTGAGCACTTGTCTAAATCTGCATTTGTGCCTAAGTGTCAATTTGTTGTAGCAGGCCCTGTTTGCATTTGAATATATTTTTCCCTATGATTAATCATTACATTCTAGTTGTGGAATCATATTGTAGGCATGGGAGTGAGTCATCCTGCCATTTTTTAGCCCCCCATGTGCCTGTTTGACCTATTTTCCAGTGCCATTCTATTTGCAATTTGTTAAAATTCTCTGAATGTGCACTGTCCAATTTTATAAGTGACCTACTTTGAGGTATCCTAGTTTGTGCCCTGTGCAAGGTCTGACATAATTGAAAGTTGTTTCATAATGTAGACCTAGAAGACTAAGTGTTTGGTGATTTTCAAGTCTCTGCCAATCCATGTGACCACTTTTCCAGGCCATTTCCAAATCAGATTTCTGTGATTTTCACTGTTTCTTATCTTGAATGTTTCTAGTAAGTTGACTTTGGTGATTAATTGTAACCGGCCATTTAATATTTTTGGTGAATTGGTTGTGGATTCATATTCCTTGTGTGATGGTAAATCAATGCCCAAGATTCTGGTCTCTAAAAGTTCTATTTGCTCAATTTTAAAAGCCAATTCTAGTGCCAACTTATGTGATTTTGGGTAGTGCGGACAGGCAAGATTTTGATGGCTATGTTTGGTCATGAATATCTTCTGGCTTGGATCTTTTAGAGAAATTTCCTCTGACTGACATACTTCAGTGTATGAGGTGAACATGTGTGCTTGGTGGCATGTTCTTGAGAGGCTGTTTGGTTAGTTTTCAAAGCAACTTCTAAAGGGATTTTAGTACAAATTGATGGTGTGCTAAAGTTAGTATTGTGGAAGGCTATGTTTGATTTATAATAACTTTTGGCACAAATTCCTTCATACATTTTCCTCTGGTACGGGTTCTCATACATTGGGATTGAACCTAATTTTTTGATGGCACATTCCTGTGAAGTCTTTGGGTTAATTCTCGAAGCCATTTCCATAAGTCAGTTGTTGTTTTCTGATTATTTGCAGAAGATCTTTCATCTCAACATTCTACTAGGAATATTTTTTGACAAAATCATAATAAATGGTCTTAAAGGAGAATTACACAAATTGTTTTGAGAATCAAATGGTAGTGCATTTACCCTAGTAGAGTTTCAAGGTTGCCGAAAAAGGGATTGGAAATGAGGAATATATGTTAGATCAAATGTGAGGAGGACATTTAAAAAAATGTTTTAAGTAAAACCTTTTAGGCAAGTAGCAATTGCGATGTAATTCAAAAGCCCCATGCACGGACAATGGAGGAGTAAGGACATTATAAACACATGCATTTCTCTTGTGTAGCATATCACATTGGGAAGATGTATACTATTTTGTAAAAGGGGCATATAAATGGGACTTGGCGTAAGGGTAAAAGGGGAACTCATGCATTGAGCAAGTGAAACCACCAGTTTAGACATTGAGGAGCTACATTCAAAATATGCCCTCCATTTGATATGGGTTTGCAGGCATAAGGAGTTGCTAGGGTCCTCCTCCCTCACACACCAGCAGGGCACCGTGAACGCATTGAAAGAGAATGCACATTCATGGAATGTTATAATGGAGTGTCTACTAGTGTACGACATTGGGGAGGCACCAGCGTATGTAAGACACTACCTCATGCAATTTTGGGGTTGTCGACAATAAGAGAAGCATACACAAGCAGTGTTTGAAAGCCAGAAAATGAGGAGGCACACATAAAATAGAAGCCAACATGTTTATGTTTGAACTAGCATTGCAAAATGAAATGGAGCCAGTGATTTGGAGAAGGCCTCACGCAATGCCAGTATGGTGGCATTCTCTTTTACCAGCGTGAAGTAAAGGAGACCTGCACAAAAGAATGGGGCCACACACGATAGCCAAGCACATATAGTTCATGCAATTCAAAATAAGGGTTACCCACGTAGGAGTGATTGTGAACCAATATTGGTGTTTTGTGTGGTAGTCCTAGGTTAATGTGAGGTAAGTTTGAAATGGCAGGGACTCATTGGCATTGTTGTAGGTGACTTGTGTATGAGAGCCTATGCATTATATGGAGGCCAATGGTCACAAAAAAATGTGACATGGGAGGCTGCTAATTAGGATGCCAATCACTATTGAAGTAGAAATGAGGGAATCCATGCAAGGTAATGGGGGGAGGCTTACGCATTGCAGGCTAGGAGCTACCTGTGTATGTGGGAGCTGCCTCCCTTGCGTAAAAAAAAATGGAGGGACCTATTTATCATGATGCCTCATGTATTTTTGAGAAGCCAACGCATGGTGTGAAGGAACCCACGTGGTGATTAGAAATATGCCTACGTGAATGCATGGCTAGGTGCACTTTGGCTTCAGAACACATTCTCTAGATATATTTGACATGTGTTCTATTTGGGATTTTAGTAGTGTTTAAGTACAGTGGCACTCAATATGAAGGTAAATAAGAGAAAAGTGAGAGGCTATTTGTGTCCTCTACCCTATGGGCTCACCTAGCTATGCGTGCCAATACAGTGTTTTGAATGGGCATTTAAAATACTCTAAACCATTTATCCCACATTCATGCCGGGGTGAGCAGTTTAAGTGTTTATATGAAGCAGAACTCACATAGTAAAATAGAAAGAAGAGCTGGAGGCTATGCTCATGTGACCCTTCATGATGACACCTCAATTTCCATGTTGAGAGGCCCAATGGTAATTAAATTTTTTAGGAGTGTGACGGAGCTGATGAGGTGGACAAGTTGACACATGGTAGATGCTCGCTAAGTCACGAAATAGAGCCGGTAGTTAGTTGAAAATCTAGAGATCTGGAGGTGGTGGTTAGCTAACTACCAGTTGCCAAGTCACTGAATGCTAGTGGTTAAGGGCTGACCATTTTGAGATCTAGAGATAGCCTAGTCACCGATTCTCCAAGTCCCAACAGTCAAGGCTCTAACATTCTGAGATTAGGAGATAGCTTGTTCGCTAGTTCTCCAGATCCCATGCAGTCAAGTCAAGGCATTTGGAGATTGGGAGAATGGGCTCAGTCACCCATTCTCAAGATCTAACTCTGGGTCAAGGTCCCATTCTGGGACTTAGAGAATGGCTTGTTCCCTAGATCGCAGAGCTTAACTGTGGTTAGTTGGATAATTCAGAGATTATGAGATGCAAACCATTCACTAGTTCTCCAAATGAGGTAGTTAAACTTGAGTTTGTTTGAGCAACAAATGAAATGATGACAAGTGTCAAGTTCTAGTGCATTATGTGGTTAAAGTGCAGAAAATGATATAAAATTACAGATCTAAAAAGATTTAAAAAATTGACATAGTTCAGACTATAGGGAAAATTCAAAAAATTTAAATGACAAGCCTGCTCACAGAAAAATAGCCTGGAGATTCATTGTTTGTCCAAACATACAAGTGTTATTTGTTTCCGAAAATGGGAAAAGACAAGGACTCCAATGGCAATGATTATTTTCAGTTTTAGTGAAGTGGGAAGGAGCATTTTGGGTTTGAATTTCGAGGCCAGAATCAGAATTAGTTTGTTTGCGAAATGATTGCACATGGTGGATTAGTTTGAGGGAATCAGTTGCAGAGCAAAGTGTAGGAAAACCTGGAGATATTTTCATGCCAAAGATGGACTGCTGTCAGTTAGTTTTCAACTGACTCTCATTTGCTATATCTTGGTTTTTTTCTCATTTTGTAAAGGATGTTGAAATTTATGCTGCTGGGTAGTATTCAGGCCTTTTTCTTGTTTTCTCTGTGTTTCTTGGTCTTGAAAATATGTTGAACCGAATGATTTCTCAATAAAGAAAAATGGAATCCCTATTTAATTCTTATTGATGTCTTTATGTAACTAGTCTTAATTCTTGTGTGTCAGTTTGTAAGGCATTTTGATGCACTGGCTATAAGGTAGCTGTGATCTTATTTTTTAAGTTTCTTTCAAGGAGAGAGTCAATCTTGAATGCAGGTTCTGAGAATTTAAGGTTTATACATGAATTTGATGTCTAGGTATTGAAATGAGAAGAGTGATTTGTAAGGCAGTTCACTTGGTTCCTTTGAGTTTGGAGTTAGGCTTTTTTGGGAATGCATATTTGTTTGACTCTGATACCTAATAGATAAGGCACTGGTCTCTTGCTTTTCCTGTAGTTTCATCATCAATCATTAATTGAAATCACTTTACATTTCCAGTTTAAGAGCATGAATGTTCAGAATCTATATTTAATAGTACAGACATTATTGGTGATTCCTTGTAGAAGTGGATCTGATAGGTTAGCCTACCTGAGCCTCCTAGTTCAAAGAGAAGAAGGGTGAATATCCTTGTTACTATCCACCAATTTTATGTCTACATAAATGGTTTTAGTGATAGAGTATTTGTGTATGTAGATTTAGTATGTTTTAGGTGTACACCTGTCTGGGTCTATGGATCCCAAAGTGTGGAAGGAGTTACTCCTTGTCAATTAGTCTTTTCTTGCTTGAGTCATGAGTTTAGGAATCACAGAGTTCAATTGAGTCATTTAAGGCTTGTAATAGGATTCAGCAAGAAAAATCACTAACACGGCTATTGTTGCATTTAATATGTTTTTGTAATAGGAGCCAACATGGCTTAGGAGTTAATTATTTCTTCCAGCCGACTTGTCACTGAAGATTAGTATTTAAGGAGTGTTTGGGTAGTTGTTTAGGACTAGATTTTGGAAGATAGAAGGATAGCATTTTGTATCCTATGATATCTTGAAGATCATATTGTTATCTGATAGTTTTTAATAGAAGAATTAGTGGTTTTCATGCTTGGAGACAAGGAGATTTCTTGGAGTCTTGTGAGCTCAAGTTTAGATCTTCCTTAGGGTTTCCATCAGTTACTGATTTGTTTCAGAACTGAACTAGCTAGAAGATTGCATAAATACTTTGATTGTATTTGGCCCTAACTCTGAAGGCCCTACAATTGGGCATGTTAATGGAAATTTAGTTGAAAACATTATGTTATTATGTTATTCCACATTGTGGTGTTTGGATGGTTTTTTGGACTATCCTTAATTGGATCCTCCTTACCTGTCCCACGTCAGTATGGAAATAGAGTTGAAGATGGCTAATGAGAAAATTTAAGAATTGATCAGAAAGTTGAAACATTCAATCAACTAAAGGAAAGAGCTTTCACTACAACCAAAGGATACAAAAGATTATGTAGAGTAACTAGACGAACAATCTAAGGGAAGCATGTCTGATCAATCTGATGCACTCATATTAGAACTATATGAAAAGAATAAAAACCTAGCTGATCAGGTCAAAATACTAAAAAGAGAACAAGAAGCACAATCGATAAGGATGTGTGAGATCATAGAACAAAAGGGAAAAGATGAGGATGAAAAAATAACTATAGAAGAAGAAAGAAGACAAATGAATTCAAGAATTGATGAGAAAGACATGGAAATCATGTGCTTGACACAAAAACACTACAACTTGATAGATCAACTTGTTATGACAAATCATGATGTTGCTAGGAAATTTGGTGAGATTTCAGAATTGAGATATAAGAACGAACACTTTAAAAATGTTCTAAAAGCTGAGAAAGATGCACATGAAATATTGAAAAGAAATGAAGAAGCATGGAGGATTCTATATGAACAACTAAGAAATCAAAGGAAACCTAATGACACCTTAGGACTCAGTTTCAATGCAAAAAATACTACCAAGAAGGGTGTCCTCCAAACAAGAAACCAAATGAGACAAAGATGCTACCCACAAAAGCCTAAGAAGCCTACATGTTATCATTATGGGAAACCAAGACATACAACTAACATATGCAGAAGAAAGAGAGCTAATCCACCAAAATCTCCTAAATTTAAAGTCATTATTATAATTGCAATAAGTATGGACATAAGGCATTTGAGTGTAGATCAAGAGTTGTGAACACTCCAAGGAAACCAAGATGTGATGGTTACTGTAACAACTGTAAGAAATATGGTCACAAATCTGGAGAATGTAGGTCACAAAGAAAAAATGAGAAATGGGTCCCTAACCAACAAAATGTTCAGAACAACCGACAAGGACCTACAATACCATGGGATTATAATACAAGAATTTCTTATACTGCATGTTGAAGATTCCATCACATTGTTGTAAATTGCTTCAAGATGCGTGGAATAAATCAGAGGAAATCATAGAGAAATATTAGAATGGATTGTTTCTATTTCCACAGAGTCAGTCACCTAGCTAAGGATTTCAAGTACTGAAATAAGGATTTAATCGAGGAGAAACCAAGTGAAAAGACTCCAGTAAATGTTGATGAAATCTGAGGATAGATGAATAAGACTTGGAGAAGAAAGTCACAAGTACATAGAATAGAAATGGGAACATTTGATGGCACCACATCCTTTGGATTAGGTGCACCTATCTTCACTTAATTGGTCAAGGTATGAATATGAGTTGATAACTAAAAGATTATCTTAAATTGATTTCTAGATTTAGCACTAAGATCCATATCAACATATTAAGATACATTTGGATAAGTATTATAAAGTTGTGATTTCATATATTGATTAGTGAAGAATTAGAGTTATCCTATTGCATTTAGTAAAGTAAATTATAGTTTGTTAGAAATGGGAACATTGAGAGGAGGGGGGTGAATCAGTGTTCACTGTCTTTTAACTTTTAACTTTAATCTTTATACTAAACTTAAATGCTTAAGTACTGAATTAAACATTCACATAAATATGAAACATGAAATCAACACATGACACCAATATGGTTATGGGGAAACCCAAATAGGTAAAAACCCTAGTGGGAATTGACACCCACTAATATTCTTCACTAGTGTTTTGTGATCCTTGTTAGAAGATCCGTAATCCTGTTAGGAGTTGCTTTACGATGCTTTAAGTACAGTAGACCTTGTTAAGGGTTAGACCATGTTAGGAGTCTTTTAAAATAGTCCCTGTTAGGGGAGAGGATGCATTGTCCAAGAGCTCACTGCTCAAGTGGTGAAGGCTACAACCTTCTGATCTCAAATACACACTATATCTGCAGGGTGAACTATCACTGTGACACTGCTTGTCAGATCAGTTCATTTGATGCGCTGATGCTTTGACCTCTTGCAAAGATATAATACATCTTATACTATCTTTGCACACTTCTTCTCTACTTATCACAACTCTCTATCGACTTCCATACTAAATACAATGGGCACACCTTATATTTATACATGCATACAAAATAAACAACTAGGTCGGCCCTTAGACCTATTACATAAAATTCTTCCAAATGAATTGGATTAAGTGTAATTACAAAAAAATAAGTATACATGTCAAAAACCTAAGTACAATAGGTGCATAGCCTTTAAAACATTACATTATATCCGGAAACCAAAATACTAACTATCGGCTTCATAATCTATTCTTCTCTGGCACTCACTGGCTATGCAACTTCAACTGACTATAAATTTATCATCCTTCAACATATGATCATGTGCTCATAGAATAAGCATGAATATAGTCTAACAAACTTACCTTCTAGGGTGCATACCATAATTCTTCTGTATGCACGTGCACTGATGCTCTGAGCTGTAGGAACTCCGTACACTGTCTAGTCTTCAACACTTAACTGATTTCTGATCTTCTCATCAAGTGCACTGACTCCAAACTGATATATGACTTTTTTTCCATAATGAAAACACTATATCAAGTCATATACATTAGTATAGCCAACTTTCCAACAATCTCCCCCTTTTTCATTGATGGAAACAAAGGAATATGGCCAAGTTACTAACTGTCCTTAATACAAAAAACTTTTGTTCTCTATACATATAATTATATCTCCCTATACATATTATGATCCATATTCTATACACAAATCCCCCTTTGAAATTAATGACAAAGGTGTTACAAAACTGTATCTATACACACTTACTGAGGGAAAACATCCAGATATGTAATCTTTAGGTTCCGGATCTTCTTCTTCCAAAATGAGATCAAAGAGTTTACTATCTGGAGATGGGTGGATAATGCATACTAAGCTTCTCCATCTTCTTCAAATCTATGGAAGGACCTTGATCATAGGTTATCATGGTGGCATCAATCTCCTTGATGTTCTAATTTAGAATGTCTAGTGAGGGCACAAGAGCATTCCTCAACTGAGTCTGTCTAGCCCTTAACTTTGTCATCTCTTTTTTTGCCTTCTCAATTTTGTCTATCTGACTTTGGTAGACATTATTGCACATGTTCACATTTGTGGATGTGTCTTTAACTAAACTCTTCACCTACTCAATCATAGCTTCTACCTCTTTTATTTTCTTGAAATGAGCATTAGTAAGCTTGCCTTGATCCATGCATTCTACAATGGTTCTTCTTCCTTGATCTGCAAATTCTTTCAAGGATGCTTGACCAGTCTTGAGTGAACTAAGGTCAAGTGCAAAGTTGTTCACTAATTCAGTCAATCTTTTCTTTAGATACTTTTCTTCTGCAACTAGGGATGCAAATTCTTCAAGGCTTGAGAAATTGCTTTTGAAATGTGAGATGAATGTACTCACATCATCAACTGGGTGTATCTTTGACACTTTATTATCTTCTGGCAATAGATTGTTCAAAATGTTTACTACTTCTACCAAGAGGGGATTCCTCATTACTTTCTTTTCTTTGGCTTTCTCCATAGCTAAGACACTGAACTTAATTAGGTCTTCTTCTTTCCATGAGTCCAAACTGGATGTGTTAGGTGTCAAACTTGACAACAATGCTATTGAAGGAGTGATGGGAGTGCTATCCATCACTTCTTGCTCTACCTTGATTGAAATTTCATTCTTTTTCTCACTTTATTTTATCTTTTCTTCTTCTTTTTCATCATCAATCAATACTTCTGGAGGTGACTGCACATTTTTCAATTTTCTTCTTGTGGCTGCACTTATAGCTGAAGGGTGATATTTGGTGGTTTGTTTTCTCCTCTTGGGAATCTTAGGAGATGCATCTATGGACTCAATATCAACTATAGCAGTGGGCGTAGGACTGATATCATCAATTTTACCTTGTTTATTCTTTGGATCAGTAGTCTTCTCAATTTTTACCCTTTTCATCTTAGGATCATCAGACTTAGCTTCCACTATGGATGCGCTCTCAATTTCCAAAGCAATATTTTCTTCCCTTGCTTTGTCTAGGTCTTCTTGTGTTACTCCATGAATTCTGAGTATCTCAGATGTAATCTTAGAGGCTTTCCTCTTAGTTTCTGTGCTATTTAGTTTAACATTTACTTCTCTTGTCTTCTCCTCATAAGTTCCCCACCTAGGTTCATTGTGATCTTTGGGGGCTGAAAGTAGAACCTATGCATATGCTTCAAGGACTTGTTCCTCTACCTCATAACCAAGTGGATGAATCCACTTAGTTCTTGGCTCAACAACTTCCATACAAGTTGTGTCTATCTCTACCATAAAGCAAATAGTATCCTTATACTTTTCCACAATGCTTTCTAGAATTCTATACCTCATTTGCATTTTGACCCTGAAGGTCTTCAACTCCAATGTTATATAATCTCTCAATGTGCTCTCAGTGGATGCTTTGTTAGATATCTGTGGCATGGTTGGAATAGACTTGTCCAAATACAAATCTGATCTCTCCCAACATTATGAAGGTACATGTAAATGATTAATGACCCAAACCTAAATATCTTGGTTTTGTCATACTTGATTTCCTTGATGTTATCAATCAACTGTGTGCACAAGATCTCACACAAGTTGAACTCTGCATCTTCCTTCATAAGTCTAATGGCTGCTAGAATAGTGCCCGCAGACACACTATTCACCCTGCTAGTGTAATGAAACCTATATCCAAGTATCATAGACATCAATTTGATGTTAGCTTGCTCAATAGGCTCAACAGTCATCCCGTGCCTATCACTCCTTGACTTACAAGTTTTCTCAACAATTTTCCTGACATCCTTTCCCATAGGAAGGATGGCACCTATCCTAGAAAGGCCTGTCATCTCATGTATTAGGTCACTGGTGATTCTTATTGGCACATCACCTATCCAGAACAAATCATCATGAATTCTACTCAATAGTATCTTAATCCATTCAGTCTCATAAAATTCATATGCCATAGCATACTAAACTATAGGGTGATCATTCCACTTAACATATTCATCCATGAATTTTTTATTTGGTTTCAACATGGTATCCATGTGCGCCCTTACCTATCCAACCCTACTGGTTCTTTCTTGCAGTAGATGTAAGCCCTAATGTCTTCCACATGCATGACGCCCATAGGCATGTGAGATAATGCTCCCTCTAAATCATCTAGGGTTGATTTAAATAGATGTTTCTTAAATATATATCTCTTCTTCTCTGCAACATCAAAAACTATAGGAATGGCCATGACTTACTTGTTTAAATGCTTTCCAACTAATCTCCAAGATAATCTAAAGACTACTGAATCGACGTGATGAACTAGGGTTTTTGCAACTGACCAAATGCACTGCACATCAATCTACAAATCTTCATAATAACTTCTAAGGCTCTTTCTACTCTCCTATCACTCTAAATTTGAATGCAATGAGTAATCAAACAAGTTTATGTGTACTTAAAGTGAAACTTCTGCCATTAATGCTTGCTACGTAAACTAGGCTATCACTTAAACATTTCCAACTTAATTTCTACTAATAATCAATATGTGCACTCTTGAACAAAGGTTCCTTCATACTCCAAAAGCTTAAGTTCAAAGGAACATACTCTAAGAGTGAGTATGCTAGCCACGTAGGGGTCTAGAGCTAAATTAGCTCCCCCTATGACCTTGAGGGCCATTCATCAAGATGTAGAGGGTGTGTCCACTGCGGATGCATCCAATACATTCTCATAAACTTTATCCTTCTTTCCTTCTATCCAAATAAAGCTCGCATCCTCTGAGGCTTTCACAAACTTGACTTCTCCTTTGGGATCCAAAACTGGTTCTTCGGCCTTTTTAGGGCTTCCCTAACCTTGCGTCCTTCATCCATAGAACTTTGAGATATGTCCAACCTTGTTACAAGAGTGAAAAATGACTGGAGGTCTTATATTCTTTGGTGCATTGACATGAGTCACCATTCTACATTGTCTCGTTGAGTGACCATTATAGTTAAATATCTGACATGTAACATTCTGAGAACTTCTTATGTTTTTCTAATTTTGATTTCTCTGATCATGTTGAATCCTATTCTTCTTACTAGTCTTGCAATTCATAGCTCTATGACCAAATTTATTGCATGAATAATAGTAACCAGTAAAAGGTCTTACCTCTGTACAGTTCCTTGTAATGTGTTCATGCTTGTTACATGCAAAACACGCATGTTCTACTTGCTTGTGCTCATTCTTAGGTGGTCCATCATTATCTTTGGTTTCATCTTCAGTCTTCTTAGTATTAGTAGAGTCTTTTTGTGTATCCTTTCTTGCTCACATGCTATCAATATGATATTGTGATTTATTATATCCAATACAGCTAGTGTCTCCTTTGGCTCTTCTTGCATACAACTGAGATTCTATCAAATCATAACTGGTGTGTAATTTGTCAATATGATTCTTTGCTTCTTTCAATTCAGACTCCAAGATTTCTTTGCTATTCCTTAGCTCCAAGATTTCCATGTTTTCTTGCCTTAGTTCTTCATTGAGTTGAAGGTTCTCTTTGACGTGTTCATTGTAGACTTCTTGATTGTTGATCAACTTATCATCAAATTATTCAAGCAGTTCTTTCATAGATGCATTTTCTATTAGAAATAGGGAATACTGAGAGGGCGGGGTGAATCAATATTCTAAAAAATTTATCTTTTGCCAAATTATGGATATAATAGATTATCTTTATACATGCATAACAATAAAGAACTCATAACACATTATTTGTTCTCGAGGAAACCCTGGCCAAGGGAAAACCCCGGTGGGGATGGTACCCACAAAGATCCACTAATCAAAAGTATCCTATTAAGGATGTTGACCCTGTTAGGAGTCTATTACAAGCATATAGTGTATCAGTCCTGATTAAGGGACTATAGGCCTTGTTAGAAGCCTCAACTCTGTTAGGAGTTGTAGTACAAAATGTGATTACCAGATGAGCCCACTGCCCAAACAAGTAATGTACAATATACATTGATTAAAAAAATAGGTTAAGGTACATAACCTTATACTACTTACATCAATATCTCTTTGCTGTTCTTTCACTATCACTATTACATATGCTTCATATACTTCGCATCATATCACTGCTTCATTACATTTCAATACTACTAGATATTTCATGCATCTAACTTTACAATTAAAATTACATTTATACCAATAGATTTATCCAAGATTTAACATCTAGGATGTCATCCCTTTATATTTTTAAGTCATTATTTTGATAAATAAAATAATCCCTTAACTCTTTACTAGTTCTGTCTTCATATTCTGTCTTGTTGGCTTCACACTGTCTTCGGTAAAACTATCATAACTTCTTCCGTACATGCCATACTAACTTGTGCTCTGAGATGGGTGATCAATAGACATCATAGAGTCTATGTTCAAGTGCACAAGAAATGAACTTACTCCAGTCAACATTGCAAACAAAAACTATGTCCAGGCTCACTGGTAAAAACACTATCTCACACTTAGACAAATTTGCAATGTGCTCGATCATACTTGCTCTCTGACTTGTGTGATCTTCATGTGGATCACATGTTTCCATAATGACAAAATCTATGTAATCAACTCAGCCAAATTGCCAACAATCTCCCCCTTTGTCATTGGTGGAAACATATGAGAAAATTGGCTAAGTGTACAACTCAAAATCTAAAAAATTGTTCAAAATTGTGGCCATAGTATAAAATATATACTATCCTTATAACTCCTAAAAAAAAATAGTATCTCTAATATAGTACTCCCCCTAAGAGTAACCTTCCTTATCAATTTTCTTATATATGTCTCTCCCCCTTTGACAACAATGACAAAATAAGGTAGTGAGAGTTACAAAAATTGTATCACAAAAAGTTATACCTCAATTCATTTATTGCAAAGCCAGTAGGCTTGCAACACAATCTACAAAATCTATCTTCATGGCTTCTATCTCCTTCTCCCATGATTTCTTAATGGAATCTACCACATTAAGTAGTGCGCTCAGCCCATAAGAAGCTATTTCACATGCTTGGAGGTTTTCAAAGTTAAATTTTTGAAAAGATGTCTTAGCTGATAGACATTCTTCCAATTGCTCTTCAATAATGCTCAATTTCATAGAAGCATGCTCTCTCAAAAGAGTGTATCTTCTCAATTTTCTATCTTTCTCATCTTGCACAACTCTGATTTCATCATAAAGTTTCTGAAATTTCTTCTCAACATCGCATATCTTCACATTGGGGCTAGACAGAAGGTTTGTTCCATTCAGAATTTCTAATTCCTTCAACTTTATCTTCTGATCTTCTTCTGCTGTCAAGGTCTCTGATTTTGTACACTGTATGTACAAAGATTTTTGGTGCAGGAGCACCTAGATATAAGGATATTTTAATTATTTAATATAAATCCATATGTTTGGATGTGATATTCCATGTAATGGAGTCAATTTTAATGCCTAAGGGCAATAAAATTGTGAAGTTGTCATTTAGTTGTCATTCAAGACCTAGATTGGTCAAAAGGTCAAATTTGTATAAAAAGCCATAAAAAGGCTAAAAATCATGTAAAAGGTCTTAAATAGGTTATTTGGCATGTCTAGGGTGTTTTTACAAAGTGTGGAGTCATTTTTATTAAGTGTCATAAAAGTTGTCAAAATGCATAAAAGTTGTAAAGCATGAAACAATGCAAAAAGGCATTAAAAGTTGTCAAAAGGAAGATGAAAGGTCATAAGGGTAGTTGGGTGGTTTATAACTACCTAAATATGTATAAATATGATGTATTTTTTGAACCAAATCAGATGGGAGAGAATAGAGAAAGGGGAGAATAGTTTGGAGCAATTAAGTGAGTTTGAATCTCTCATTTTGATTGGTGGTTTTTTGTTAAGTGGCTGTTTCCAGGCCTTGTACAGCCATGTAAGGCATAGAAAAAATGTATATTTATAATGGTTAGATATTATAATGAATCATATTTCTTATTATTTTTGTTTGATCAATTTTTATTAACTTTGGAGGAAGTTATGAGGTTTTTGGTGAAAGATAGTATTTGCAGATTCAGGATTTCTAAGAACAGTCATATTGAAATGCATGGTAAAAATGCATATAGAAGAGTTAAGGATTATAATTATATTTATTGGAAATATATTTTCACAATCTTTTATTTCCTTTTGGTTTGGTTCAATTTTATGATGATTTGTGTAATCTATGACATTTTTAATGAAGACTGGTTTTAAACCCTCTTCAATGGAGTTGTAGGAAAAGAGTTGTGATGGAATAATGATTTATAGATTGGAAAAATAAATGGAGTACACATTTGGAAACTAAAATCATTAAAAATGATTTTGGAATCAGTTTGGTTTCATTTGGTTATGTATTGTGAAAGTTATATGATGCCCTAGACGGATTGGGAAAATGAACTTTCTGTTTAATGATGGAAAATGGGTCTTGGTAAAGAGATAATAACTTTTTACCTAACCATTGGATCCTTCTAATTTTGATATATGTTGTGGTTATCCTAATTTTCCACAAAATCACTAAAGGGATTTTGATGATATTTTTTAGATCAAAAGTTACATATGCTTGAGTTTTGATATGTAAAACATGGTAGTGTGGACAACAAGTTTTGACAATGAATTATTTTGTTTTCTAATCAATGATGGGTTTGATCTTGTGAGATTCCTCTAATAAATTGTTCTTATAATGAAATAAAGATTGGCTTATATGGATCCTATTATGTTTGAGTGTGTTGAAGGATGCTTTGCATAAGATTGGATTAAAATTGATTCCATTACATGGAATACCACATCCAAACATATGGATTTATATTAAATAATTAAAATATCCTTATATCTAGGTGCTCCTGCACCAATTTTCCTATCTCCAAATGCTTCCTCAAATCATTGATACATATATCAAGAGTGTTGATATCATTCTTGATATTTTGACTGATGTTCAAAAGCATTCTAGCCTCATAGGCTGCTTGTGCTTTCACTTTTGCAATATTAGACAAGTTTGTAAATTCATTATCAAAGGTGCTCATTACCTTCTTTGCTTTCTCCATAGGGTCTGCTTCTGCAATTTGTGTAGTTACAGTGCTTTGTAACTTCTCAGTTAGTTCCTTTAGACACCCTTCAAGACTCTTCACTTTCTTATTCTTACCAATGATTTTATTCAAGGATGTGATCAATTCCATCTGATCATCATCATCTACTTCTTTTCCCAAATGCTCAATCATAGATCCAATTTGAGTCTTCTTTCCATTCTTAGGAGTAAGACTAATATCTTCTTTGGTGGGAATGGGAACTTTTTCCTCTATTATTGGTGGTTCCACAACTATTGTCTCTATCATTTCTTTTTCTTTTGTAGCTTCCTATTCTTCAAAGGCTGAATTATCAACAATGTTCTCCAAATTCTTGAATACATTTTCATCAGTATCTAAGGTGATTTTTGTACCTTCTACATTCATTGTTTCATCTTAAATATTAATAGCTAGATAAGAGGGAATGTCCTCTTGTATTTTCTCACCTTCTTTCTCTGCTGTAACTGATGATTCTCCAACATATTCTTCCATAACCTTGATAATAGCCTGTTCTATCTCAGAATTTATTTCTTCATACCTGCCTCCCATAATCTGAATTGTTCTCCTTTTGGTTCTCAGATGAGTGCTTAGGGCTTTCATGATCTGATTGAAATGAGTTTCATCTCTTATTTCACAAAGCTTCCTCATAAGATTTTCTCTGATAGTTGTGTCCTCCTCTGATGCTCTCTTCTTCCTATTTACAAGTTTGTTATATAGATCATTAGGTATCTATCCCTGAATAGTATCAAGCTTCTTGCCAGTCAAAATCATATGCTTCACAACTGCATTCTCTAGATTAAGTCTATCAGTATAATCATAAAGATCATAATATTTGTTCATTCTTGCAAAGTCACCATTGTCAATGATTTGCTCATTAAGCTTTTCAACTTTTGGTTTCCAAGCTTTCTTCTTAGTAGTGACATCATCTTTTACTTCTGCAATCTTTCTTGGAACTGGTTGCACTAGATTTTTATGTCTCTTTCCTGGTCTAGTAGCACTTTCCTTTACTCTTTTGCTAGGTGTGGAGGAAGTGGATCTAGTAGACATATTTGCTTCTATGTCCTTCTCAGGTACTTCCACTTTCACCTTTACTTGTGGTTCTTCCTGTTGCACTACAATTGATGATAAAGGAGGGATAGACAAAACTTCTTTTTGTCCACTCTCTCTGATTGCTATTGCTATCTGCTTTGCTACAAAAAAATCACGCTCTGTCAATCCTGTATCTTTTAGGATTTTCATAATAGTGCTCTCAACTCTCTTCTTAGAGTACTTCTCTTCAATTAGAATCTTTGCAGAGTTGAAGTTCTCCTCAAAGGTTCCAAACCTGTTACACTGAGTGTCCAACTTACACTTAAGTAACCTGCTAACATATTCTTTAGTCTCTACCTCAGATATTTCATAGCCAAGAGTGTTAATCAACTCTGTTCTAGGCTCCACTGCTTTGATATAGGTAAAGTCAGTATCCACCATAAAACATATATCATCTTTATATTTTTCAACAAGAGACTTAGGGATCCTTGATCTTCTAGACACAATATTCTGAAATGTCTTAATAACAAGTACTGCACTCTCATTTACACTGTCAATAACATGCCTTCTATATACTAGGTTAATCCTTTCCATTGTAGTTTGTCCATCATTCCAGTCATTTCCTATGGTGTAAGGAAATCTCCTCAAAAGATTAAAAAACATATATGTGATCAGGGATGAGAACCTAAACTGTGTATACTTAGTCTTCTCCAAGTTATCAAACAATTGAATTCTTAGAATTTCACACATATCAACTAGTACCATGTCAACACACATTAGATAGGCTGCATGTACCATTCCAGCTACCATGTCATCCTCTCTTGAATTTGCACAAAACTTAGTAGTTAGGATCTTGCATAAGTATTTCACATCATCTTGTTTGATCTTACTAATCACAATTCCTCTACCATTATAGGATGAGTTCATGTTGTCAATGACTATTTTCCTCATGTTTTTATCATTAAAAGGAATAGCTCCAGTTTTAGATAATCCAGTGACTTCATGAATCAAATCTACTGTAATATCTATCACTCTATCTTCTAGCCAAAACTTTCCATTATGAATTCTACTCAAGATAATCTTAGTGCATTCTTCATTATCAAATTCATACTATAATCCATACTTAACGATTTCATTATGTTCCAAATATTCAAAACCTTGTTTCAGTGTCATATCCTGATTGTAAATCTTCTGATATTCATATGTGAAATCACTATCATTCACTGTCTCTAGTTTGCATCCAAGATAACTTCTGACATTTTCTAAGTGTAATACTCCACCCGGTACAGATGATAATGCAAACCTAGGGTCATCTTCCAAGGGTTCTACTAGTTCCCTTTTCAATTTAGGTCTATTCTTATCTCTAACATTGTGTATTAAGGAAACATACATGATTTCTTCAAATTCCTTTATTGATTCAAAGATTTGTTAAGTAAAATACCTTAATTTTATGATTTTAGGGCTTGCGTAGATTTGGCACAAAATTCTTCTCCAAATCCTTGCAAAATGCTTTCAATCACTGCTCTTTGATCTCCTTGACACTTGAATTCTCTTTGATGATCAAATAATATCGATCATAACCTTTTATTAATTCAATCTCACTTAGATCTGACATCGCATTCAATTCTTTTGCTGCTTCTTTCCAAAAAGTTGTCTCTGCTAACTTGCAAAACTTAAAACTTCTTGCGATCTCGCAAAACATAATATTTTTCTTTGCGCTCTTAACCATAGCATTAGAACATCATAAACTACCTTGCATTAACTGTGCAAGACTCAATTCATTGTATATCTACTTCTACACTAAATCTAAGTTCATATTCTACTACAATTTACATAAATTAAGTACTTTGAGATAGGTCAGGTAAAGATTCATTCTTACCTTTCAATACTTCACCTTCCTGATTACCTTCAATGTTGAATATGTCTCCTTGATCTGTGCTTTTGATAAACTTCACTTCATCTAAATTACTACAACATCCTTTCTGACTGTTACTTGCATCTTCATTTCTTCTTGCATGATTTCTGGGGTTAGGATTAGGATGAAAAACTCTATTGTTCATTCTACAAAACCTTGCTATATGTCCAATCTTGTTGCATATCTGACAAACAATTCCATTGTTTCCATATCTTTGTCCAGGTTGATTGATTTGTGATCTATAGTTTCTAGCAATGTGTCCAACCTTGTTGCATCTATAACATACTACTCCATTTCTTCTGTTCATATCTTTAGTAGGTTTCTTATCTGCATTGTTAGTATTCCTAAACATTCTACTACCATCATTATTCTCAATAAATTTAGGTTTCTTACATTCAATAGCTCTATGTCCAAAACCATGACAATTGTAACAATAACCATTAAGAGGTTTAAATTGTTTACTTGTGCAATCTCTCTTCATATGACCAATAGTATTACAAGCAAAACATCTACCTTTGAATTCTCTTTGCATACCTTTGGGTGATTCTTCTTGCTTCGGTGATTCTTCTTCTTTAGGTGTATCTTCAAATTTGTTGATCTCATCAAGCTTCTTCTCATCTATGCTTTTAGATATTTTCAGATCTGGTTCCTTGCTTTCATCATTTTCTTTAAAAGTGTTGAATCCAAGACTAGTCTTATCATAAAATGGTTTTTGATAAGATATTTGTTCATCAATTTTCTCACTAGTTGAATTTAGCCTTTCAAGTTGTTGTTTGGATTGATTCAGTTCACCTTTCACAATCTTATTGTATTTCTCAAGTTCATCATACTGCAAATTGACTTTCTCAAGTTCAGATGTTACTAAACCAAGTTTAGATTTCAGTCCTTCATTTTTAGTCTTTAGACTTTCATTCTCAGATTTTAGATTTTCTTCATTCTTTCCATTTCCATCTTTCGAACTAAGATTCAAATTTTCTATCTTTAGTTCATGCTTAAGGATTTCATTTGCCATTTCTAAATTGTCATCACAATCTTCAATAAAAACTTTAGATTCCTTTTTAGATCTCAGATCTTCCAATTTGTTTTTCAATTTCTCAATGAGGTTCTTTGCATCATCATACTTTCTTTTCAAAGTATCTTTTTCAATAGTAAGCAAGTCAATCTATTCAAGAGCTTCTTCAAGATTCTTCTAAAGTTGATCCATATCCATAGAGATCTTACTCAAGCTGCTAGGCTTTCCTTGAATGATTCTTTTCCGAGTAACTAAGATTTGATACCAATTGTTAAAAATAGGGAATACTGAGAGGGGGGGTGAATTAGTATTCTACAAAATTTATCTTTTTCCCAATTATGGATATAACAGATTATCTTTATACATGCATAACATAAGAAGCTAAACAACATACATAACAATAAAGAACTCATAACACATTATTTGTTCTCGAGGAAACCCTGGCCAAGGGAAAACCCCGGTGGGGATGGTACCCACAAAGATCCATTAATCAAAAGTATCTTGTTAAGGATGTTGACCCTGTTAGGAGTCTATTACAAGCATATAGTGTATCAGTCCTAATTAAGGGACTATAGGCCTTGTTAGAAGCCTCAACCCTGTTAGGAGTTGTAGTACAAAATGTGATTACTAGATGAGCCCACTGCCCAAACAAGTAATGTAAAATATACACTGATTAAAAAAATAAGTTAAGGTACATAACCTTTTACTACTTGCATCAATATCTCTTTTCTGCTCTTTCACTATCACTATTACATATGCTCCATATACTTCACATCATATCACTACTTCATTACATTTCAATACTACTACTTGATATTTCACGCATCTAACTTTACAATTACAATTACATTTATACCAATAGCTTTATCCAAGAGTTAACATATAGGATGTCATCCCTTTATATTTTTAAGTCATTATTTTGATAAAAAAAATAATCCCTTAACTCTTTACTAGTTTTGTCTTCATATTCTATCCTGTCAGCTTCACACTGTCTTTGGTAAAATTGTCATGACTTCTTCCGTACATGCCGTACTGACTTGTGCTCTAAGATGGGTGATCAATAGACATCATAGAGTCTATGTTAAGGTGTGCAAGCACTGAACTTACTCCAATCAATGTTGTAAACAAAAACTATGTCCAGGCTCACTGGTAAAAACACTATCTCACACTTAGACAAATTTGCAATGTGCTCTGTCATACTTGCTCTCTGACCTGTGCTATCTTCATGTGGATCATATGTTTCCATAATGACAACATCTATGTAATAAAATCATCCAAATTTCCAACATTTTCTTCATTCAGCTTGTTGACCTTTGCTCCTAGATCACTGTTAGAGCATTCTTTCAAATGCTTTCTTATGCTTTTGATAACCAATTGTGCATCACTGACTTTTTCTTTTAGCTGTTAAATTTCTCTTACTGATTTGTCCAGGTCTTCAAGAGTAGCTTCAAGATTTCTTTTTAGATGTTTCATTTATGCTTTTTCCATGATCTCCTCAAGTGGCTAAACTTCTTTGCTGAGGACTAGAGCTCTGATACCAATTGTTAGGAATGGGAACACTGAGAGGGGGGGTGAATCAGTGTTCACTGTCTTTTAACTTTTCACTTTAATCTTTATACCGAACTTAAATGATTAAGTACTAAATTAAAAATTCACATAAAAATGAAACATGAAGTCAACACATGACACCAATATGGTTATGGGGAAACCCAAATAGGTAAAAACCCCGGCGGGAATTGACACCCACTAATATTCTGCACTAGTGTTTTGTGATCCTTGTTAGAAGATCCTTAACCCTGTTAGGAGTTTCTTTAAAATTCTTTAAGTATAGTAGACCTTGTTAAGGGTTAGACCCTATTAGGATTATTTTACAATAGTCCCTATTAGGGGAGAGGATGCACTGTCCAAGAGCTCACTGCTCAAGTGGTGAAGGATACAACATTCTGATCTCAAATATACACTATATTTGCAGGATGAACTGTCACTGTGACACTGCTTGTCAGATCAGTTCCTTTGATGCACTGATGCTTTGACCTCTTACAAAGCTATAATACATCTTATACTATCTTTGCACACTTCTCTACTTATCACACCTCTCTATCAACTTCCATACTAAATACAATGGGCGCACCTTATATTTATACGTGCATACAAAATAAACAACTAGGTCGGCCCTTAGACCTATTACATACAATGCTTCCAAATGAATTGGCTTAAGCATGCTTACAAAGAAATAAGTATACATGTCAGAAACCTAAGTACAATAGGTGCATAGCCTTTACAACATTACATTATATTCGCAAACCAAAATACTAATTGTCAGCTTCATACTCTGTTCTTCTCTAGCACTCACTCGCTATGCAACTTCAACTCACTCTAACTTTCTCATCCTTGCACATCTGATCATGCACTCATAGAATAAGCATGAATATATTCCAAAAAACTTATCTTCTAGGGTGCATACCATAATTCTTCTATACGCATGTGCGCTGATGCTCTGAGCTGCAGGAACTCTGTACACTGTCCAGTCTTCAACACTTAACTGATTTTTGATCTTCTCATCAAGTGTGCTGACTCCAAACTGCTATATTACTTTGTTTCCATAATGAAAACACTATATCAAGTCATATACATAAGTATAGCCAACTTTCCAACATAGTTTGGTATAACGGTAATATAAAGTTAGGTAAGGAAGTATTTAATGCATTTATAGTCGTTGGAAGCCCTAACCTACATAGAAATCTATAAATAGAGGGCAAGATACATCATTTCTACTTTACATTCTTGTGAGAATATTTGAGAAGAGAAAGATACAAGATCAAAGAGCTAATTTTGAGCACTCAATCAAGCATTTTGAGAACATTCAAGATCATTTGAGGTATTACAGTGTTCACTGAGCTGAATTAAGAGATTCTACTTATTATTTCATTTGAACCTAGTATTTGTTGAGATATTTTCAAGATCAATGGCACCCATGATACAAAAGCCAGTAGTTGTTGAGAAGATTAACCTAGTTAATACGAAGTACAAAATTAAACTAGACATTGGTGTAGAAATTGACAAAATCAAAGCCCTTTCCTCGATCCCTCCTAGAGTCATTTTGATTTAAGATGTCTGCACTTTAATTGATTGCAAAATAGAGGATATATGTCAAAATGAGATTGATGCATTATACAATAAGTTGTGTGTTAACGTGACATTGAAGAATGACTACATTCACCTATAGTCGAAGGGTTTGGTTCATGCAATGCATGTACCGATGGTGTTCAAGCATAAATGGATTAGAATTATCTCGAGAAGAGTTAATGATAGGTTCATGTGGTTAGATAGGCCAGTAAAGATAAAAAAATATGTTCTACATATAGTTACTAGATTTTTAGTCGGTGATAGACCAAGGGCCTACAAATAGACAGACAAGAACAAACTTAGTGAGTTGACTAAAGCCAAATGGGATGGAAGAGGTCTAAAACTATCTATAGTTGATGATCTTGAAATGAAAGTTTCTTCAAATATAATATCCTACCAGATATTCCAATCATCCAGGGTAGACAATGTACCTTGTGGACGAGTAGATATTGCATATAAGATGGTGAAGAAGGATATGAAGATTGAATTGTGTGAAATCCTACTGAAACAATTTGAAAATAATATGAACAAAATTTGAAAGAAAAAATCAACACTCTAAAGTTTGGTCAGTTATTGGTATGTATATTCTTTTACTTTTAGAATTTATTTCCAAAAATCAATGAAGTCAAATGGAGTGATAATAAACTGATAGTTTATCAAATCAATGATTTTATTCAAAGCATGGGTGATAAATTTAATGTCACTATGGATGATTACTTTAGTAAATTTCAAGCTAGGATACATATGAGATATAGAATTCCACCACAGTTTGTGGGAGAATTTAAGGATGAGTTATGTTTTGAAGTGGACATAGATGTATGTATCATAAGGGTAGTAGAACCAAGAACATAATGGATACCCCCTATGGGTTATGAAATGAATATTGATGCATCCACCATTTAGATTAAAGGAATTTTAGAGAAGCCTATAGATAAAACTACAACTCGGTATGACACCTCTAAAGAGGTGGAGGAGAAAATCAAAACTGGTATATTGATACCAAAGGCCATAAGGAAAATAGGTAAAATGATTAGTGATTTAACTAAGAAATTAGGAATAGTTGATGTTGATGGAGATGAGGAAGATGTTGCTGAGCCTTCAATGATAAAGGGGAAAAATTAAGAACCAAGAAGAAAACCCCTAGTCTGGTCAGTGTAAGACCATCTACTTGATCTACCTCTGCACCGAGAGGAAATAAGAAAGTTGATGGAGAACTAGTGAAGACTAAGACATATGTTAGGGAAAATAAGGCCACCGAGAGGCCAAGAAGAAAATTGAAGTTGGCTAAGGAGAGTGACATTGAGTTGGATCACTTGTCACAATTCAAATTTGTACCGAGCAAGAAATTGAAGAGTTTTGATGATCTTCTTAAGACACTTGAAAGATATGGTGGGCTCAAGGTAATGCAACAATTGAAATATGATACAAGGAATGAAGAAGAAAATAATAAAATAGAAGAAACTATTATTTCCACACTATATAAATTCAAGATGATACCAGTTTAAGTGGTATAATATCTAGAAGGAGAATTGTATAAAAGAATTGGTGCCATATGGAAATATGCCATTGATGCTAAAAAGGAGATGAGAGAGAGATTAGTAGAAATCATAGTTCCATACCTCACAAAGAGGAATACAAGATACACTTAAGGAATAATCAAACATATTTCTGGTGAAAGGAAGAGAACTAAGCATAATGGTCAATTAGTTGCAAGAAGTACAAAAGGATACTGATGATCTTTAGAGGAAGATATTTTCAATTGACCAACCAATAAACCAAGGTATAAATGCTAAAGAAGATAAATCAAAGCAAGTTGGATTGATTAAAAAAAAATAATAAATACTAATTGAAGACATTACTAAGAAAGACCCTGATGAGACAGTAAAGGAAGATGAGGATATCATGGCTATTGAGGCCATAAAATTAGAAGCTATGGACATTGATGAGTCGGCTACAACAAGATTGCTAACAAAAGAGCAAGTAATTTTACAAGTTATGGATTTTCCTAAGATAGAAGCGGTTATCTTAGAGATTATAGGTGGAGAACCTACTACTGTTGAGACTCTAATCGAGCCAGCAAAAGAGAGTGAACCTAAAGCAACCAAAGATAAAACCACTGAGACAGAGAATAATCAAGGTAAAAATATAGAGTCGATGATCCCCACAGAGACTACAAGTCAACAAGAACCTGAACAAGCACAAGAAATGGTAGCAGATGAGAAAAAGGAAACACAACAAGAGAAGGAAAAAGAAAATGTAATTGAAATAGAAAAGAAAGAAGAGAAGAAGAGAAGAGAATAAAAAATAAGAAAAGAAGAAGGAAAAGGAAGATAAGAAAGAAGCTAATTCAACACAATCAGATGCAAAGATGAAATCTAGTTCCAAGGGTAAGTCTAAGAATAGGAAAGTAGAAAAAGAGGTAGATATAAATGAAGTCATAGTCATACCGAAGGTTTACTATAATACTATGAGCCCTAAATAACTTTCAAAGTTTGGTGATTTGTTAAAAAGAAAATCTGCAAAAGATAAGCTTATATCCAAAAAGTAGAAGACTGATGTATTGGAACATATAAAGAGTATTTTAAATGAGATTGTTCCTGAGGCTACAATAAATGAGAGGGAAAACATTTATAGTCAGTTAAAAGAACTAGCCAGCCAAATCAATCAACCGAGAACTGACACAATTGAATACCTCATGAAGGTACACAAGAAAGACATGGAGACTAAGGTGATTAAAGAAGTTCTTTGATCAGTAGCATTTGATAAGGTAACTCTATCTGAGTTAATTACTGCATTAGAAGAAGATATGAAATACATTATTTCTATTTTTTCAAAAGATTTGTTTATTTTCAAACTTTACAAAGGAAATAAAGGACAAAGATGAGAATGTGGGAAAATAGCTTACCGAGCTACTGTCTAAAATTTACATTGAGCCAAAAATAATAAATGAATACTATGAGAAAATCAAGCACCTAATGGGAGTGAAATATGAACTAAGGAAGGAGGAGAACCAAATAAGGATGGGACTTTCAGAAATCCAAACAATTTTTTTCCCAAATATTGAATCACTGCAGATGCAGATATAGAAAGAAAAAGATCTAGTGAGCATACTAGATGTCAGTGTCATGGACAACATGGTGAGTCTAATTGTAGATATCGGTGAACACATAGTAGTATTGCAGATAATACAAGACACTTGCAAGGAATCATTGAAGGAAGCACAAGATAAATATAAAGGTATTTTTGACAAGATCCCCAAACCAAATACATAGTAAGTAAGCATTTTTGGCATTTTTGTTAAAAAAGGGGGAATATATAAATAAAGGGGAATGTATAAGAATTTTTTGCTAAGTAAAAGAGGGAATATACATCTAAGTTGAAAAGGGGAAATTACATATACAAGGGGAAATAAATAGAAGACTATGTATATAATATGGAGATGCACCCTAATTATTATTTCAGGGGGAGTAATAAGTTTTACCAAGGATGAGAAATAGACAAGGACATAATTTTGAGAAGACTTTGAAGATTTTGAAGGTTTTTAACAAACATACCAAACTAATACCAAAGGGGGAGATTTATATTCCTAAGAGTAATTTGGTTGTCATTAGTTATAAGGAAGTCTTTATATTTTTCAAAGTCATGCGGTAAGGAAGACAAGATGAGTCCTAAATGAAGAGAAGATAATTGGTAAAATGAATAAGTTAACAATGAATTTTGGTAAAGAGAAAGCTAGTTTAGACACCGAGCGAGACAAAATTGAGCACCGATAACCATGTTCTATCGAGAACCTAACTAAGAAGATAACTTAGTTATCAAGACAGAGAAAATGTATTACTGACAAAAGTAGGCCAGCACCAGATGAGATCTAAGTACATTGAACCTAGACACCGATTAGAAAATGGTCTACCAATCTTGAGGAGATCGAATAAAAAAACATTGGAGATTGAAATATAATGATTAAAAATGATTCCAATGTTTGTTTAGCCAATGGAAAAATGGATGGAATATGCATTGGAAGTGTACCCAATGCTAGCACTGCTTGAAGATGAAGATTCTAGAAGTTCTAGCACCACTTCAAGAGTTGTATAAATAGACTAGAGAAGTAAAGATTAGAATGATTGAGAATGTGCCTATGGTGATATGAATACATGATAATATTTCATGTATAAAGAAGAACATAGTAGAAGGTGAATAATCAGAGGAAGGCACTGAGTATCAGACTATTGTAGAACAAATCTACTGAGTACTAAATTATTTGTGTGAAGGTTACATAGTATAAGGTAATGAGATATTGAGCACACAGAGTGTGATAAGAATTTTTTGGTGCACATTTGACAAAATTTTTGTATTGTTGATTAAAAGTTAATCAGAATTGTATGTCTATTAATTGAGCAAATCTTAACAGATCCTATGTATAAATCCTTTAAACAAGTGCAATTCTTAGATTAGAGTTGTGAAATATCTTAACAGAGTAGACTTAGCAGTCTTAGAACTCTTAACAGGGTTAATACCTTTAACAGGGTAAGCTATCAAAAATAGATAAGAATTGTAGCTCTCACCGAGCAACTTTATTCTTGCAGCAGTGAAGAGTTGTGGGTGTCATCCCGACCGCAATTTTTATCCTCTAACAAGGATTTATGTGATACCAAAATTATTTTGTTATGTGATGTTTCTTATATGTTTTATTTTCATATGATGCATTCAAAAGTTAAGTAATTAGTAAATAAATGTAAAGAAAGTTTAGAAACATTTAAAAGTGATTTGAAGTACTGATTCACCCCTCCCCTCTCAGTACTTATATTTCCACACCTGGATCCAACACTTTTAACTAATTAAATACTTGTAACAATAATAATGAAATATATCAATTTAACATTTCTTTTTTATTGCAGCATACCCCTCCTTGTAGTGGCCTCTATGTCATGAGTACACAACTAGGCATACAATAAGATCATTAGAAGAAGACAAAACAATTGAAGAGGGGACAAATGATTTAGAAATCTTTACTCCACTTCTTCTTTACTTTTCTGCAAAAAGAAACAAAAAAGTGATTGTAATCATATTATGACAACCATATTTTTGATATTATGTTAATGAATGTTAAAAACTTATATTTTTGACAACCATATTTTTTATATTATATAAAAAATGCAAGAATGCATGTTATATGTTAATGAATGAATGTGAATATGTTAATGAATTAATGTTATATGTTAATGAATGAATTTTATATTGTATTAATTGATGCATGAATGAATGTTATATGTTATTTAGGGAGTTGAGAGTGATGTGGGGCGGGGTGGGGATGATATTTCAACTTCACGTGGTTGGACCTATTAAGTAGAGAATATTAAACTATTCTTGAAACAAAGAGAAGATCAATAAGGTAATTCAATTTTCAATATTTTATTATGCTATACTTTTAAGATGATGTTGTATGAAATGAAAATATACACCTATTTGTTGCAAATACAAAACACCAAAATACCAAAAAATCACATTAGATGTTAGTAAATGCAACAAAATAAGTAATTCTTACTACAACTTCAATGAGCTAAAACAAGGGCACCCAATAACCTTTTTTGATTTGTTCTTTGAGATTATTGTGGGTATGCTCTCCCAACACAAATGAAATGCAATCTAATGCAAAACTATGAGATGCAAGCTAGATGATGGTGAAGGGATTTGAGAGCAAGTATGAGGAACTTGTCCCAAGTTTCACAAATGATGAATATTAAATGATGCAAGATTGATTCAAGACTATAATAATGATAATGAAACAAGATTAAGATATAAGATGAATTCAATATGATTAAGAAACTATGCTAAATATGTAACAAGATTTAGATTAAAAACAAGATTAGAATACAAAGAAAAGAAGTAGAACTAGAATGATTAAGAATGAGCTAGAAGATGCAAGAGCTAAGAGATTAATAAGAATAAGAACTTAGACCTAAAATGAGGAGCGAGACCTCCTTTTATATAAAATGAAAAGAATTGAATGGTGGAGATTAAGAGACAAAATAATGGATAGTCAAGATTAAAGGTTAGGTATGGTTTGGAAAAGGTGAAGTGGAAAAAGTCAAACTTCATTTGAGAGGGAAAAAGGGAATTTAAAAATGATTGGTGGAGAAAAAAGATGGAGAGGTGGCTACCTTGGAAAAGGTGATTGTGCACATGATTAGAAGTAACCCACTTTTTAATTAAGATTAGAGGAATATTAGAAAAAGGTAAGTTTAGAAAAAGGGAAAAGGAATTAAATTAAAATAAATTTAATTTAATCATGGTTTAGAAGAACTTTAGGCTAGTGAGGAATAAAATAAATAAAATTTATTTTATAAAGGGAAATGGAGGGATAATATATTAAATTTAATTTAATATATTATAGTATTTAAATAAAATTTAAATACAAAGGGAAAATGAATTTAATTTAATCTAATTAAATAAATAGAGGAATATAACGATTATAGTCAATTAATAAAATTAACCATAATGTTAAGGGCAAATATTAAGAAAAATTAACATTAGTGTGAATGGACAATTTTAGGTGTCTACATTTTGCCCCTCTTTGACGTGGTGTTGAAATCAACATCATGTCAAAGAAGAAGAAAATGAGATGCCCTAGGAGTCGTGCCTAAGCAACGATGGGGAGATGATGAGAATGGTGCCCCCTCGAGAAAATTGAGCAAAAAATTAATTTTGACAATTTTCTTGAAAAGGAAGGTTGAGGGTAGGGGAAATGAATAAAAGAAGGCCTCCAATGCAAAATGAGCCTAAATGTAGACTATCATTATGTCAACATGGGAGAGCATATCCAATTTTGATATTTTTCTTGACGTTATGCACTAAGGTATGAGGAACCAAGATGACCATGTGCCAAGTACGTGATAGAAAAGGTCAAATACAACCATGTCTTATGACACCATGATATGGAAGACCATGAATGCTGTTGTGACAATAGAATGCAAAGACCATGATAGATGCAAAAAATATTAATACATACAAGTAACAAGAAAGAATGTACAACAAACCAAAAGAAAACCAACATATTTCCCCTAGTCAAGATGAAAACCAATTGATTGATTGAATGATTAAGAGGGCGGGGCATAAAAGATTGGGAAGGATACATCCCATGATGATGATTGGATTTAAAATTGATCAATTGATTATCAACTGATTTGGTTTAAGATGATGGCTTGATTAAAGATTAATGTGATAGATTGCAAGATTGGACTGCATGGATTAGTATTGGTTGCATTTGATTGGATTGACTTGAAATTTTTTGGATTATAGGGATTTTTTATTTTTATTTTTATTTAATTTTTTGGATTTTTTTCAGGATCATATATCATTTTTTTTTTGAATTTTTTCAAGATAATTTTATGTTGTTTTTGGATTTTAAAAATTTTTAAATGTATTTGGATGAGAGGATTAGATAGAATGGGATTGGAAGAAAAGATGATTGGATAAGATGACATTGAAAAGAGGAAGGGGAATAAATGGATTAGATTAGAAGATAAATAGATTTGATAGAAAACATGGTTTGAATAAGATGAAAGGATGATCAAGAGATTGGATAGGATGGGAGAGGAAAAAGAATAAGTGGATTGGGACCAATGACAAGGGATAACCAAGGAATGATAGAGGATGGAAGGATATAGAGATGTTTGGTTAGAAAATGAATGGATGGAAGGGAGGGATTGGATAAGAGATAGATGGAATGAATGGATAGGAAAGGGTAAGATATGGAAGACTAGAGGATGGGGGGTATAGGTATGGTGATCCAAGAACTATGCGGAAAAGGAGTTACATGCCCCACACTAGAAGGAGGAGAAGGAATGATGGAAAGGAGGATAAAAATGTATAGGATGGAAGGATGGTGTATAATGGATGTATGAAGTGGATGAATAATGCATAAAGGATATTTATGGAGGAAGTGAAAGCTTGTGCATTGTCCAAAGCATGCATGGATATTGTCTTTGTATTTTAGTACCTCTATTTTTTATGAAGGGAATATGTATGAAAGTGGAAGGTGGATGGATAAGGGATATGAGATGGAGGTTATGAAGAGGATAGGGGATAATGATATCAATAGAATTGGATAATAGATAATGGATGGAGGAAATGTATATGATAATCAAGATCAAGGACATGGGAAGGAGTATGGACTCAAAGAGTATTATGAATGTTGGATTAAGGGAATGAATATGATGAGGACTATGAGATGTAGGATAGGGATACCAAGATAAAATATGGTAAAATGGATGAAATTCTGTAGGAATATGGATAAATAAGGAGTAAGGGTTATGGAAGTTACATATGGATAGAGGGGATGCATAGGATAGTCAAGATCAAAGATGGGGAAGGAAATGATAATGAGCTTAGATAGGACAATGGATGGTGGATAGGGAATGTGGAAGATAGCATGGAATGGATGGAGCTTGCCTCCAATTATAGAGGAAAAATGGAGGGAGGGACTACACATGACGCTTGTTTGCCAGGTTTTCATCATGGTACTTGCCCAAGGCACCTAATTACCAAGTTTTCACCATTGGATGATTCTTTTTCTTTTTCTTTTTCTTTTTTCTTCTTTTTTCTTTGAATTTTTTATTTTGACTTTTTCTTTTTTCTTTTTTGAATTTTATGGGAGGAAATCAAGCCTGATGCTCTTTGGATAATATTCCTGAATGATATGAAATAGTTGTTCAAAATGAATAGGGTAATTATGTGTATATGGGGTTGACTAGTGGTAGATAAGGTAATGTGATATGCAAAGGGGGAATATAGGACCTATCCTTAATCCAAATTCCCAAAAGGAGAGATCCAAATAGATTAATCACAAAGAAGTGATCAATGCACAATTGAATTAAACAATGGAGAACATGAAGAAAGGAGGAAATCCTATAATCTACTATAGAAAGTATGTACTTGAAATCTTAAATGAATAGAAGGAAAATACTAACCTCAAAATAGGGTATATCTGGAAAATTCTAATTTCTGATGTTTGTGCACAGTTTCGGGAAATTCTGCAACCTGCTCCGGACTGGAAATGTTGAGATGGAGAGAACCCAAAAAAATATTTTCTTTCTGGAAGCAGGTCATCCTTGACCTAGATAGAAGGGCAAGGTCTTACCCTGGAGTAGGATCCTACCCCTCACTGAAGATCATCTCCAATAGAAATTCTATTTGCAGATCTTGGAAGTTTGCCAAAAAGGGTATCCAAATCTGCACTTCAATTTGCTGTCACATACTTGTACTTGCAAGAAAAATAGTTTTTGTTGTTTGGATGCGGGGTTTTCCTTGGTCAAACCCCAATCTAGGAAATAACCTTGAAATTGAATTGAAATTGTAATATACATAAACAAAGTAAATGGAACTATTCACCTTGCTTATGTTGAAGTCCTTGTAGGGGATTTGAATCTTTGAATCCACAAGTAGGGATGCTCCAAATGAATGTAGAAGTATGTAGGATGTCTCAAATAAATGGCATTAGATCTTCAACACCAATCTTAAATGTGTCTTTTCATAGGAAGAGGCTTGGATGAATATGGATGGAGAAATCTTCAAGGGGGGCTCCAAAGAGATTGAATCCTTCAATAGCTAACAATGGATCTCCTTGATGAATGTTTGAATGATTGAATGCTTGGCTTGAAGATGAATGAATTATTGCTTGCTTTCCCTCTCCTTCTTTCTTTCTTGCACTTGAGAGCTCTTGATCATGAAATTGCTTGATTGTGGATATATGAGATGGAGTAAATGAGAGAGGAAGGCTTCCTTTTATAGTGATCTAGGGCACAAACTCCTAGAGAAGGCTGACATTGGAGATTTAAATTAAAATTAACCTTAACCCCTAGAAATGGACCTAGATTAAATGCAATTTAAGAGTTTACCATTTGAAAACCTGAAATAGCCGACCTGGAAGCGGGAAAATAAAGTTTTCTAAAACCCGACATCCTGAAACTTTCAAAATTTGAAAATTGGACATGGTGTCAGGGATGAGGTAGTCCCTGCCCTAGGTTAGGGATGAGGTCATCCCTGACCTAGGTCAGGGACTAGGTCATCCTTGACCTAGAAATTCAAGATCTTTAGATTCTTAGAGAAAGTTGCTAGAAATGAGGTTGGAAATAGGAAGACAGAAGCAGAACATGGGGGAAATAGCTAGATCCATGCAAAGACCCAATCAAGGCACTTGACATGACCCCATACCACTTACTTGGAGGGCTAAATGCTCTTATCATGGAAGTGCTTCCATTTTAAGATGATACATTAAGCCCTCACTTTAGCAAGAGTATGGACTCGATGTAAAATCTTGGTAAAGGAGATCATAATGAAAAGATAATCTTATCATAATCAAAGGGAAAAAGGAAACCTCAAGCGCCCAGGGACTTAAGTCTTTATTAACTTCAAGATCACAATAAGAGAGACATCTTTAGAGAGAGAGAAAGAGGGTGTGATTATCTCACCCAATGAGAACTTATGTCCCATTGTGATGCAGGAGCATCCTAGGTGTAAGAGCAATCTTGCATCACCCAAAAATATTTCTATTTTTGTATTCAATAAGAGTTATCTTGTGTAGAGCAACTATTTATGGAAACTTTCTATTTTTAGTAAGTTGGTCATCCGATCTTAGAATGTTTTGATTTCTTCCCTGGAGGTTCATTTTGGTCATATCAGCCTGCCAGTAAAGTTTCATTAATAGATCAAGTCTAGCTTTGTAGATATTGAAGTTTTTCGGTATTGGTAATAGGGTACAAAAAATTTGAACTCAGTTTTGAAGGCTTTAGAGGCCTCGAATGAGGTCAAAAATTTGGGTGATAGGTGCTTACATGAGTGAAGCCTGTAGAGCGCTTTGTGGACTTTCTGGAATGTGGTTATAATAGTCAATCGGGTCAACTGGTGATGACTTATGGTCTTCAGAAGTTGGGTCACCTAAAATGGTGGAAAATGATTTTCCTTCAAAATTTCTGTTTGGGTTTCAAAAGTTATTTTTAGTTGACTTTGATGTAATAAATTGTAAAATAAAATAATTCTAAGTTTGGTTGGCCTTGTTGGCTAAAATTCTAGAACCTTCCCAGGCTGTGGAAAATTGCCTATATAAGGAAGGCTATAGTGTTGTCTTAGGCAGTTTGGGACAGTTCTAGGTAGTAGATCTAAGTATTGATTTGAGGCTTTGTCCTACGGAATATTGTAAGGGAATGCCCATGTGGCTTTGCATGTTGTAATTTTGAAAGTTTGTAATTCCACATTTGTGGAGATAATAAGAAGCCCATTTTCTATTCTTGCATATTGTTGTTGTTTCTCTATTTCTGTTATGTGTTTGTGGTATTAAGGGGAGCACCCTTCATTAAGTGGTATCAGAGTGGTTGGCCCTTCATCACATTATGAACCAACAAGGAAATGACCCAATTGGAAAGATGGAATTGAACCGCCTAGTGAATGTGGCTACTCACTAGTCAACCCATCAAGGATTCACCCTTAGGAATATTTTATTCCATAAGAGTAAAACCAAAAGAAAAAGAGATCTAGTCTCAAGGACACCTTTGACCTTAAGGGATCAAAAATTTGAAACTGGAGGGATCAAGAGATCCTAAAATATAAATCCATCCTTTAAGGATTAGTCACTAATCTAGAAAGGGAGAAAAGTATCTTGAAAAATAATATATGTATATCGAAAAGTGTGTGTGTGCAATAGGTGAGCAGAGTGTATGCCCCCATGTTAAAGTCATTGCTAAAAATTTAATAGGAGCAATGGCTTTAATGGAAACATAAACAGCTCCACTGATTACGTCTCCACTATGAGATGCCCCCAGAATAAGAAAAATCAAGGGAAATACCACATAAACATATAAAGACCATAGAAGGGATCTACCTGCCATGGGGCCAGTATGATCATAAATATCTATATATATCTATCTATATATATATATATATATATATATATATATATATATATATATATATATATATATATATATATATATATATATATATATATATATATATGATATTATTAAAAATGAATTCACATCATTCCCCAAAGAAAGTAGAACTACAATCACAAAGGAGGAAATATCACATAAGATATATAAAGAAGAATCTTTTTGGACCATGCCTTGGAGACCAAAAAGAATTAGTGCTACCAAGTCGTGGATCCAAGCAGATTACACAAGGAAACATTTATGAAAAATAGCACAATTACAACATAACTTGAAACAACATATAGAAGAATAGAGATACATATAGAAGAATTGTACAATAGGTTCGATTCCATTATCACCTTGCACCAACAAAGTAACATGGTTGTATAAAAGAATCTAACAACATTTAGCAAACACATCATAGGAGAAGCACAGTACAACAAACAAACACACAACAAAGCTACCATAAAGGAAAATCTTGATCAAGCATGCTGCCTACTCTCCCCATCTCATTCTATATAATTTAGGGAAGGTGGGTAACTCGCAAGAGGGACTATATCCAAAATAGTAGGAATTATAGCTAGTTCCAAACAAGGATCCTCTTGAGAATCACAATGTTTGATACTAGGTGTAAGTGTTAATTGTGATGAAAGCATATTAAGTAAATCAATGTCAATGTCAATAGTCTCATATTCATCATGAATATCATCAAGAGTATCTTCTTCATCTAGATTAATCAAAATAGGATCTAAGATATGAATAGAATCATCATAATCATGCATCTTAACATCATTATTAGTAACAACACCATGCATAGGCTTATTAGAAGAAAGTAAAGAATTTTGAAGAACAAAATTATGAGCTTTAGCTTGAGAATGATGCTTCTTACCATGTTCATTAGCAGATTGATTATGTTTTTCTTTACTTGAAATATGTTGAGAACTAGGAGGAACAATCACAGGATCCTTCATAGGTTCTTTAGGAAGATTAATAGGATTATCAGTAGTTGGATGATCAACAGTAGGAATGAGATTAATAAATGTAGAAGCCATGGATAAAGGAGGTATAAAAGGTGTAGGAAAAATACCATGATTAAGATCCATCAGAGGTACACTTAATTCGATAATCTTATGATGATTATATGCTGGATATGAGTGGAAAAGATTATCAGGTCGAGAAGGACATGAATTAGGTAATGAAGGCCAAAATAAATCAAGAGAAGCACAATCTTTGGGCCTAGAAGGTTGATATAAACTATGATTAACCATCTTCACTTCTTCATCATGAAAAAATTTAAGACATTTATGGATAGGTGAAGCAACAACATGCATGGCATTCAACCAAGGCAAACCAAACTTAACTTGAAATTGATCAGAAGTAGGAACAACAACAAAGGTAGTGTTCACAATTTTACCACAAAGTTCAACCGGCAAGTTAATAGAACCAAATGATGGATAAAGAAAACCATTACAAGTTTGAATCCACACATCAGATGTATCATAAGAATCATGTTGCAAATTTTTCATAAAAAGATTTTCTTCAGTAATAACATTGACTAAAGATGTAGGATCAACAAGACAACCAAGAGTAGGTATCCAAGAAATCCTAGCATAAATATAAAGGGGACCATCAAGAGCTTTAATGGTCTCAGAATCATCAAAGGTAATCAAAAGTTCCTGAGGTCTTTTATTCTTAGGTTGTTGTCAAGGTTTAGGTTGAGTTTTCAATTTAGGCTTAGGTTTTGGTTGAGGTTGAGATGAAACTTGAGGTATAGTTTGAAGTTGAGATTGAGGCTAAGGTGGAGATACAAATTGAACAACATGCTCCACTTGATTAACAATGTGATTAAGATCATCCATCTTTGAATCATACATAATTTCCATAGAAGATGGCTAAGAAATGATATTAGTATCATGCCCAGGTAAATGATTCGTATAGATTTGAATATTTTGATTAGGAGGAGAGATAGATTTATTCCCACTACCATCAAGATTATCAATAGATAAGGCATTAGAATCAATTAAGTCTTGAACCTTATGTTTTAAAGAATAACATTTCTCAGTATAATGACCATTCTGACGGTGATATTGACAAAAAGCTTTAGGATCAAAAGATTTAGATGCAATCGTAGTAGGTAAAAGAGGTTGAATAGGAGGTAAAGTAATCATATTAGTAGTTAACAACCTATTCATAATAGAATGTAAAGATTCAAAAATAGGATTAAACGTATGATTTAATCAAAAAAGCAGTGGATGCATAAGTGGCATTGTGAGATGAAACAACAACTTGATCAGCAATTGCATTCACTTGTTTGTTTATCTTGACATAGTTGTTGAGCTTTTGAAATTTATTTGGATTAGGAGAAGCATCACTTTTATCAACTAGAATAGGATCCATTAGAGTGTTTCTCTCAAATTGACTCACTTGTAATTGATAATGATGATGCACTGCACAAAGTTGTTGAAAAGAGGTAAATTCAGTAAGCAGAATCTTATCTCTAATATCCTTTTGCAAAGTTGAAATAAACATACATTGAATATCAATATCAGGAACAGGATAGCAAATCTGAGCTTGCAAATGCTTAAATCTACCAATAAATTCAGTCAATTTTTCCTTAGCACTTTGTTTACAATGCATCAAATCAGTCAAAGACACTTGCAGGCCAATGTTGTTTTGAAATTGTTGAATAAAAGCATTGGCAAGTTATGGAAATGAGTTAATAGAATAAGGAGGCAAGGAACAATACCATTGTAAGGCCTTGTCACAAAAATTTCTAGCAAACAACTTGGATAAAATCCTACGTTCATGAGAATAATCACTGCAAAGGATTTGAAATTTAACGTGATGAACGGGGTCTCCTTTTCCATTATAATTCTCAAGATGAGGCATATCAACTTGCCGAGGAATAGGAGTATAAATGATATCTTGAGACAAAGGACTTCCCATGTCACGTGTAGGAATGCTAAACTTGTTTTGAGTCAAGGATGAAATTTGTTATAAGAAAGACACAATTTGAGCCAAATTGATGATTGTTGAATCATTAGAGGAAATAGGAGGAATAGAAACATTAGAAACACTAGGTAAACTGTATGAAGCTATAGGAATGGAAGACACAATTGGAGGAACACTTGAAACTATAGTTGTAAGAGGATTGGAATAGGTAAAAAGAATATTATGATAAGAAGGTTATGATGTAGGTAGGGACATAGGAGGAACACTCATAAGAACAGAGGGAACCATCACAATCACCAAAGGAGTATAGGTAGGAACATTAGGTAAAGGAATAGAAGAAGGTTCTACACTAGTGATAGGAGGAATCAACCCTAAATCTTGAGCTTCTTGAGCTAAAGGTTTAACATTTGAATGCATGAGATGAGTAATACCACGCAAGAGGTTAACACCTTGATCACTATCATGAAGAACTTTCTTAAGAGCCTCTATAGCTTGAATAGAATCTTGATTATGGTTTTCTTGAATAAGCCAATTACCCATTTTATCAAGTTCAGTTGAAAGTTTTTGGACTTGTTCAGGAGGAACTCTTAAAGCATCATCCTCATCATGAGATGAGTGAGAAAAGTTTTTGCTCCATAATAGGATTGGAATCATAAAGAATCAAATTATCATCCAAGATCCTAAGGAAAGGAGAAGTAGATTCAAGATCAAAGGCACCCTGAGTCTACAACTTCTTCTAACCGAAATCTTATAAGTTTGACTACTAGTAGTAAAGCTCATAAACCAATGCAATGAAAATGAACTAAACTAATAAAGCATGAATATTTTTGTATTTTGAAAGAGATTTTGTAATTTTTTTGTATTTTTAAAATATAGAAGAAAGAAATCTAATTAGCATGCAAGTTTTAACATAAAATACAAATCTAACATCAAAAAGATAATATAAAGGGAAATCTAACACCACAAAACACAATAGGGCATCTAATTCCACAAAATAAAAGAGGGTAAGTACGTCGGGCTCACCAAAATGAATGATATGAAATAGTTGTTCACCAAAATGAATAGGGTAATTATGTGTATATGGGGTTGAATAGTGGTATATATGGTAATGTGATATGCAAAGGGGTAATATAGGACCTATCCTTAATCCAAATTCCCAAAAGGAGAGATCCAAATGGATTAATCACAAAGAAGTGATCAATGTACAATTGAATCAAACAATGGAGAACATGAAGGAAGGATGAAATCCTATAATCTACTATAGAAAGTATGTACTTGAAATTTTAAATGAATAGAAGGAAAATACTAACCTCAAAATAGGGTAAATCTAGAAAATGCTGATTTCTGATGTCTGTGCATAGTTTTGGGAAATTTTGCAACTTGCTCCAGACTGGAAATGCCGAGACAGAGAGAACCCAAAATTTTTTTTTCTTTCGAAAGTAGGTCATCCTTGACCTAGATAGCGGGGCAAGGTCTTACCCCAGGGCAAGATCCTACCCCTCATTGAAGATCATCTCCGATGGAAATTTTGTTCACGGATCTCATAAGTTTTCTGAAAAGGGTATCTAGATCTGTACTTCAATTCGCTGTCCTATACCTATACCTACAAGAAAAATGGATTTGATTGTTTGGATGGGGGGTTTTCCTTGGTCAAACCCCAATTTAGGAATTAACCTTGAAATTGAATTGAAATTGTAATATGCATAAACAAAGTAAATGGAACTATTCACCTTGCTTATGTTGAAGTCCTTGTAGGCGATTCAAATCCTTGAATCCACAAGTAGGGATGCTCCAAATGAATGTAGAAGTATGTAGGATGTCTCAAATAAATGGAATTAGATATTAAACACCAATCTTAAATGTATCTTTGCATAGGAAGAGGCTTGGATGAATATGGATGGAGAAATCTTCAAGGGGGGCTCCAAAGAGATTGAATCCTTCAATAGCTAACAATGGATCTCCTTGATGAATGTTTGAATGCTTGAATGCTTGGCTTGAAGATGAATGAATGATTTCTTTCTTTCCCTCTCCTTCTTGCTTACTTGCACTTGAGAGCTCTTGATCAATAAATTGCTTGATTGTGGATATATGAGATGGAGAAAATGAGAGAGGAAGGCTTCCTTTTATAGTGATCTAGGCACTACTACATTTGGGGCTAAATTTCGATAGACACTTCTGATGGGTAAATTTTTTTTAATGAATTTTTTATTTTTTAAAAAAATAGGCCCCAATGATGTTGGTATTTCATTGGGTTTTAAATTGACTATCAAAATTCTGATAGTTTTGGGTATACATAAAAAAAATGTGAAGCACCAAATCATTTTTATTTCGATTGGCATATTAAAGGAGCAGGAGAAAACAAGTTGGGTGTGAGAGAAGGTATGCAATTTCTTCATCTTTTGAGTCTCTATCATCATATTCGATTGCAAATTTCATATGGATTGCATTTTATTTGATCATGAATGCTCTCTGAAATGATTGCATTCTACTAGTGTCATGCCCTAGCCAGTGCTTTATCCCTATTATTTGATGTTACTGGTGTCATTCCCTAGCCCATGCCTTAACTCCATTATTTGATGTTATTGGTGCTTGTGCTCAAGGATATCCATTTTTGTGAAATGTTGACTATGGTTATCAAATGCACAACCCGTGAGCTTCTAGCTAGGTGCCATTTTTTATTGATAGCTTAGGGTATCAAATGTATTGTATCATTGATAGTTGAGACTTTGTTAAAAGGAAATAGGACAAAGAATAATTTTGATTTAGTGCTTTAACACCATTATTTGATGTTATTGGTGCTTGTGCTCAAGGATATCCATTTTTTTGAAATGTTGACTATGGTTATCAAATGGACAACCCATGAGCTTCTAGCTAGGTGCCATTTGTATTGATATCTTAGGGAATCAAATGTATTGTTATATCATTGATAGTTGAGACTTTGTTAAAAGGAAATAGGACAAAGAATGATTTAGATTTAGTTTCTCTATTTTGATCCCTAAGTGGCTTACAACCCATATGCAGCTTTACAGATGCAGTTGTAGGATCTATAACAGCTAATAATTCATAAGAAATCCATGCATCCAATTTGAATAGAAATTAATAAAAAGAAATAGGGTCCTCAAATGGCCCAGTCATCTAGACCTTTACTATCCCCTCAACCAGTGACCCTTCAAAAATGGGTTATCATGCAATCAGTGAGTGATCCTTCATTCTCATGGTCTGCCCTACATCCAAACATATTGGAAATAAACAATACAATGACAAAAAGCCTTTCACAATCCCCCTTCCCTCAAGTAACACTATTAACATCTAGACCTTGACTATCCCCTCAAATAGTGACCCTTCAAAACTGGGTTATCATGCAATCAATGAGTGATCCTTCATTCTCCTAGTCTGTCCTGCATCCAAAAATATTGGAAATACATAATAAAATGATAACAAGTCTTTCACAATCCCCCTTCCCTCAAGGAACACTATCAACATCCAGACCTTGACTATCCCCTCAATCGGTGACCCTTCAAAACTGGGTTATCATGCAATCAGTAAGTGATCCTTCATTCTCCTGGTCTTCCCTACATCCAAACATATTGGAAATACACAATACAATGATAAAAAGTCTTTCACAATCCCCCTTCCCTTAAGGAACACTATCAACATCCAGACCTTGACTTTCCCCTCAACCAGTGACCATTCAAAATCAGGTTATCATGCAATCAGTAAGTGATCCTTCATTCTCCTGGTCTTCCCTACATCCAAACATATTGGAAATACATAATACAATGATAAAAATTGTTTCACAATCCCCCTTCCCTCAAGGAACACTATCAACATCCAGACCTTGATTGTCCCCTCAACCAGTGACCCTTCAAAACTAAGTTATCATGCAATCATTGAGTGATCCTTCATGCTCCTGTTATGCCCTACATCCAAACATATTGGAAATACATAATAAAATGATAAAAAGTCTTTTACAATGCCCTTCCCTCAATGAAAACTATCAACATCCAAACCTTGACTATCCCCTCAACTAGTAACCCTTCAAAACTGGGTTATCATGCAATCAGTGAGTGATCCTTCATTCTCCTAGTTTGCCTTGCATCCAAACATATTGGAAATACACAATAAAATGATAAAAAGTATTTCAAAATCCGCCTTCCCTCAAGGAACACTATAAAAAAGTGATCCTTCTTCTTATCAGCCATATCCAATATTTCATTGAAGTCACGACCAAGAATGAAGGTCACCTTACCCATACCATTCATGGATTTTGAAATGTTGTTCCAAACTCTTGAAAACTTTTCTGTTGCTTCTTGTTGCCCCTCCCTGATTAAGACACCACTCATCCTCAAAATTGTCTTCATCACCTATAGTCTCAATTTCATAGATAGGGGACATGTAAATATCTTTAAATACTTCTTCTACCATAGTGTCCTCCTGCCCCATCTTCTTGATCTTCCTAGCTAAAGCAGATGGATCCACACACAATAACCCAAAATGAAGGGTTTTGTATCCTTTAATGAATCTTAGTCACTAGTAATGCATGGACAGTCAAACCAGTAGTCTCCAAAGCATTCAATAAGTGAATATGAATGTTTGAAAACTTTCCTCTCAACTTCCCCAACCACTCCTAATTGGTTAGAGGGATATTTCTAGAATCTCCACTATTCCTATCCTTACCAACAATTCTTAAACATACTTTATCTGATATGATAATAACATGCTAAAATAAACCAATGGCATGTTCTTCATGTGGTACAAGGAATATTTGGCTATCAAATCTTCCTTCGTGCAAGCTGAGCATGAGAGATATGTGATTTCTTCATCTTTGATTGGTATCTTTGAAGGGCAATGTCTTTCGAGCCTCTGGCATCATATTTGATCGCAAATTTCAAATGCATTGCATTTTATTTGATCATGAATGCTCATTGAAATGACTACATTCTACTAGTGTCATGCCCTAGCCCGTGCTTTATCTCCATTATTTGATGTTATTGATGCTTGTGCTCAAGGATATAGATTCACTTTTTTGAAATGTTTGGATTCACGTTTGTTGATATTATAATTCATCATATCAGATAAAGTATTTTTAAGAAGTTTTAGTGTCTAAACACTCAACTAATCCCTCTCACTGATTAGGAGTGGTTGGTGAAGTTGAGAGGAAAGTTTTCAAACATTCATATTCACTTATTGAATGCTTTGGAGACTACTAGTTTGACTGTCCATGTGTTAATGTTTAGAAGAGATCAATAAAGTATTTAAATACATTCTTACATATTTGGAGAGGTTTGAGAGGCACTTATCATGACTTTACTCTCACAAACATCGACATAGATTGGTTTTACTAAGTTTCCTTTCTCTATTTTTAGGTTTCCTTTCTCTTCCACAGGGGTACAGTCAGAGGGTTCATTGACAAAATGATTCTTTGAATGGTTACTATAAATATGAATGATTTGATATAGCATATTTCTCATTTACTTGAAGTTTGGAATAGCTTGTGCAAGGGTGAAAGTACTTTTGATCATTTTGGTCATGACTATTCCTCTACACAGTCAGGAAATGTAACTATCTAATGATTATATGTAATGTTGAATGGATTAAATGCTTTATTCTTGGTAGAAGTGAATGGAAGGAATAGTGTTGGTGTTAGGTTTCATTTATTATTGAATTCAATGGTTTCCAAGATGTGTTGAGGAGTTTGCTCCTTGTTTAATGTTAACTGTTCCTGCACAATCCACTCATAGAACAGTGAAATGCTATGTGATTGACAATTTCATACAACTAGTCCTTTGGCATGTATTAAACTGAATAGAATTTTTAGCATATTATTATCATTTTATTTCTTTGTTGTAAACATGCCATTGGTTCAGTTTTGTAAATTTTTTTTTGTGTAAATTTTTTTTTCTATTTTTTCCATTTGATAACCACAATCAACATTTCAAAATAGTGAATAAAATCAAATAATGGAGATAAAGCATGGGCTAGGGCATGACACTAGTATATTAAAAGAAATATAATGATAATAATATGCTGAAAATTCTATTCTATTTAATACACACCAAAGGACCAGTCCTAACAATTCTCAAACATACTTTATTTTGTTTAAGAATTATTGGGAGTAGTTTTCAAACATTCATATTCTCTTATTGAATGCTTTGGAGACTAGTGGTTTGACTTATTCACTTATTCACTTATTCACATTCACTTATTCACTTATTAAAATGTAGTTTTGATTTGGTTAATGTTTAGAAGAGATTAATAAAGTATTTAAAGACAATCTTACATGTTTGGAGAGGTTTGAGAGGCACTTATCATGACTGTTTAGACCATTAGTATACCAATATATGACTATCAAAATCATAAAAATGCCTCACCCTTAGGGCCAAACTCTCATTGCTACTCCCTAGCTATCAATTCCCTTAAGGAACACACTATTCCAGCCAGTGTTCTCTTTACTTTCTCAAATTTGTGCAAGTCAAGAACATTAGAGTTTTATAATATATTGTTAGTATCCTCTTTCCATGGGTCCTAGGCCTTTGGGTCCATGGAAAGGAAATAGATTACAAAATACTCTTCAAAAAAAAGGAAAAACTTAGCAAATTTAGTCTAACTCACTATAGATGAAGGAATAGTCATGCTAATAGTTCCTCTAAGTCTTTCAAAACCTTTATTGAACTCCCCTAAAGTCCTATTAGATCCCCAAATCACTTAATCCAATCAACTTACATCAGGATCATGAGAAACTTCAAAGGATTAAAAACATTACTTGGACAGTCACTGGTTTTACCAGTCAAAACGTAAGGAACAAAATTTTAAAGTGCTCACAATACATTCAATGATGAAATGAATGCTTGGAGATTTCTTACTATTCCATCCTTGAATTTAGAAACCAAAACAATAAGTAAAGAAGCCTTTCAACAATTCATAACACAATGGACTTGCAGATTTAAACTTCTATTTTTATTGAATCTCTGTTCTTGCCGTACACTCCAGGCTTAAGTCTACCATACAATGACTTCCAAAGGTTACATATAACTCTATCACAACTTCCCCAACCATGAATAACATAGGTGAAGAAATTGATGGTTTCATGTTTTAATATTTAAGAACTTGATCAAGAACATAGGTTTTAATGAAATATCAATTTGATTTGCAAATTTTGTGTTCTTTACAAATTTGAAAGGCTCTAATACTTACTAGGGCAGATGTGGATGTGCAACCTTATGATTTTGCTACTAAGTCTCTATTTTTTGGGCATACTAATTATAATTAGTTGACATATATCACAAATGTTGCTAATTAAGGTTAGCGGGATGATTACACCTATCTTGAAAAAAGACTGTCAAATCATTATGCTTTCAAATCAATTACCTATCCACGTATCCCTTGCGAGGGAGAGAAGCCAAAAACATAAAGAATATGCACATAAACACGATAGCTGAAAAACTTAAATGGAATACACTAAGAAGTACTAAATGATGAATGCTCAATTGTTGTAATGGAAAAGTATCAGAACCGTCCATTTCTAGAACTTGATTTTCTAGTCTAAATGATTTTTCTATAGTCATAATGATTTTTCTAGAACTTAATTTTCTAGTCTTAATGATTTTTCTATAGTCTTACTAATTTTTCTTTTGTCCTAATGTTTGTTGCTCTTGATAAATTAGGCCTTGAATTTGAATTTTTTTTCACTATTTTATTTCAGCTTGATATTTCATTCATTTTTCATATACATAGAGACTACACATGCTGATAAAAAAATGAGCTATTTGATTAAGGTTAACTATTCATGATTGTAAATAGTCAATATTTCTGATGGTACTCCTTGGTGTATTCCATTTTAAAATAATCATGTTTCTATGGCTATGATAAATGTCCCTTTGTGTTGAGAAAATTAGAGTTGAAAAAATGGTTGCAAACAAATAATCCTTCTTCCACCAACATTCTAGTTAATGTACAAGTAATGAGTCATTCCATTCAAGAAAGACCATGTCTGACAATATCAACCCAGAATAAAATAAGGAGTATGAAGAATTTAGTGATTGTATCTTCCATTAGAGCCACTTCATATGCATAGGTGATGAAAATGCATATTTTCGTGAGTGTTATTGGGAACTTATACCCAACAACACGTACTATTATGAAAATCACCACAAATCTATTTGTTGTTGGGTCTAGCTCCTAGTATTGCTTTGCCAAATATGCATGTTTTTCACCTATGCATATACCTTCTATGATCAACTCTTATATGCATAGGTGATGAGCATTCAGATTTGCCTAAGTAGTACTTTGAGTAGTCCTCCAACACATGTACTATTGTGAAAATCATCACAAGTCCATTTGTTGGAGGAAATATCATAGTACACATGTTTGGAGGTCTGAAGGAAACAAGAGAATTTGAAGAGTCACGAGTCTTAAGATTGTACTTAATATAGCCAAGCTTCATTCAATGGTACATTCAAACATGAAACAAACCATTCTTAAACCAGATTAAACTAGTAAACCAAAGGACATACTGATTATAAGTAAACTAGTAAACCAAAGGACATGCTTTTACTACTAAGTCTCTGTTTGTTGGGCATACTGATTATAAGTACTTGACATATATCACAAATATTTCTAATTAAGGTTGGCAGGATGATTACGCCTACCTTGACAAAATACTGTCAAATCATTATGCTTTCAAATCAATTACCTATCGACATATCCCTTGTGAGGGAGAGAAGCCAAACACATAAAGAACATGCACATAAACATGACAGCTAAAAAACTTAAATGGAATACACCAAGAAGTACCAAATTATGAATTATCAAATGTTGTAATGGAAAAGCATCAGAACCGTCCATTTCTAGAACTTGATTTTCTAGTCTACATGATTTTTCTATAGTCGTAATGATTTTTCTAGAACTTGATTTTCTAGTCTTAATGATTTTTCTATAGTCCTAATGATTTTTCTAGTCTTAATGATTTTTCTTTCATCCTAATGTTTGTTGCTCTTGATAAATTAGGCCTTGAATTTGAATTTTTGTTCACTATTTTATTTCAGCTTGATATTTCATTCATTTTTCATATACACAGAGACTACACATGCTGATAAAAAAATGAGCTATTTGATTATTCATTGTTCATGATTGTAAATGGTCAATATTTTTGATGGTACTCCTTGGTGTATTCCATTTAAAAATAATCATATTTCTATGACTATGATAAATGTCCCTCTGTGGGCCTATGAACTGTGGGCTTAGTTCCATGTTTTCTTTCATTCTTGCATTTGAAATGTTAAATATGGGCTGCATACAGATATATTATTTGTATTGTTGTTGGTGATTATTTAATTGCAATATTTTGTTTTTTATTTGTTTTCTTGTTGTTTCTTTTCCATTTCTACAATATGGACATGTACTTTGCTTTGAGCACTATGCTTTATGTTGTGGGCTACAAGGCAGAGCCATTAGGCCTCCGTGACAGTCTGAAGCTATTTAGCTTATTGATACCCTTGGTATTTTGGACCACCCCTTGGAGGACAAGAACACCATAGAGATGCTCAATATTATTACCTTGGCTAATTTGAAGTAGGTTGTTTTTTTTTCCTTGATGTTTTGGGGTCCTATGGTTATAGTATTACACAACAGGCAGCTTTGTTTCATAGCATAAAGCCTCCATTTTCCAATAAGCCTCTTATTGTAGTTTGTAATAAGATTGATTTGCAACCACTAGAGACTACTCTACTAGCTTGAACAAGTGGTATATTTTGGAAAATGAAGAGTGGAAAGAAGATGATATTCCTGAGATCATGGATGGACACAATGTTGCAGAATTTATTGATCCAAATATATTGTAGAGGCTTGAAGAAATGGAGAGGGAAGAAGGTCTTAGGATGGTAGCTAAGGGTGATGAGGATGATGAGATGGGGGAAGTGGAGTTGAATCATGATGAAAAGGAAGCTGTGTGTTTCAAATTTATCCTTTGGGTATGCACAGAGGCCACATGAATTGGGGTATGCATAGTTCATTTATGGGATTTTTCTTGGGAAGCTAATTGCTCATCTGTTATCTAATTCATTGTTATGAAGATAATTGCTGTAGGATCCAGGCCCAAGCTAGAAATATGTCTTCCCAAACACATAAAAAACATGCACATAAACACGTATGATAGATGAGAAACATAAATGTAGATATCACAACAACTAAGAAACATAAATGTAGGCATCATGGTCACAATTTTTTGGAGACAACATAATTGAGTTGTATACCCAGATGATGCAAATAAACTACTACTCCTCTGATTCCAGAGGAGTATTGGTTTCTTTGCATCATCTAGATATACCACTCAATTATGTTGTCTCCAAAAACTTGTGACCATGATGCCTACATTTATGTTTCTCAACTGTTGTATCCTAGGACCCCTTATGACCCTTTATGACCCTTTATGACCCCTAAGAATACACATCTTAGAGGTCTTAAAATGTCATAAAGGGTCATAAGAGGCTCCTAGGAGGGGCTAGATGAGCTTCCACCTTCACATGGTTGGCCCTATTAAGTGGAGAATGTTAAACTATTCTTGAAACAAAGAAAAGCTCAATAATTAAAGGTCTTAGTCCATGGAGATGGTGAAAAATGATGGGAATCAATGATGGAAAGTTTTTAGATACTGAGAAGACGTATATGCAGTGGAGGCCAGAAGGGATTTTTGTGGAGATTTGCTAGATGTGGAGATTTTCTAGAGAGCGTTTCCAAATTGAGTACCAGTGTAGAGATGATGATTTAGTACTACGTCTATAAAACCTTCATAAATATCCCTTTTTTGGCCTCCACTCATACCTCTTCTCAAAATCTAGAAACTTTGGATATTGTTTCTCATCCATGCATGAAATGTGCTAGTGATCATATAAAATTACTTTTGCAAGACTAGGATCAATTATGAGAAGGTAAACAACAAGATAATTTTATTGTATCTTTCATTTCTTTTATCCATTCATATTTTTTGCCTTCTCTTATATTGGATACTGTGTAGTGTACATAAAGGCAAGGCGGTGATTATTCTCAATGATCGACAGGTATAAGTCTTCCAGCCCTTACCCAGTAGCTAGGACTAAAGATAGCAGAGCTCAAGAGACCATCATAGTTGGTCTCCATCCTTGGTCCATATACTGACAAAACATTTTACTTTTCGTTAGCTCATCAAATGCGGTGATTTGAAAGAATTTAATGGATGAAATTTTCATGTATAACATATATTATTTTAATTTGACGGTGAACGAATTTATCAATTCACGCACTTGTATACATCGAGCACAGCCATAAAGAAGCATCAACTCCCATGGTTTGAGTATGTAGGCCATGGGAGGAGATGCTTTTTAATGGCTGTGCTTGTAGTATACAAGTGCAAGGAGTTGATAAATTCGTGCAACGTCAACTTAAATAATATACGTTATCATGAAAATATTCTATTAAATTATTTCAAATCCCCTCATTTGATGAGCAAACAAAATGTAAATTTTTTTTTCAGTATATGGATGAAAGCTGGAGAGCAACTATGATGGTCTCTTGAGCTTTTTTATTTTTACTATGCTAATCTGTCTCTTTTTCAACACGTAGTAAATATTTTCTAACTAACACATGTTAGAAAGTAAAGTCCACCAAGATAACTGAGAGCGGGGGGGGGGGGGGGGGGGGGGTGAATCAGTTATCAGACAATTATAACTTTTATCATCTTCAACAACATTAAACCATATAAGAAATACAATTACCAGCCATAGAAAGATATTCATACACAATAACACAATGACACAAGATATGTTGACTAGGGAACCTCTTAGTCAAAGAGTAAACCCCGATGGGAATGATGCCCACAAAAGATGCACTAATATGAATATTCCTTGTGAGAGGATGGACTCTATCAGGAGTCTTATGAAATACATTTAGTACATATGAATCCCTGTTAGGAGATTTTGAATCCCTATTAAAAGATTCTAACCCTGTTAAGAGTTATGGAAGACAAAAGGACCCACTGCCCAAACAACTTCAGGATAAGATCATTGAACACACTATCCAAATAATCTTTGCATTACTCAAAAAAATAATATGTTACCTCTTCTTTGACTATGCCAAATGACACTCACTGATACATCAGATCTCAATTTCAAATCTCTGTACTTCACATGTCTTCCTTCACAAATTCACTTTCATACTTAGCTCTTTTCTTCACTTCATGCATACAACATCACAACCGCTACTACCATATCATAATTACACACTTTCAAATTAAAACTACTACACACCAAGGAAATACATTCCTTTCTTTATACCACACTCAAATAATTACAAATAAGTTGGCATACAATTACAAAAGAAAAGTTTCCACACACTACACCAAAATTACACAAAACTGTTGGCTTCCAAATACAATAAATCTTCACTCGTGTGACCTCAAAGTATGAACTATCATCCATGTCACTATCAATGTGTCTTAAAATTCCCTTTAACTATGCAAAACTAGATTCCATCCCGATTAGGAGATATCATCCGATTTCCATAAACCGCTACTCAGGAACACTGCCTACATACTGCTTCCACCAAAATGATCATAACTTCCATGAATAAATGAATTAATATCTAGGCTCTTAACCATAGAAATATGACATATCAAAGAGTATAACCTCAACATCACATATCTCCAACTATAATAACCCACGTGCGCTAATCTAAACTCTGTCTGCTTCTCTGCAAGTCTTCGGTAAATCACTGTGTTGACATCAATGACAATCATAGTCATGAATACAACAACAACTACTATAGAATGGATTCCAAACATTATCATTCATTCCTAACAATCTCCCCCATTGGCATTGATGGCAACATAGATGAAAAACATCCAATGTTCCAAAAATCCAATACCGCAAGACTACTTCAAATCCTCTTCATCAATCAAATCTTGCTTCATTATCCTATTTAGTTCTCTCCAATAAATGTTCTATATTTTTTTTCATGTATACTTCTCCCCCATTGACATCAATGATAGAAATTTCATCAGTATGTCAACAACAACTCAATATCAAAAGACACTTTTCATAAAATACATTTACTAGAGTCCTCATGACTCAGCTCAGATACACATACTCCCCCATAGAGGAAGTACCAACATCCAGTCTAGAAGAAAGATAGGGCTCATATACCACTGGATGGATGCAACCAACTGCATCACTTCTCAAAAGTAGGTTGGGGCATAACCCCACGCATACCTCTCAAATCCTCAAATGTATCCTTAGGCAAAGGCTTTGTGAATATATTTGCTATTTGTTTGTTTGTACTTATGTACTCAAGTCTAACTTCTTTCTCAGCAACTTTGTCTCTTACAACATGATACTTAATCTCTATATGATTTGTCTTAGAATGTAATAAAAGATTCTTAGACATACTAACTGTACTGGTGTTATCACAATGTATAACAACAGGCTCAACAAATTTTATTCCAATATCCTTCAACATTTGCTTCATCCAAATTATCTGGTTACAATTGTTTGCTGATGCTACATATTCTACTTCTTCTGTGCTTTGTGAGATACAATTCTACTTCTTTCTTAGCCAAGCAACTAATCTTCCTCCAAGGAAAAATGCTCCACCACTGGTGCTTTTCTTATCATCAACACTGCCTCCCCAATCAGTATTTGTATATGCACATAGGGTAAAATCATTAGATTTTTCATACCATAATCCATAGTCCATTGTGCCTCTTAAATATCTCAGTATCCTCTTTACTGTTGCATAATGTGATTCTCTAGGTTCAGCTTGAAATATTGTTACCATTCCAACTAAATGTGCTATATCAGGTTTTGTATGAGTCAAATACTGCAATCCTCCAATCATAGATCTGTATTTCTTCTATTCCACTGTAGGAGTCTCATCTGTGCCAGATAACTTATGTCTAGTCACCATAGGTGTTCCAACTGATTTACAATCCTCCATTCCAAATCTTTTCAATAAGTCATTTAGGTACTTTGTCTGACTCACAAATATACCATCATTACTTTTTGTTATCTGTAATCCCAAAAAGTATTTCATTTCACCAATCATACTCATTTCAAATTCAGTCTTCATTTCATTAGCAAATTTGTCACTTGCTTCATCTTTTCCTCCAAAGACAATGTCATCAACAAAAATAACTATAACCAACAAACCATTTTCAATTTCTTTTGTGTACAGATTGCTATCAGTTGTTCCTTTTGTAAATCCCAACTTTAACAAATACTTATCCAGTCTTGCATACCAAGTTCTAGGTGCTTGTTTAAGTCCATATAAAGCTTTCTTCAATTTACATATCATGTCTCCTTCTTGAGTTAAAGGAAAACCTTCAAGCTACTCAATGTAGACTTCTTCTTCCAACTCTCCATTCAGAAATGCTAACTTCACATCCATTTGATATACTTTGAATTTCTTGTAAGTTGCATAAGCCAAAAAAATTCTTACTATTTCAATTCTTGCAACAGGTGCAAAGGTTTTTTCATAGTCAATTCCTTCTTGCTGTGAGTAACCCTTACATACCAATCTTGCTTTGTTTCTCACTACTTCTGCTTGTTCATTCATCTTGTTTTTGAATACCCATTTTGTTCCAATAACATTCTTGTCTTTAGGTCAATGGACCAATTCCCATGTCTTGTTCTTTTCAATCTGATCTAGTTCTTCTTTCATACTTTCATCTTCACAAGCTTCACTAGTAGTCTTAGGTTCAATTTGAGAAATCAAACATAACTGTTCTTGTGCCTTATTTTGAGTAAGAACTCCTCTTTTGATGCTCCCAATAATCTATTCAAAAGGATGATCCCTTAACAAACTCTTGCTAGGTGTCATTGTCTCAGATCTCTCTTTAGATGTAGGTTCTTCCATAACTTCACTGTGGCTTTCATTCAAAAAATCACTGTCAGTTTCATAAAACAATTCAGTAGATCCAGTGTTAGGTTTAGGATGAGCTTCTTAATCAGATTCATAATCAAGAATTCTTTCCTAAATTTTGAACTTTTCATCAACTTTAACATTTGTGCTTTCAACAATAGTCTTAGTTCTTTTATTGAAAAATCTATATGATTTTCTTTTCAAAGAATATCCAAGAAATATGCCTTCATCACTTCTAGGATCAAACTTTCCAATATCATCATCTCTCTTTATATAACATTTTCTTCCAAAAATTCTAAAATACTTAACTGAGGGTGCATGTCCAAACCATAATTCATAAGGTGTCTTGTCTGTGTCTTCTTTGATTTGTACTCTATTCATTGTATACACTACTGTGTTTACTACTTCTCTCCATAATATCTTTGCCAAATCATTCTCAAACAACATAGGTCTTGTTGCTTCAGTCATTGATCTATTCCTTCTTTTTGCAATGCCATTTTGTTCAGGTGTTCTAGGGGCTGAATACTATCTTTTAATGCCATTTTCTTCACAAAAGTTGTTAAACTCTCTAGAAGTAAATTCTCCACCTCTATCAAATCTCAAACATTTAATCTTCATTCCAGATTCATTCTCAACTTTATTCTTAATAATCTTAAACTTATCAAATGCTTCAGATTTCTCTTTAAGAAATGCAATCCACATCATTCTTGTAAAATCATCAACAAGAATCATAAAATACCTTTCTCCATAGAATCCTCTAGTCCTGGTAGGACCGCTCAAATCTGTATGAACAATCTCCAACTTCTCTGTAGATGTAAACTTCTTTCTAGGAAAATAACTTCTCTTCTATTTAGCCATTACACATTCTTTGCAAATCATGTTAGTAGGCTTCATAATCTTAGGTAAATCTCTTACTGCAAGTTTAGTACTTACTTTCACAATGTTATCAAAGTTTATATGACAAAACCTTCTATGCCATAACCAACTGTCATCAATCTTAGTAATCAAACATGTCATTTCAGTAGGATTCAACTAAAATACATTACCTCTGGTTCTAGATCTAGTTCCAATTAGATTTCCATCTTTATCCTTTATCACACAAGTTTTCTTAGTAAACCAAACTTGATATCCTTTATCAACTAACTGTCCAACACTCAAAAGATTATGTTTCAATCCATCCACAAAATAAACATCATCAGTATTAGTCTTTCCATCAAGAGTAATAGATCCTATACCTTTAATCAAACAAGGTGCATTGTTTCTAACTCTAACAACTCCTCCATCATATTCATTTAACTTTATGAACTTTTTCATGTCTCCAGTCATATGATGTGAACAACCACTGTCTATAATCCAATCAACTTTCTTTTCAACTTGAGAAACTAAGGCTTTTTCTTCCTTAACATCAGTTTTAGGATTCTCTTCTTTAATTGCTACAAATCCTATGTCATCATTATTCTCAGTATCACTTTCACTTAAAGTTCTTTCTATACTAGCTTCAAGATCTTCATCATTAGCATAATAACATTCCTTAGATCTTCTGAGTTTGAAATTACTTTTGTAATTTTTAACTCTCTTAGGACATTTAGATGCAAAATGACCATATTCTTGACAAGTCCAACATTTAAATATTTTCTTACCGTTTGGTTCTCTTTTCACAAGCAAGGAAATACCTTCTTCAATCTTCTTGTCTTCTTCATTTCTAGATCTACTACTGCCAGTATAATCTCCACTCACACTGATGCTTCTTGACAAAGTAGGGCAAACACTAAGAACACTGAATGTTGTCTCCATTCTAGGTAAGTCTACTGATAATCTCAGGTTCATTTCTGCTACTTCCAATCTTCCAAGAAGATTTTCTCTTGTAAAGTTTGTTGTACAAGGTATCACTTGTTCAATCATCTTTGTTGTCTGCTTAAATATAGGAGTCAATGTCCTCAGAATTTTCCATATCACTTCATTCTTTGTCTTTGTTCCTCCACAAGATTTTATACCTGTAATGATCTCTAACATTCTACCAATATAAGTTCTAATAGATTCATCTTCCAACATTCTTATATCTTCAAATGCACATATCCAATTATGTAATCTAACTCTTTTTGCATGTTCATCACCTTCAACAGTAGAGTGTAAAGCTTTCCAAATTTCATGAGACTTTTTCAAACATTTTACTTGATTGTATTCATTCTCCAGAAGTGCTATCAAAAGTGCTTCTCTTGCAAGTATGTTACACATGAATAGATCTCTCTCATCAATAGTACATGTTTCAAGATTGTCTTCTTCAATGATAGTCTTATCATTCTTTGTAATCAACCAATAACCTGGTCCTAAACATAGTAGGTGTGTCTTCATCTTTTCTTTCCAACTGTCAAAATTTACTCCATCAAACTTAGGGCTTTCTTTCTTGAAATTCACCATGGATCTCCTTATGCTGTTAAACTTCTTTTTCAAGGACCTACCGCTCTGATACCAATTGTTAGAAAGTAAAGTCCACCAAGATAACTAAGAGGGGGGGGGGGTGAATTAGTTATTAGATAGTTATAAATTTTATCATCTTCAACAATATTAAACCATATAAGCAATACAATTACCAACCATAGAAAGATATTCATACACAATAACACAATGACACAAGATATGTTGACTAGGGAACCTCTTGATCAAAGAGTAAACCCCAGCGGGAATGATGCCCACAAAAGATGCACTAATATGAATATTACTTGTGAGAGGATGGAATCACTTAGGAGTATTATGAAATACATTCAGTACATATGAATACTTGTTAGGAGATTTTGAATCCCTGTTAAAAGATTCTAACCTTGTTAAGAGTTATGGAAGACAAAAGGACCCACTGCCCAAATAGCTTCAGGGTAAGATCACTGAACACACTATCCAAATAATCTTTGAATTACTCAATAGACTAATATGTTACCTCTTCTCTAACTATGCCAAACCTCACTCACTGATACATCTGATCTCAATTTTAGATCTCTGTACTTCACATGTCTTCCTTCACAAATTCGCTTTCATACTTAGCTCTTTTCTTCACTTCATGCATATAGCATCACAACCACTGCTACCATATCATAATTACACACTTTCACATTAAAAATACTACACAAAAAGGAAATATAGTCCTTTATTTATACAAAACTCAAATAATTACAAATGAGTCGGCATACAATTACAAAATAAAAGTTTCCACATGCTACACCAAAATTACACAAAACTGTCAACTTCCAAATACAATAAATCTTCACTCATGTGACCTTGAAGCCTATGCTATCATCCACATCACTATGAATATGTATTAAACTTCCCTTTAACTATGTGAAACCATATTCCATCTTGATTAAGAGATATCATCCGATTTCCACAAACTGCTACTCAGGAACACTGCCTGAATACTACTTCCACCAAAATGATCATAACTTCCATGAATAAATGAATTACTATCTATGCTCTTAACCATAGACAAAAAACATATCAAAGAGTATAACCTCAACATCTCATAGCTCCAACTATAATAACCCATGTGCGCTAATCCAAACTCTGTCTGCTTCTCTGCAAGTCTTCGGTAAATCACTGTGTTGACATCAATGACAATCATAGTCATGAATGCAACAACAACTACTACAGAATGGTTGCCAAACATTAGCATTCATTCCTAACAACACACTATATGTCTGATGGATAGTCCCCTTGGTAGTTTATTACTTTGACATATTACTACGACGGTACTACCATGCATCTGATGGGTTCTCCTATCAGAGATCTAATGCATATCTATCATAATTATGACAGAACAAATGTTGTAAAGGTCACCTTTTTGATAGATCTGTCTCACCATAAAGTTTCTTTTTATGTGGCATTTTCTGATGGGAGACTATGCCAGAAAATTGATGGTTGTCACTCCCATCACCATTTCCAATGCAAAAACACCGACGGATACATTTGTGAAAATTTTGACAAATAGGCGTTGGAAATCCAACATTTGGCCTTCATAATTTGGCCTCAAATGTACTAGTGAGGGCACAAACTCCTAAAAAAGGCTGACATTGGAGAATTAAATCCCAATTAACCTTAACCCCTAGAAATGGACCTAGATTAAATGCAACTTAAGAATTTACCATTCCGAAATCTGAAATAGCCGAGCCGTAAGTGGGAAAATAAAGTTTTCTGAAACCTGACATCCTGAAACTTTCAGAATTTGAAAATTGGACCTAGGGTTAGGGACAAGGTAGTCTCTACCCTAGGTCAGGGATGAGGTCATCCCTGACCTAGGTTAGGGACTAGGTTGTCCTTGACCCTTCAGGTCTTCCTTGACCTAGAAAGTCAAGATCTTCAGATTCACAGATAAAGTTGCCAGAAATGAGGTTGGAAATAGGGAGAGAGAAATAGAATAGGGGGAAACAACTAGATCCATGTAAAGACCCAATCAAGGTACTTGACATGACCCTAGACCACTTACTCAGAGGGATAAATACTCTTATCATGGAAGTGCTTCCATTTTAAGATGATACAGTTCCTTTGGAAAGATATTCTATGATTGGCCAAGGCTGGTGAAAGGTAAGCTCAAAGATGCTAATAATGGTGATGATAGGAGAAAGATATGGAGGATAAGGTAGATGCTAGCTAAGGATTTATGTGTAAGATGGGGTAAGATGAATGGGAGGATATGGTATGGAATGATAGGGAGTAGATATAGGAGTTGGATATTGGATAGGGTATTGAAAGGTTTGTGTGGGAGTAGGTGGAAATGAGGAAAGATCAACATTGACACACACCTTGAAGGGTAGTGGATAGGTGAAGGAAGAATGAATTGGATAGTGTGAGGTTTTGATGTAGGAAGTGATGTCAATTGTTGGACACAAGGACCCAAAATAGATGGAGAAGAAAATGGAAGATATTTGGAAGAATATCGAGTGGAAGTCTTTGGAAGCTTGAATGCCAACTTTGATTTTTCTTTTATATTCCATTCCTTTAAGAGAGATTTAGGAATCCACATAGCTTTTTATTTTTCTTTATGTTTATGTGCTTTTATGATGCAGGGGCATTCTAGGGTACTCAAAAAATCTGCATGGTGGTGTGTTGAAGTGGTTCTGTGTTGCTCGGTTGCAACTTTAACTGAAAGTCTTGGTTATTGAAGGATCTCGATCACTAAAGGAACTCAGTAACACCTCTGGCACTTAGTGGAACTTGTACTTGATGATGCTTGTGGTGCTTGGTCAATGTGCTTTCTTGGTGATGCTTGGTGTGCTCAGCTATTTTACTGGTGCTCGGTAGTTTTGGTTTATTGACTAGAGTTCTTGAAGTTTTGGTTGGCCGACTTGGTGTATTTAATGATGGTAGCTTTTTTTATATTCTCCTATGTGGATCTAGAGGCCAACATGGAGAATTAATTATTTTTAAGGCTATTTGAGAGCTGACTGTTGTTGCATTTAATATTTTTTTGTAATAGAAGCCGACTTGGCTTAGGAGTTAATTATTTCTTCTAGCTGACTTGTGGTTGAGGAAAGGTATTTAAGGAGTGCTTGGGTAGATGTTTAGGAGTTAGGTAGTGGAAGTAGCTAAGAAGGATAGAAATTAGATCCTATGAGATCTTGAAGATCAAATTGTTTATTTGATAGTTGTAATAACAGAGCTAGTGGTTACATGCTTGGAGACAAGGAGATTGCTTGGTGGCTTGCGAGCTCAAGTTTAGATCTACCTTAGTGTTTCCATCAGTCACTGATGTGTTTTAGAGCTAGACTAGCTAGGAGATTACATAAATACTTTTTTAAGTGATTGTATTTGGCCCTAACTTGAAAATCCTTACAGTCGCGCAAGTTAATGAAAATTTTGTTGAAACATTATCTTGTTGTGTTATTCCGCATTGTTGGTTTTTAGCTACAAGTTTGGATAGTCCTTTATTGGATCCTCTGAACTTGACTGCATCATTTTGACCATAATTCTTCCATGATGGATTTAGGAACCCATATTTTCTTTGATTTTATTTTTTTGCTTGGTGGACCCTTGTGGTCTCTTGAGTATTTCCCTTTTCTTTGTAGTCACATGTCGATTATGTAGGACATGGTGATCTTCATATGTAAATGGATTCTTATATTTATGATTTTTATGTTGTGCATCCAAATTACTTCCAAGAGACTTGGGAATTGTGGATGAATGAGGCTCATATAACAAGTTTTGATCTTGAGGTATAGTGGATGAAATAAATTATGAGCTAGGAGTGAGAGGTATAGTGGATGGAGGAACATAAGGAACTAAAATGGATGGAAGGGATGAAGGGTTTAGCATTGTGATATAAGGGCACAAAATGAATGAACATGATGAAGAATTTCCTTTAGGGATATAGGGGCCCAAGATGGATTTGGAAGATAATGAAGGAATATGTTTACTCTTGAATGAAAGTATATAAGGTGTAGGAGGGATATGTGCATCTGTAGAGTGAGCGATATCACCAAGGCCATCAAGTGCAGTGTTTCCTTGGTCCTTGAGAGGCTCCTTAATAGGAATAATAAGAGCTTGAGGAGTAATAGGATCTTGTGAAGGATTAGGATCTTACAATGGAGGATCAAGAAGGAGAGTGGGATCTTGTGGAGGATTAGGATCATGAGGGGAATTAGGGGGAATAATGGGATCTTGAGAGGGATTTGAATCATGACATGGAGATAACGGGGTACTTTTATCTTGACTTTGGGGAGGATTATGTGGTGGAGTGGAAGGGATGGTAGGATATTGAGATGGAAGGCTATCATGGAATGGAATGGAGGGAATGCCTCAATCTTGATTAGGAATGGAATCATGAGGTGGATCAAGAGGGATAGGTGGATTTTGAAAAATAAGGGGATCAAGGAGTGGATGAATGCTTTGATCTAAAGGGGAATAAGAATCCATGCTAGCATGTTTTGGGATAGGGTCTTGACATATATGGACTTGTGAGGGTGATGTGATGGAGGGGTTGGGATCTTCAACTTCAATCTCTCCTTTGTCAATAAGGTCTTGGATAAAGTTTTTAAACTTTAAGTACTTCTTGATATAACGACCCTTGATGCGATGATAATCATAGTATTCATTTTCCTTATACCAAGTGGGTTTGGGTTGATTCTCATCAAAGGGAATAGTGTTTGGAAAAACCATCATGTTTTGGTCAACAAGCAGGTGGAATATGACATCAAGAGGGTTTGCAAGGGGAGTGTATTGTCTAGCTTTGGATAATTGTGAAGCTTTGGAGGATAGGAATGATGTGGATTTTGGAGGATTAGGATTTTATGGAGGTTGAGGATTATATGGAGGATTGGGGTTTGATGGTAGATGAAGATTATGGATTTGGAGAAAGGGGGGAGGACACATGTCTTTAAATGCAAACTTTTTCTTTTGACCCCCATTTTGTAAGTTAAGGACAATGTTTTTAAGCTCTTCAATTTCTTGGGCAAGGTTAAGTGTGTGAGAGGCATCATGCGGGTGATGGAGGGAATCATGTGTGGATGGAGGATAATGAGGTTGATTTACCTTATCAAAGGTAGAGGAAGAATAAAGAATGTGATATGGATTGGGATTGGATATGACTTGAGGATTGAGATTTGGCATTTGAAAGTCCTCAACCATTTTGTGAAACCAATCCATATTTATGATGTTTGAATTAGATATTTTGGATTGGATTAGAGGAAGATGATGTAGAGGAAGATTTGAATTAAGAGTAAAAGATTTGACGATGGATGGAATATGAACTTAAGACTAGGAGAAAGTTTTGATTTTGATTTAAAAGGGCAGGGCCTCAAGGATTTTGATATAATTGGATGATGGATTTGATTGATTTAGAGGGTAGGGCCTCAAGAATTTTGATTTATTTAATTTGGTTTTGATTTTGGATTTGAGAGGGCAGGGCTGAAAAGTTGGATTTGATTTGATTTGATTTGGATGATGATTAAATCCCAAAGATTATGATGGTGCTCCTAAGCCAAAAGTGGAATATTAGAAAGTGTCGATAAATATTTGGATTAAGAATGCATGAAGTGGAAGGATAGATTAAGGATATTTGAAGACACACATGTAATGGATGATGTGATTGATTTGGATGAAAGGGGAGATATAGATTGAATTATAACATAGAAAGAAATAGTGCAATGTGCATGTCCAAAAAGATTTCCAAGGGTCTCAACACAATCAAAGACACATCAAGCACATTCTACCTAAGGTCAAAAGGGAGGTGTTCCAACCTTTTCCCACAACTTGATACTCTTAGGCCCATAATTAAGTGGTTGAATGGCCTTTCCTAGGACTATGAAAGTTATGGATCAATTGGAAAAGAAAAATTCTTGCATCACATGTCTTTCCACATTGCCACATTCAAGCTTTAGCGTCCAAGGGAACACATATGGTGAGTGTCTTGGAGTGATTCAAGTAAGTCCACTTGGATCAATCCTTGCACAAAGGAAGTCACATGGCTAAAATAGTTGGCCTCTAAGTCCTTAGGTGTCTAGTAAGGTCATTCATTCATGACTATCCCTTGTAGTTCTGCAAAGGAATTAAGGCCTATAGCCCTACAAGAACCCAAAATGTATAGTCTCACAAGAAAGATTTAGACCTCTCAGACCTACACAAGTTGAATGTACTTCCCTTGTAAACAAGTGCCAAATCAAATGTAGTCTTTCTTAGCAAGATTTAGGAAACTAGGCCCTAGACATGAAGAAGCATTAGAAGTAGAAATAGTCACATCTTCCCTCTCTTTAGATTGAAGGAAGCTTTTGATTATAGTGAGGTGGAGTAGCTGGGTTCACTTGTTCCCCACTTGGATCATTCCAAAAAGATTGCTCTCTTGGCAGGCCCTCTAAAGGTAAATACAAGAAAAGTAAAAGGATAGCTAATAGAGGTATAGATTTATGATTTTACAAAAGGAAAAGAGCATAGTCTCCTACTCCATAGTGTCTCCCAAACACATCAAGAACATTCTTATTTACCCAAGATTCCTTTCTAATGACCAAATTAAGTAGGTCTAGATTTCTGATTTCCCCTTAAAGAGGAGAGAGAATACTCTCCTACTACCCAATTAAATCAAAAGAAATAAACCTTCCTAATTAAACTAGGTGCCTATGAAAATCAACTTAAAGTAAACACAATGTTTGTTTGAATCTCCAAGGGAACCTACAAAACCAATGAATTAGTAGTCTCAAATCTTTTCAAGATCTTCAAACAACATCCTACAAAACAAATTGATTAGTAGTCTCAAAATATATTAATCTTGGTCAACCATTCTGCAAAAACACTATTAGAAGATTGAAAATATCAAAAACTTGCAAGAAAATTCAACCATGCATTAAACAATGTGCAAATAAAGTGCAAACTCATCACAATTTTTTTTTTTTTTTGCATTTGACCTAGTCAACAAGAGCTTATTTTTTGATATGATTTTGGGCACAAAAATAGAAATGCAAAATAGAGACCCCTGCTAAAAAATAGAGATCTTTCCAAAAACGTAAATTTTTTTGAAAAATTCTTTAATTTGTGCCCTAGGGACCTGATTTATCAAAACATACCAGTTTTAAAAGATTTAATTTTTGAGACATATTTGTGTATCAAAATAAAAACAAAAAGAATATGCCATGTGTAAAATTCTCAGATCTTTCCAAAAATGTAAAGTTTTCCAAAAAATATAGTGATTTGCGACCATAATTTAATTTTCATTGAAAATCATAAAAATATTATAACTCGTGAAAAACTAATGAGAAAAATCTGAGTTTTAGATTGAGACATACTATGATGATCCCCCACCTTCAAAAAAGAATTCAGCCAAAAATTACAATCCGTTTGAAAGATATGGTCAAATATTTCAAAAAACCCTAGGGTTTTGTCTTCAACTCAAGCTACACAAGCATTAGCATAAAAATATTCAAAAGTGTAGATCCAATAGGGATACGGGTCCCACCTAGCATGCCAAAATGTATGCAATGAAAATATACACCTATTTTCTGCAAATACAAAATAGATAAACACCAAACTGCAATCACATTAGATGTTAGTAAATGCAATAAAATAAGTAATTCTGATTACAACTTCGATGAGTTAAAACAAGGGCACCCAATAACCTTGTTTGATTTGATCTTTGAGATTATTGTGGGTATGCTCTCCCAACACAAATGAAATGCAATCTAATGCAAAAATATGGGATGCAAGCTAGATGATGGTGAAGGGATTTGAGAACAAGTATGAGGAACTTGTCCCAAGTTTCACAAATGATGAATATTAAATAATGCAAGATTGATTCAAGACTATGATAATGATAATGCAACAAGATTAAGATATAAGATAAATTCAATATGATTAAGAAACTATGCTAAAGATGTAACAAGATCTAGATTAAAAATAAGATTAGAATGCAAAGAAAAGAACTAGAACTAGAATGACTAAGAATGAGCTAGAAGATGCAAGAGCTAAGAGATTAAGAAGAATAAGAACTTAGACCTAAAATGAGGATTGAGGCCTCCTTTTATAGAAAATGAAAAGAATTGGATGGTGGAGATTAAGAGGCAAAATAATGGATGGTCAAGATTAAAGGTTAGGTAGGGTTTGAAAAAGGTGAAGTGGAAAAAGTCAAACTTCATTTGAGAGGGAAAAAGGAAATTTAAAAATGATTGGTGAAGAAAAAAGATGGAGAGGTGGATACCTTGGAAAAGGTGATTGCGCACATGATTAGAGGTAACCCACCTTTTAATTAAGATTAGAGAAATATTAGAAAAAGGTAAGTTTAGAAAAAGTGAAAAGGAATTAAAATAAAATAAAATATATTTAATCATGGTTTAGAAGAACTTTAGGCTAGTGGAGGAATAAAATAAATAATTTTTTTTTCTATTGAAAATATAGAATCAACTGAGTATAACTGTTCGTTACAACCATAGTTTGACTGACTATCAAAACTTTACATAGGAGTTATATGTCAAGTATTTAACATAGTTACAAAAAACTTTTTACAAAGCAATACAAGGACTGAGCCAACTTAAAAAAAATATATATCAAAGTTCCTTTTGGAAAGTATGTACTAGAAAAACACCACAAGGATCATCCTATTAGGACTTATCAGACCCAACCTTTTTCCTGCCAGTCCTCTTCACTATTACTCGAGTTGTACTCATTTGATCTCCCTTGCTCTTCACTATTTTCAGCATTTCCACCATCTGCATTGCTATTTGGAACATCCCCTTGTCACTGTCATTGATTTCTTATGGTTGCAGAGTGCCTTGGATGGAACACTACCATAGCGCTCTTTAGATACTTGAATCTCTCTGTATGTAAGTTAAGGAATAGTTACATTCTGGATGCCTTTTGCAAATAGGAATGTAGCCCCTTCCTTAATTAGACTTTGGAACCTATCTGTCGAGATTTGGATGGTAGCAGTAACCTGAGAAAAGATAGTGAAATATGTGAGTTTAGAATTAAACTTAGTAAGGTCCCTCCTCTTAGCTTGGAAGATGTCTTCATTTCTCTGTTTCCAAATCAGCCATACAACTTTAGTAGTAAAGGTAATCTAGAAGTCATTAAGCTTGTTGTCAAAGGTCTCCACATATCCAGCCAAAATTTCATGCCAAAAAAGACTCAAAGCAAAATTCCTCAAGACATAACTATCAAAAAAGAAAGACCAAATATTGACAACCCACTGACATTCAAAGAAAATATGTTCATAAGACTCAATACAATTGCAAATAGAACATAAAATGGTGTTTTTAGAGCTTTAAGACACAAAAGAGCCAATAACATACTTTTTCAATAGAAAAATACACTTAAAACAAACTTTTTTGGGCTCAACATGAGAATGCCATAAAAAATCAAAGACTAGATGCCACTTATTGTATGAGTAGTTCAAGCCCCAGGCTTGGTTGATTTCATTAAAGATATTGTCATTGCTGATAAGCATTTTATAAATTTTCTTGCAAGAAAAATTACCAAGAAGATTACCATCACTCCATTTAATGTATGAAGGGTTTTGAATATAATTAATGCACAAAATAGGAAACCAATTGATCAAGATTAAATAGGGAAATACTAAAATCTAATTTTTCAAAATTTCCTGTATTTCAATAAACTGCATTTTTGAGGGTCTTCGGTGCATTTCTAGGCTTGGATGCCTCCCGAAAGTGACAACATAATGTTGTCACTTACAAAATTTGATTCTAGATCTTTTTGAATACCTTTCCAATGCATCAAACGGTTCACAATTTGGAGCTAGGACTAGAAAGTTATGCCTTTTCCAAGTGGACCTAATTTTAATATATAGTTTTTTTGATAATTTTTGATAGTTCGAATAGTTTATTTGTAAGAAATATTATGATGGCTCAGCATTCCATCCCCAAATAGATGGGTAGACAGAAGTGGTGAATCGAATGATTATTCATATTTTACAGATGTATCATTCCAAACATCCTCGCACATAGGATGAAAGCTTACGCTATGTGCAACACAACTACAACCGTGCACTCCATAGTACTACAGGGCATAGTCCATTTGAGGTTTCTCTTGGGTACCAAACATTGGCACCTATGGATGTAGCAACACCATCTCTACAATCTAATAGTCCATTGAATGGTGACAAAGAGGTAGATAAAGCAGAAAAATTCATTGATAACATTAGACACCTACAACAACAAGTTCATGAGATCTTGGAGTAGAGTAATCAGAAGTATAAGGAAAGGCATGATAAACATAGATCTCCTAATCAGTTTTAGATTGGTGACAAGGTATGGTTACATCTTCAAAAAGAGCACCTGCATGGACCAAATAGGAAGCTTCATCCTCTTTGTTATGGTCCATATACTATTGTGAAACAAGTTGGTGAGAATGCTTTTGAACTTAATTTTCCATCCTGTTTGGGACTACATCCAGTTTTCAATGTTGAATTGTTGAGACCCTATTTTCCTCCTTTGTTGGATATTTCCCAAGATACTAAACACATTCAAGCTGCAGAGTTAAATCCATCTACTACTATTTTAGTCCAGTGTGACCATGTTACTAAAGTCATTTTAAAGACTTTGAGAAATCAGAGCATTCCTCTATATTAGGTGGTTCGAGCTGGTCATCATTCTCATCAAGGCAAGTGGTTTACTAAGGAACAAATTGAAGAAAAATTTCCTCATCTATTGTAGTAGGTTAGTGCAATGGGGCCCATTGCCTCTCAAGGGGGGAGGAATGATCATGATTAAATAGGGAAATACTAAAATCTAATTTTTCAAATTTTCCTATGTTTTAGTAAACTGCATTTTTGAGGGTCTTTGGTGCATTTCTGGGCTTGGGTGGATCTATTTGAATACCTTTCCAATGCATCAAATGGTTTCACAATTTAGAGCTAGGACTAGAAAGTTATGCCTTCTCCAAGTGGACCTAATTTTTATATATAGTTTTTTGATAATTTTTGATAGTTTGAATAGTTTATTTGTAAGAAATATTATGATGGTTCTTTATTTTATTTCCAAAGGATTTTGATGAACCTTGGGTTCCATCAAATTTGTATTAACTCCAATATTTGAATAGAATGGATCATTTTTTGGTTTGCAATCTTGTTGTTCTCAATTTTCATGTTGAATTCTACAATACTGCAGGTATCACACTAGGTATTGTAATCTGGTTTCATAAATCAGATCACCAATTGCCCACTACCTTTATAATGAGGGTATATATTTTTTTCAAAGAGGGAGGAATATCAAATCTGCTGATTAATTATGCCTAGGAGGATATTCTGTTATCAACCAGTATATCATTGATGAGGGAGATACCTTTGTTATTCCAACACTTAGTTGAACAACACTGAGTGAGGGCCAGGGGTTTATCATTAAGGTATATACCCCACCAGATTGATTTGTCAAGGAATGAGTAATAAGGATTTCTCCCAATAGCACTTTTGGAACACAGGAGTGGTTTAACATGTTTCCAAGCCTTCCATAGAGAAGAGAACATGTTAGATCCAAATATTCTCACATCAAAGTCTCTTAGGAGGATGTCAAGAAATGGAACATTGCTCTAAGATTTTCCTTTTTTGATAGTGGATTTTGCAATATTATTCCTAATCAGGACTTTCCATGGCTCATTACCTAAAATAGCCTTGATAATCCATTTGGAGGCTAGAGTCATACCTTTATTTTTAAGGTCTTTAATTCCTAGACCTCCCTATAATCTTGGGGTGCAACACCACTCCCACTTGACATTATGCCTTTTCCTATTACCAATACCATCTGACCATAAAACATCTCTTAGAATCTTTTCAAGCTTGTTTATTTGGTAATTGGTGAACAACCAAGTTGAAGAATAATAAATGGCATGAGATGATAGTACCTTTTGAACTATCTGTAATCTTCCTGCTAGAGATAACATATGAGTTTTCCATTTTATATGCTTCTTTTCAATTTTCTTAAAAATCCAATTCCACATTTCATTAAGTGAAGGATCAAGAGAAAAAGGTATTCCCAAGTATCTGAAAATAAAGTTAGGTCTAGACCATTGCCACCCTTTGTCACCCAGCCAAGGGGGAGGGGTGTTGTCCCAACCAAGAATCATAGATTTATGTGGGGCTATCTTAGCACCAGAAGATTTACAAAATAACTAGATTCTACAAACAACTCTATCAAAATTTTGTTTAGAGAGCTCAACAAAAAGGGTCATGTCATCTACAAATTTCTCAATGAGTAGTTCTTCTTTATCATGAAGGGAAATACCTTTGATAGGAGGACCAAATTTAGAAGCTTTAAGACTGTATGTCATAGCATCAATAACAATCACATACATAGCAGGAGCTAGAGGGAATCCCTGTCTGATTGATTTTCCCAAGGGAATAGGGTCAAATAGTTCTCCATTAATCTCAATAATTGTATTAGAGTCTTTAAACAAAATCTTTACCCAGTTAAAAAAGTATTTAGGGATGCCAAACTATTTAAGCATAGCAAGCACAAAGTTCCACTCAATTTTGTCATATACCTTTTCAAAGTCTAGAAGAATCATAGCCACATTTTGGTTATCTGCCTTTGCCCAATGCATTTCTTCCCAACTGGTGATTAGATTCTCTAAGATAAATCTACCTTTGATAAAACTTGTTTGAGTCACTGATATAATATCATTTAAAACTTTAGCAATTCTTCTATCCAGAAGCTTAGCTACCACTTTATAGGAGATGTTTAAAAGAGTGATTGGTCTCCAATTTTTGACTTGCATTTTGTTTCCTTCCTTGGGGAGAATTTTGATTAGACCTTTGTTGACATTTTCTCCCAAGGTCCCATTATCAAAAGCAAATCTATATAATTCAAAAAGTTCAATAGAGATCCAGTCCTTGTTAATTTTATATAGTTCAGCTAGTAAGCCATCAATACCTGGGGATTTTACATTAGCTAGTGATCCTATGGCATCTTCTATCTCTTGAATGGATATTTCTTTACCCAACATCTCTCCTTGTTTCTTGTTGATCTTATTAGGAATGATACTCATGCATTGATCCATACAAAGCTGATTGCCTTCATTATGTTCAGATGTGAATTTTTTTTTGTAAAATTCCACAAAGGCTATCATGATCTCCTAATTATTAGTGCTAATCCCTTCCTTAGTTTGAATACCAGTAATTTCCTCTCTACACTATTTAGCTCTAATGATTCTGAACAAGTATTTGGATCCCCTATCAATCTCTTTGATCCAATTAGCTTTGGCTCTAACTTTTTGGCCCTATATTTTGTATTGCTGAATAGTTCTCAATTTCCCTTTTGTATCAATCAACTCTCTTTCTAGATCCATATCACTCCCTTTGTTTTGGAGCACCACCTCAATTTTCAAGAGATTGGAGTTGAGGGATCTTTCTTCAAAATTTTTGTCTTTGGCTTCTTTGGTTCCTATAGTTTGGAACAACTTTCTCTAGGTATCTATTAACTGATTCTATTTCTCAATGGGTGAGGAGTCTACAGACCAAAACTTGGAGAGGATAGTAGACAACCCGAGGGCATCCAAATCATCTTGATTGTTAAGAAGAGAGATATTCAATTTAAATAACTATCTCTTTAGGCTACTATTGGATAGATTCTCATGACTTTTGAGGAAAATACAAACACTGATGGGTGAGTGATCAAACATGCTTGAAGGAGTGACACTAATGGGGTAGTGCCATATTTTATGGACCAAATTGAATTCATGTTTGTTAATGTACACCCTATCAAGTCTATAATAGATTCTAGATTTATTAGCCTGATTATTGCACCAAGTGAACCATATTCCTTCATGACTACCTTTGAGACCCTCTAGTGGATCATATATAGAAAAATGTCTCTTGAACCTAGTCCAGAAGAAGTGTTCATTTCCTTTCCATTAAAATCTTCCTCCTCCTAATTTATCCTTAGGGAATTTAGTTATGTTAAAATCACCAAAAAAGGTCCATGCTGTAATGGGAAGGTTGATTTTTAGCCATTCCCACAAATTGGCTCTTTCCCTATAACCATTTGAGGCATAAATATTACAGACTCCTATAGTTTTATCCTTATACTTGAAGGTGATCCATAGTGCCCTATTGGAGGGTGACAACCCATTAGCAATAATTTTGTTACTCCAAGAAGAGTTGACAATGATTGATAAACCCCCCTTACCTCCAACATGGCTAGAATAGTAGCATTTGGAATTGCCCCAAATGAAATTTAGCACATTAAATCCCGATATCCAGTGGTTTTAATTTATTACACCATCCTCTAACAATATACTTTCTATCTAACATTTCCAACCCTCTAACATTATAGTTATGAATTTTTACTTTCATTATTGACAATTAGAGGGCGTAGTGATCTTGCATAATTTGGAAAAATAATCTAGAATCTCATTCCCTTTATTCTTATTAGCCCTATCCTTGTTCTTCAAGTTGTTGCTTCTGTCATATGTTTTCCTTTTCTTTTTTTTTTTTGATAGGACTTCAGTGAATCCCTCACTGGTAAGAACTGCATCAATATTGACTTCAACCTCAACTTGTGTCTCACTATTCTGTGGTAAAGGTGTGGTCATTGGGGAGAAAATCCTATGTTCCAGAGGTGATATGGGGATTGAAGTAGAACTAGCTTCCTTACCAGTAGATTTAAATTTTTCCAATGCAATCTGTTGGGCATTTTTCTTGTTGTTGTTAACATCAACATCTTTTTCTCTAGGAACTGGGATATACTGAGGGATAGCATAATTATTATCTCTTAGTTTAGGATTAACAATAGGTCTAACCTCAAAGTCCCCCTCAAAAAGAGGGTTATTAAGAGTAATGAAACCATCAACTTGGGTATCAACAGTATGGTTAACATGAATAGGGTTTTGACTGCTACCCTCAGGGTTATCAGCCTGAAAATCTTTAGAGATATTCTTAAGTAATGGGAATTATTTTTTTGTTATGACCATTTAACTTGCAATGGAAGCAAGATCCAATGTCACCTAGTATTACTACCTTCCAAATGAAAAAATCATCCTCAAACTTTAAAGAATTTTGTCTGGAAAGGAAAATCCCATAGTTGGTGCAAGAAGAACCCAATCATTAAGATGGGGTAGGGTAATCTTAGTCTCTTCTATTTGTAGAATAGACCTAAGAGGTTTAAGCAAGTGTGGCAAGAAAGGCCAAAATTTAGGTTGAACTCCTAAAATTTCCAACCAAAAAGGGGAGGCTTGAGAAACAACATCATCAAGATTCCCTTTTGGGGACAAGGTAGAGCTCTAAACATAGTTTGACCAACATTCAAAAAACTCTTACTCAAAACTTTTTCTAGCATAGTATGGTTTTTAAAAAATACCACAAATAATCCTTTTTGGATCATCCTACTGAAGCTAACAACAATGCCAAGTTTTTTACCCCAAACATTGTTAATCCAATCATCAAGAAACTTGCGTGCAGGAAGAAATTTAACATCCATACACACAAAGAAGATGGAAACATTTTTAAGTCTATATTGTTCATCTTTGATAGCATTCACCATGTATACATTCAGAGCCAGAGAAGAATGTTACCAGCAAGGTTCATGGCCTTGCCTTTTCCTCCATAGGCGTCACTGGAACTACCTGAGATAATGTTGACTCCTCATCAATTTCCATGGGGGTTGGGAGAACTTCCTCAGTTTGCAGCATGATCCTCAATAGAAACACAGTCAAAGTATGCAGAGTCTGAGCATTTGGCGGCAGGTTCATCAACCACCACTACTTTGAAAGATGGTTTAAAACCTCCATTACCATGATCTCCACCATCATTCTTTGAAATGGAATCACCCTGCCTCTCCTCACTATGATTAGGGCCATCTTTTCCTCCTTGCTTACCGATGACGTCTTCCATAAAAATTCCCTTGCCCATGACTCGAATGACCGAGCCCTAAGTGACAGAAGACAAAGAAAAGAAAGCATACATGGGAGCCCAAAACAGAAAAAATGAAAGACCAATGCAAAAAAGAAAACAAAAACAAAGGAACACAAAACCTAATAATGTCAAAGGACAAAATGCCATGATGAAGACATGAGGCACATAAAGCAAGCCCAAACATGAGGAACGCCTACAAGATGGGACATGAAACACATGGAAAAAAAAGTGCCCCTAATAAAATTTATTTTATAAAGGGAAATGGAGGGATAATATATTAAATTTAATTTAATATATTATAGTATTTAAATAAAATTTAAATACAAAGGGAAAATGAATTTAATTAATTTAATTTAATTTAATTAAATAAATAGAGGAATATAAAAATTATAGTCAATTAATAAAATTAACCTTAATGTTAAGGGAAAATATTAATAAAAATTAACATTAGTGTGAATGGACAATTTTAGGTGTCTACAGATGTAATTTCCATTAGTTCTCGTTGCTTCAATATGTTACCATTTGTACTTATTTTAATTTTTAACACATATCATATGTTACCTTGGTGTTGGCAAGTTGTCTATACTGAAGTATATGACTAGATATAGTGTTGTCATTATGGTAAAAAAGTCATATAGCAGTTTGGAGTCAGCGCACTTAGTGTAAAGATCAGAATTTAGTTAAGTGTTGAAGACTAGACAATGTACAAAGTTCCTGTAGTTTAGAGCATCAGCGCACGTGTGTATGGATTAACTATGGTATGTGCCCTGGAAGTTAAGTTTGTTAGACTATACTTATGCTTAGTCTGTGAGCGCATAAGTAGATATGCAAAGATGTGAAAGTTACAGTCAGTTGAAGTTGCACAGCCAGTATGTGCCAGCAGAGAACAGAGCATGGAGCCGATAGTTAGCATTTTGGTCTGCAATTATAATTTAATGTTGTAAAGGCTATGTGCCCATTGTATTTAGGTTTCCAACTTATGTACATGTATAATTGTAAGCACATTTAAGCCAATTCATTTGGAAGCATTGTTTGTAATTAGTTATAGGGCTGACCTAATTGTATAATTTGTATGAGTGCATAAATATAAGGTGCACCCATTGTATTCAGTATGGAAGTTGTAATAGAGTTGTGATAAGAAGAGCAGAGGTATACAAAGTTAGCATAAGATGTATTAGAGCTTTGCTAGAGGTCAAATCATCAACACACCAAAGGAATTGATCTGACAAGCAGTGTCATAGTCAACAATTCACCTACAGATATAGTGTGTATTTGAATCAGAAGGTTGTAGCCTTCACCATTTGAGCAGTGAGCTCTAGGATAGTGAGTCCACTTCCCTAATAGGGATCATTATAAAAGACTCCTAACAGGGTCTGACCCTTAACAAGGTCTATTATACTTAAAGCATTGTAAAGCTACTCCTAACAGGGTAAAGGATCTTCTAACAAGGATCACAAAACACTAGTACAGATTATTAGTGGGTATCAAGTCCCATCGGGGTTTTTACCTATTTGGGTTTCCCTGTAACCATATTGGTTTCATGTGTTGATTTCATGTTTCATATTTATGTGAATGTTTAATTTAGTTCTTAAGCATTTATGTTCAACATAAAGATTAAAGTAAAAAGATAAAATACAGTGAACATTGATTCACCCCCCCCTCTCAGTGTTCCCATTCCTAACAATTGGTATCAGAGCTCTGGTCCTCAACAAAGAAGTTTAACCACTTGAGGAGATCATGTACAAAGTAGATATGAAACATCTGAAGAAAAATCTTGAAGCCGCTCTTGAAGACCTGGACAATTAAGAAAGAGAAATTGAAGAACTAAAAGAAAAAGTCAGTGATGCTCAATTAGTTATCAAAAGACTAAGAAAGGATTTGAAAGGATGCTCTAATAGTGAACTTGAAGAAAAATTCAAGAAGTTGAGTGAAGAAAATGCATCCTTATTAAGTCATCTTGAAGAATTTGATGACAAACTGATGAACAATCAAGATGTCTACAATGAACAAGTCAAGGAGAACCTTCAACTCAATGAAGAACTAAGTGAAGCTAATTTGGAAATCTTAGAGCTAAGGAATATCAAAGAAAGCTTGGAATTTGAATTGAAAAAGTCAAAGGATCATATTGAAAAATTACACACCAGTGCTAATTTGGTAGAATCTCAGTTGTATGTAAGAAGAATCAAAGGAGACACTAGCTGCATTGGATACAATGAAGAGAAAAATCAGATTGACAATATGGGAGCAAGAAAGGATTCACAAAATAACTCTACTGATGATGAGAAGACTGAAGATCAAACCAAAGACAATGGTGGTCCTCCTAAGAATGAGCACAAGCAAGTAGAACGCACTTGTTTTGATTGTAACAAGCATGGACACATTGCAAGAAACTGTATAGAGGTAAGACCTTTTAATGGCTACTGTTATTCATGCAATAGATTTGGTTATAAAGCTATGAATTGCAAGACTAGTAAGAAGAACATGACTAAGCAAGATCAAAGAAATCAAAATCAGACAAATGTTAGAAGTTCTCAGAATGTTACATGTCAGATATGTAACTATAATGGTCACTTAGATAGAACATGCAGAATGGTGACTCATGTCAATGCATCGAGGAATAATAGACCTCCAGTCATTTGTCACTCTTGTAACAAGGCTGGACATATCTCAAGGTTCTGTAGATCGAGGACGCAAGGTCAGGAAAGCCCTAAAATGGCCAAAGAACCAGTTTTGGATCCTGAAGAAGTCAAGTTTGTGAAAGCCTCAGAGAATGTGAGCTTAATTTGGTCAGAAGAAAAGAAGGAAAAAGCTGAAGAGAATGTATTGGATGCATCCCCAGTGGACACACCCTCTACATCTACAAGAATGGTCCTCAAGGTCATAGGGGGAGCTAATTTAGCTCTAGACCCTTGCGTGGCTAATATACTCATCCTCAGAGTATGCACCTTTGTAATTAAGCTTTTGGAGTGTATAGGAACCTTTGTGAAAGAGTGCACATGTTGATTGTTAGTAGAGCTCGAGTTTAAAATTTTGAAGTGACAACTTGGTTTATGTGATGTGCATTAATGGCAGTTTTTTCACTTTAAAGTACACATAAGTCATTTGATTGCTCATTGCATTCAAATTTAGAGTGATAGGAGAGTAGAAAAAGCCTTGGAAGTTTTTGTGAAGTCTTGGAGATTGAATCTATCAAAGATTTTCTGTAGTTATTAGTGCATTTGATCGGTTGCAGTAACCCTAGCTCGTTGTGCTAATTTGGAAGTTGTAAGATCATCTCTAAGTTCAGTTGGAAAGCATTTAACAAGTAAGTCATGGCCACTCCCATTGTTTCTGATGTCACTAAGAAGAAGAGATATGTTTTCAAGAGGCACCTATTTAAATCAACCCTAGATGATTTAGAGGGAGCATTCTCCCACACGTCGATGGGCGTCATGCATGTAGAAGACATAATGGCTTACATCTATTGTAAGAAGGAACCTGTTGGACTAGATAGGTTAAGGATGCACATGGACACAATGTTGAAACTAGACAAAACATTCATGGATGAATGCACCAAATGGAATGGTGACCCCATTGTTGAATATGCCATGACATATGAATTCTATTAGACTAAATGGATAAAAATCTTGTTAAGCAGAATCCATGATGATTTGTTTTGGATTGGAGATTTACCACTAAGAATCAAAAGTGATCTAATACATGAGATGATAGGCCTCTCTAAGATAGGCATCATCCTTCCAGTGGGTAAGGATGTCAGGAAAATGGTGGAGAAAACATGAAAATCTAGAAGTGATAGGTGCGGCATGACTATTGAGCCTATAGAGCAAGCAGACATCAAATTGATGTCAATGATACTAGGTTATAGATTTCATCACATCAGTAGGGTGAATAGTGTGTCTCCAGGCACTATTCTAGCAAACATTTGACTTGTGCAAGAAGATGGAGAGTTCAACTTGTGTGAGATCTTGCACATAGTTGATAGACAACATCAAAGCTATCAAACATGACAAAACAAAGATATTCAAGTTTGGGTCCCTAATCATCTATATGCACCTTCATATAGTTGGTAAAGTGTCAGACTTGTATCTAGACAAGTCCATTCCAACCATGCCACATATATCAAACAAGGCATGCACTGAGAGCACCTTAAGAGACTATGTAACCTTGGAATTGAAAACCTTCAGAGCAAGGATGTAGATGAGGTATAGGATTCCTAAGAATATTGTGGAGAAGTATAAAGACACAATATGCTTTATGGTGGAGATAGACACTACATGTATGGAAGCCATTGAGCCTAGAACTAAGTGGATTCATCCACTTGGGTATGAGGTAGAGGAAAAAGTTCTTGAAGCCTATGCACAGGTATTTCTATCAGCCCCTAAAGATGATAATGAACCTAGGTGGGGAACCTATGAAGAAAAGACTAGAGAAGTTGATGCTAAGTTGAACAGTGCTGCAACAAAAAGAAAGGTTACAAAGGTCACATCTGAAATCTTGAGAATACATGGTGTGTCTCAATTAGACCTTGATAAAGCAAGGGATGAAAAGATTGCCTTAGAATTAAAAGGCACAGTAGTAGAAGAAGAACATGAAGATCCAAAATCAAAGAAGATGAAAACTGATTCAGATGATAGTCAGAAGGATAAAATTGACAATACTCCTTCTGCACCCAAAGATACTCCTCCAGGGTATAAACCAATGGTAAAGAGGAAGAAAGAAGCTAGCACTAGTCATCCATCCTCACAAGCACTAAGGAGCAAGAAAAACATTCAAGCAACTCCTAAGGTAGGATTCAGACCTAGTCTTAAAGTTTTGGGCACAAGAATTATTGATGAGGGAAGAATTGATCAAGTAGGGAAGTACTATGATTCATATAGTAAGATTGACAAATTGGAAATTCATGGTATGATTGTCAAGCACATGATCAAGTTCAAGAAGATAGTCCTTGAATTAAAAATCTCTATTCCAGATAAAGTATGGGATATTCTAGAAGACAAAAAGAGACAAGAAAATGAGGAATATCAAAGGATCAGAGAAAAAGTATTAGAAGATGCTCTACCTGTATGTTCTAAAGAATAAGAGGCACTAATATTGAATTTGGTGAAGCTGCACCTAAGGACTAAGATGAGAACTCTTCACATCATGAACAAAGACTATGAGCTAATTACGAAGGAAACATAAAAGGCTTTTGAGAAGGTGTTATTAGAAAAACTGATAAAACCACTTACTACACCCATCTCTCATGCACCCATTAAAGAAGATAAAGTGGCAGAGCCCACTAATGTACCAATGACAGGTCCTCAAGACTTAGCACCCATAGCAGAAACTCAAATAGAAGCACACAAGTCTGTGCCCATGACAGAATCACACAAAAACAACACTATTATCATAGATAATGTGGAAATAGCCATGGCAGCTACTGATAAGGATTTGGACAAGTTTGAGGAAGCATTTGTCAGTACTGAGGAAGTTGAAATCCTATGCAGTAATACACCTCCCCCTCAGCAAGAAGAAGTACTCATAGAAGATTTATTTGATAAGAAAGAAGAAGAAGAGATAGAAAAGAAAGAAGAAAATACTTCTATTGATATTGCAAAAGTAAAACTAGAAGTGATGGATAGCACTCCCATCACTCCCTCCTCAACATTGTTGTCAAGTTTGACACCTGACACAAGTAGTTTGGACTCTTGGAAGGAAGAAGACCTGATTAAGTTTAGCATCCTATCTATGGAGAAGGAAAAGGAGAAACAAGTTATGAGGAATCCTCTCCTGATAGAATCAGTGAATATTTTGAACAGTTTGCTACCAGAGGATAAGAAAGTGTTAAAAGTACATTCGGTTGATGATGTGAGTTTAGTTTTCTCACAGTTCAAAAGAAATTTTTCCAGCCTAGAAGAATCTACATCCATAGTAGCAGAAGAGAAGTACTTAAAGAAGAGACTGAATGAGTTGATGAGAAACTTTGCACTAGACTTGAATTCTCTTAAGTTTGGTCAAGCATCCTTGAAAGAGTTTTCTGATGAAGGAAGAAGGATCATTGCAACATGCATGGATCAAGACAAGCTCACCGATGCTCACTTCAAGAAGATAGAAGAAGAAAAAGCTTTGATTGAATAGGTAAAGAATTCAGTGTCAGACACATCCACTAATGTAAACATGTGCAACAATGTCTACCAAGGATAGATAGTAAGATTGAGAAGGAAGAAAAAGAGATAACAAGGATAAGGTCCAGACAGACTCAGTTGAGGAATGGTCTTGCACCCTCTTTAGACATCCTCAATTAGAATTTAAAGGAGATTGATGCCACCATGGTAACTTATGATCATGGTCCCATCAGTAACTTCGAGAAGATGGAGAAGCTTCAATATGCCTTATGCACCCATCTCCAGATAGTTAACTCTCTGATAACCTTTTGGAAGAAGGAGATCCAGAACCTCAAGATTGCATATCTAGATGTTTTCCCTCAGTGAGTATGTGTATATATAGTTTTTTGATGCACCTTTGTCATTAATGTCAAAGGGGGAGTTTTCTATAGAATATGGAGTATATATATGTATAGGAGATATAAGGTTATGTATAGAAGATGTATAGAAGACAAAGGTTTTTGTGTAAAGGTACAGTTAGCAACTTGGCCATATTCCTTTGTTGCCATCAATGAAAAAGGGGGAGATTGTTGTAAAGTTGTCTATACTAAAGTATATGACTAGATATAGTGTTTTCATTATGGCAACAAAGTCATATAGCAGTTTGGAGTCAGCGCACTTAGTGTAAAGATCATAATTCAGTTAAGTGTTGAAGACTAGACAATGTACAGAGTTCCTGCAATTCAGAGCATCAACACACATGTGTACAGATGAATTATGGTATGCACCCTGGAAGTTAAGTTTTTTAGACTATACTTATGCTTAGTCTTTGAGCGCATAAGTAGATATGCAAATATGTGAAAGTTACAATTAGTTGAAGTTGCACAACCAGTATGTGCCAGCAGAGAACAGAGCATGGAGCCGACAGTTAGCATTTTGGTTTGTGATCATAATTTAATGTTGTAAAGGCTATGCACCCATTGTATTTAGGTTTCCAACTTATGTAAATGTATAATTGTAAGCACGCTTAAGCCAATTCATTTGGAAGCATTGTTTGTAATTAGTTATAGGGCCGACCTAATTGTATAATTTGTATGAGAGCATAAATATAAGGTGCACCCATTGTATTCGGTATGGAAGTTGTAATAGAGTTGTGATAAGAAGAGAAGAGGTATGAAAAGTCAGCATAAGATGTATTAGATTTTTTCTATAGGTCAAAGAATCAGTGCACCAAAGGAACTAATCTGACAAGCACAGTCATAGTGAACAGTTCACCTGCAGATATAGTGTGTATTTGAATCAGAAGGTTGTAGCCTTCACCATTTGAGAAGTGAGCTCTAGGATAGTGAGTCCACTCCCCTATAGGGATCATTGTAATAGACTCCTAATAGGGTCTGACCCTTAACAAGGTCTACTGTACTTAAAGCATTGTAAAGCTACTCCTAACAGGGTAAAGGATCTTCTAACAAGGATCACAAAACACTAGTGCAGATTATTAGTGGGTATCAAGTCCCACTGGGGTTTTTACCTATTTGGGTTTCCCCGTAACCATATTGGTGTCATGTGTTGATTTCATGTTTCATGTTTACATGAATGTTTAATTCAGTTCTTAAGCATTGATGTTCAACATAAAGATTAAAGTAAAAAGATAAAATATAGTGAACATTGATTCACCCCCCCCTCTTAGTGTTCCCATTCCTAACAATTGGATGATAGCTTTTGTAGGGGAAGCTATCCATAAATGGATCCCACATAAGACATATTCCTTTAAGAAATTTCATAAGGTCAATTCTTGTAGGCTATTTTTTAGGTAGAGCATCCAACACCAACATCCAATCTCCAAGTGTACTATCAACCCAAACTCAATTCAAGTTTCTTAATCTCACAAAATGAGGCACATAACAAGATTAATTCCCATAAATTGATCAAAACATGACCTTCACATAAGGAATGCAAGTGTACCCTAACACAACAAATCCCAATAAAAGGTTTATAATCAATATAGATTTCACAAATGTATAAGGACTCTTTATGGGTTAACTCTCAAGCAACTACCCATGCTATAATACTCAACTCCACACACTACACTCTTAAAATACTGATCCAAAATATTAAAAATTCTCTTTAACATAATCTCTTTTGCACCTTAAAAACATCATAAATCAAAGAGACTCCCAGTATCTAAAAAGATCCCAAAAATCAGACCTAAAGTCATTAGGCCTCCAATTTTCAATGGATGATCACAATTTTCATAACATAATATTTTCAATCATTAAAAAACTCTCCTAAGACCCTATTTGTATGAGGATAAAAAAAAAGTATTATAAAATTTTCAAAGGGCTATGCTTATTATAGTTGAACTCTAAAACCTCCACCGTGATGGTTAATTCTTAGTCTATCCAAAACTGTCAACACACACACAACTTTACAAATCACTGTTATAAAAATCATCTTGCAAATGATATTTTAGAGATACAAAGAAAGGATACAGTGCTTGTGATTTTTTAAACCATGATCCCAAGAGGAATTACAAACACAATTCTGCCCATGAACCAATGACCATTTCATTATTGATTAACAAGAGATTAGAACTGTCTGATCACACTCTCACCAAGAGACACATTTACTTAAAAAAACTCCATGCTTATTCATGGATGATAATTTCCCTCCAAGATAGAAATTACATGGCTTTCAAAGTGAATACTGTGAATCAAAATCCACAATGTCGAGGGTTAGATCTTAATCCTAGTGTACCCATTTTTCCTTCTTGTGGTGATTTGTTTGTGTTGAAACTACATGCGAGAACCACATGTCCTTGCAGTGTGCATCTTGGAGAAAGTTTTCCTCCCACCTTATCAAAGTCTCTGTAGCTACAAGTGTGTGCCACATGTCAATAGGGTGCTTGTTTGAGTTAGACCCTCTATTCTCTTTTCTAAAAGGCTACACTCAAATGCCACGTATCTGCCAAAGCATATATCTATACACCTCTTTGTTGGTTGGCCTGAGAATTGCATGTGCATGCATCTTAATATGAAATATTACTCAAGTCCTCTTTGTGGATGTTATGGATAATGTTTTTCCTTTCTTAAATGAGGTCTCATTCCTGCACACTGTGTATCATCTTTAAGAAGACAAAGATACCATAAACTAAAACTTCCACACATCTTGCATCCATAGGATTATTTTTGATCTTTCCAGGCATAGTTTCCAACTTTTAGTTCAGGCGTATGTTTTCAATAAAACTATCACAGTGATTGTAGAGGAGTTAGTTATTGAATATAATTATGGCAATCTGATTCTTTTGTAGATGAGAGACTAGCTATCGATACTAGAAGCCAATGATGATGCCCATACCTTCTCAGTCCCATAGATTGAGACACCTAGCATATTTTCATAACTGCTTTATATTTTGGAGAATCAGACCATGTTTTGGTTTTAAAAGGGCAAAGTGTTGTAGTTTAAAAAAAGGATATTATTGATCACTCTTGGAGGACTTTTAGAGAATGAAAAAAGAGATATGAAGTAATATTTTAATGCAGGCCTTAAAATTGTAATAGATACTTTTGAATCATGAATATATCAATCATGCATTCTGGCCCTTTGATGCCTTTGAGATCTGCTATTTTTCATGAATATTTTATGTGTTGTTTTAACTTCAGTGAATGCATATTTGACTTTTCTAGGTTGATTATGCTATGAGATTCTATTCTTTTTGTGGTGATTATCTCATATATTTTCACTTTTTTTCTAATGCTTAAATATTCTCATAGATCTATGATAGTTCCTTTTATCTCCAATCTAGAGGTTGCCTTGATATTCCTATTCCTAGAATAGCCTGTATTGTTTGGTTTTAAAGTGTTAAAAAAGCTTGGTGTTTCACCTCAGTTTAGGTGAATGCTTCTTCCATTTCCCCTCTGAGTCTAAAAAAAACATGAAGATCCAACTAAATTCTCAGAGGTTGCTCAGTGAAACAATATAACGTCCCACACCCACTGAGCTTCTCATAAGGCTGTTCACCTAGGAGCAATTTTAGACATCAATATTTTCTTTTTCTTGCATGCCTAGTGAGACAAATTCACCACTCATCAACATAACCCTTCTGGTTTTGCGGTCATTTATAGTTCACTAGAAATTCAGGTGTTATTCTTAGTTCCCTCAAATTTTAGAAGCATTTTTATCAAACACCATAGTAGTCTCTAAATGAGAGATTTAATGATTCCAATAATTCCTTATTCTAGTACATCTTAGATCAATTCTGGTCTCATTAAGCTCTAACTATGAACCCATTTCAAAGAAGAACACATTATTTTCCTCTATATCAACTTCCTTATTACCAACTATAGCTACAGTTTGGCTACGACCAGAATCTCTTTGTTGGAACAAATGAACAACATGACTAGTATGTCTACCATTCCCCTTGTCTTGTTTCATCAGTCCTAGCATGCCAAAATGGTGTTAGTAAAATCTAGACCATACTTTTGGACTTTAGAAACCAAAAAGATGAATTAAACATGCCCCAGTTACAAAAATAATTTCAAAAAAGGAGGGAGGTTTTCCTTTATCAAATGGAGATTTAACAACAAAGAAAGTTTTAGGAAGAACTTGCAAGGCAAGTGGCTGAGAAGGAATAACTAATGAAGATTTTATTAGTCAAAATACAAGAATTAGAAATATAATTAGTTCCTTCCCCTAAATATGTCATCCCAAGCTTCGGACAACCCTTGCACTACAAGAGCCTTCTGATCATGATCTTTTAAATGGGACACAAGAAGAAGAATCTGATGAGGAAGTGGATGGGGAACTATTGTAGAAGTATTTTGAGGAGTTTTTTCCCTTACAAACCTCTTTATGAATCAAAATTGAACAAAATGAAGAAGACCTATTCTTATCATTTAAAGAACTTTCCTCATTTGTGGAGGAGGTAGAGAGCATTGAAGCTAATTTTTCCTTAGATGGACAGATCTTGGAAGTTGAGCTTTCACCAAATCTAGAGGGCTTGATGAAAAATGAAGTAGAGGATCAACTGTTGTGACATCAAGTTCTCTATAACTCTAAGGATGAAAAATAAGATCCAAAGGCTATATCTATTCTTGAGGAAAGACATGCATACATGCTTAAAATCTCTTCACAAGATAGTTGTACTATGACAAAAAAATTAGAGGAATGAGATGATGAAGATAAGTTTTGTGATGAGCTAGAAATTTTTTGTTCATCCATAGACATTAAGCCATCTTCTCTTTCATTGGAAGAACATGAGTTTAAAATACAACATGTGATGACTTAAGGAGATCAAAATATTCCAAATGCACTGTAAAGGGCCCATGAGAGAGATAAAGAAGTGCAAGATTTTACCCCTCCCCATAAAGAGGAAGAGTTAGATTCAAACCAACAAAGTAGTGTCATTACCAAACACAAGGATACGGTCTGGGATGACTTCTTTCACCTAGTACTATCAAGAGGGTTCCCTATAAGGTATATAGCTTTACATCAAAGTGACATGTTTATCCAGGTCAAGCTCATTCTAGAGCATGAAGAAGATATCATTAGAGAGACTAAGGTGTTGTCTCTCGTGGAGTCAACATAAATGACCGAGGTAAGTTATATTTTTGTTACCTCAAGTGTAGCACTTCCAAGAAGGGAAATGACATTGTTTCCTTTCCTTTTCCTTAAATTTCTAGATCCATGAAAGAAAAAGAAAAAATGGAGCACAAGGGTGATTATTTTCCTAACCCAGTTAATGGTTTCTCTCTAAAAGAAAGTTAACCTCAATTAGTGTAAATAGTTAGGTTTTTTTTTTTCATGTGGTGTATTTAAGTTTAATAAGAGCTACTATGAATGGGATGTATTTCTTTTGTATCCCCCATAAAGTCACCAATTAGTCACAAGTCAGTTCTCATAGTTATCATCATTGGTGGTAATTTCCTTTTTTCTTAAAATGATAATTTATTTTGTTAATGTGCTAACCCTCTTTTTTGTTTGTTAAGAGAAAGTGTGCCCTTACAACTATTTATTCTATTACACATTCTTGGAAAGATACTCTCTACTTTATTATCATTCTGTATGTCATGGTAAAGTCATATACTATGATATTCTTAATTCTCCATGGTTGAAAAGAAGAAAATTCCATGACATAAAGAATTAAAAAACTTCAAAGAGAAATAATGACAAAAAGAATGTATGTAACCAAGGTTTGTTAGAAGTAATATTGAGAGGGGGGTGAATCAGTGTTACAAAAATTCAATTTAAACTTCAACCAATTGCAAATAAACCATATCAATGCTGAAATGAAATGAACATAAACACATAACACATAACTCATAATGCCATTATTTTTTTTTGAAGAAACCATGGCCAAGGGAAAACCCTGGTGAGGATGGTACCCACAACTACGCACTAAAATATTGAATCCCTTTTAGGATATCTAGCCTTGTTAGGAGATAAGTATTACATAGTACATTTCCTTGTTAGAGGAATACAAAACCCTGTTAGGGGTATACAAAAACCTTGTTAAAAGTGTGGTGATCTTACAACTCTTACAATCAAACTCTGTCACAAAAGTGTTCTTCAAGTAGTGAACAATATAAGCATCTGCTATGCTTTGATAGTTCTAGTTATAGCTCTATCAACCTTAGATATCACATCTTCTATCTTCCTTTTCTAATATCCTAAGTTCACATCCATTTCTATCACATAGTTTCACACTTATCTCTTTCACAAAATACTCTATACTTATATCAATTTTTCCATCCAGTCGACTCACAAATATAATATAAAACATAAAAATAACTTATACAAATGATAAATGTAGAGTCAAAGATCATGTATTACCAAAGTGTTGGCAATATACAACTTTCATCTGACTTATCATGTTACCATTCCATCTAATCTTTCCTCAATCATTGCGACTGTTCACATACCCTGTTTCACTGTCTCTCTGTCTTTGCATAACTTCATATCATTGTATCTCACTGATATCAACACCAAAACACATACAACCTTAATTGAAGGTCATACATATCCTAAAATATCTTCCTCTAAGTTCACAAGTCATAATATATCATATGATATCTGTATGCACCCTAAAATGGTCACCTAGACTTTGGGCCCCCATTCAACAATTTATCAAATCCTTCAATCAATATTTTCAAATATCAGCATTTTATCAATTATATCAATTTCCTTGATCAAATTATAATCAATTCATTATTTCCTAAGATTTGAGCCTTATTTAATTTAAAAGAAAAAAAATAAAAATCTTATTTAATTAATAGAACATGCTCCCTTTTAATTAATTACAAATCTCTTTTAATTAAATAATAAAATCACTTTATCCTAAGCCTTTATTTAATTAAAAGGAATTTCCTCCCCTTTTATTTAAATAAAAAATCCTCACTTTTCTTCTTATCCTATGTTGCACAAATAAAACATTATTCTTATTTTATAAAAAGAGAAAAAATACTTTTTGTCTCATATGGACACTAAAGTCAACTCCTATTTTCCTATTGGAGGATATTTTTGCACAAGGATCAAGCTTCTTTTTTTCTCTATCGTTGATTAAGTCTTTTGCATCTTAATCTCAATGGTCCATTTTCATCTCATTTCTTATAAAAAGAGAGCTCTCTTCCTCATTTGCATCTTAGGTTTTCATGCTAATATTATGCTGCACGTTTTCTAGGTCATTTGGAGCTCTTTTTGAAGACACTCTTGCAATCCAAGCTTTGAATACTTTGTTGCATCTCATTTCATATTTGCTTTCATAGTTGCATGATAATGACATTCTTAGTGTAGATTTCCTTTTATGTAATAGATTAATCTCACATAGTCTAAATAGGAGGGATTGGTCACATTTGTTCTTTCCTTTCATAGATTAGTTGCATTGTACTTTCATTTCCATAGACTAGATTGCATTCTCATTCTTAGCTTACTTGCATTGCATTGCATACATTTAGATTTCATTAGAGATATTGGCATTATTTCCCTTGTCTTTGATTTGGAATCTCTCATTGTGTGGTTGACTAGCAAGGTCATGAGTTCATAGCTCTAGTTGAGAGCAATTTCACAAATCTTGCAACTCCATGCATAGAGAGCTATGGATCGATTTGTGAGGGCTCATTCTTAAGTTTCCTTGCATGAAATGATTCATAGAAGTGTGACAACATTTTAGCACACATTTTTGGTGCCCACCATGGGGAAACTCACCTCTTGCATGTTAGTTTTGATTATTGTTGGAGCTAACCCCTGTGTAGATTTGTTTGGAGATGGAAAACCCTAGATTTGAATGATTTGATAATATCTCCCAAATAGATTGGTGTTTTGGTCTAAAAATATTTTTGTAGGTTGATGACATATTAGAGAAGCTCCAATAAAAAATTTAGAATTTTTTGAGGTATTTTCAATTTTTTATAATTTTTTCTTGATTTTTCATAAAAAATTAATTTTCGGTGCAAATTAGCATATTTTTTGAAAATTTTTACATTTTCAAAAATATCTTCAAATTATATAGGGGATCCATTCTTTATGTTTTGAATTTGGGTGCAATATAGTGGCTCAAATAATTGATTTACAAAAACTAGTATGTTTTGGTAAAATGGATCTCTAGGGCACAAATGAAAAATTTTTTCTAAAATTTTTACATTTTTGAAAATCTCTTTATTTTTTAGTAGGGGTCTTTGTTTTTCATTTCCATGTTTTTGGTTGAAATCATATCAAAAAAATCAGATCTTGTTGACTAGGTCAAATGCAAAAAAAATTAAATTTTGTGATGGGTATGCACTTATTTTTCATTGTTCAATGCATAATATGAGTTATCATTTGGATTATTTTCTGGTTATCATTGCTCCTAAAAATTGATTTTTAGATTTGACCTTAGGGTTTTCATAAGTTGAATATACATTGCATATCTTGTTTGTTTATTTTTTTGTCTTGTTCATCTGAAGGTTCATGACTTGCTTTCATGGAAAATGCTTAAAACAAACAAAAAAAGGTAAAATCTACTAAGCGCGTTGCGTTGGACTTGAGGTATTTTGTTACATCTCTACAATATTTAGATTTTGAAAATAAAAATGAATCTCTCATGTGTTTGGCTTGAGTGTTTACATGCTTTCATAGAACACATTTCAATTGATGCTCTTAATGGGAAATGAATGAACATAGATTTACATTCATACAAGTTTGTGTAAGTGAATGCTTGTGTTTAAACCTTAAGTAATTCTTGGTTCCAATATCAAATATCTCATTGAGTGATTGAGGGCATGGATTCATTCCTTGTTTACATAGGGAGTTAAATGCACCACTTTGTGGACTCACTCTTTGTTTGCTTGGAAAGTTAAATATTCCATTGATTCAACCCTTTGTCATTTGTGAGTAGTATTGATAAGCAGCTTTAGATTACTTTTGATTGATCTTGTTAGCTAAATTGCATGTTGGACTCGCTTATTTCTAATCACCCCTCATTACCGCCCTTTGGATGCAAGGTCAACATTCATACATAGGGGAGGGGTCTACTTGAAAAGAGCGTTAAGTGTTCCACAAAGTTTCCCCCTTTTTATGCTTTCTTGATCTCATTAGTTTTTTAAGGTGTGGACTCACTTTGAGTTTGTGTGAGGAGTTAAATGTTCCACTTTTGGACTCACTTCACATTTACTTGAAGAGTTAAGTGTTCCACCTTTAGTGCTTTAAATACTTTTGATAGTGAATTACTTAATTTTATTTTTAGAAGGCCTGCTTGGGGACACACCACCTCAAGAGATGACCTTAACTCCCATGTTCTGGCAGAGTATAAATAGTGGGTGGTGAATCAAAAGACACCTCTCTTGGGAATTGAGTTTGATATCACTCTTGGCTAAGCCTTAAATAACTTTATACCTTTGAGAAATGAAGGAGGAGATTTGGGTTACTGTCTCCCCCCAGTTGTGTGATTTCAGATTCTTCTCATCTATGAATTTGGGCCTCACGTACCTTGCGTATATCGAGGAATCCTCTTAGAAAGCCATGTGTATCCTTGTAGACAACTTGTTAAGGTGTTGTTGTGTTCTATGTGCCTGCTAAAACATTTTCAAGAACATGTCTTTAGGAAAAAGAATACTAAGTCACTATCTCTGTTGATACGCAAGGTTATTTTGTCCCTTGCCCATTGCTTGAAGACTATTTGCTTGAATTCCCTGATTGTTGTTCTATGTGCTTGATCATCATTGCGAAATCTTTTGAAAGATCTAATTGGAATATTGAAACTAAGTTCTATCCTATTGTAGTGAGTTCTCCTTAGAAGATTGGTCTTCCTTGGTTAGTCTAGGTCGGATCCTAGGTGCTGTCATGTTGCTCAACATCTCAATGAACGTTATGGTATTAATTGCATAAGATGAATCTTAGTCTTCTTCTTTCTTCTCCATTTCCCATGTTCTTCTGAAGTCTTCTATTCCCATGGGAAATTCTTCTTCTTCTTGATTCTTTTCCTCTTATTATCTAGTCTATTTTCTTTTATTTTATCTCTTTTGTTGCTCCTATGCTTGATTCTTCTTCTTCTAGAACGATGAATCTCAAATATCTAGTTTTGGAACCTTTATTAAGAATAGATGATCTTGAGCTCATTGACATATTCAAAAAGTGTTGTTCCTCCAAAATTCTCATGAGTAACAAATTTATGACAAAAATTAAAAAAAAATCAATTAAATCAGATGCCTTTGCTAGAATCATACTCATGATCTCATCCAAATATTCTTCATCTTCTAAATATTCTCATCATTCCTCACATTCTAAATCTTATCATGATTCTTCTAAACATTATTCACATTCTTCATCTTCTAAATCTTATCACAATTCTTCTAAACACTATTCACATTCTTCATCTTCCAAATCTTATTATGACTCTTCTAAACATTATCCAAATTCCTCATTATCCAAGTCCTCTTCCTGCACTAAGTCTTCAATTTTCTCTTCTTCACGATCTCATTCTTCTTCTACTTCTTCAAAGAGTCTTACTTCTCTTCACAAGACATACCATAATGAGCAACGTGATAGTCCTTATGATACCTCTTCCACAAAGAGTGACACACCCACCTATGATGACTATGATGACTATGATGATGGAAAATGTAGTGATACCTATGACACCTCTATTCCTAAGAGTCCTCCTAGTCATGTCCTTATGCTTACTGGAAATGGGTCCTCATATTGGAAATATCATGATGGTGATCTGTATGATTCAGATTTTGAAAAAAACTTTGACAAGTTTTGTGAACAATACCTTGATTATAATTCAGTTACTACTGTTGAGGAATATAAAATGCACTGTAGCAATTTGAAATGTCAATACTATAATAATTCTTCCTCTAAGAACTCTCATGCTGAAAATAAAGATGAAACTCCCAAGAAAGATCATGTTAATGATGAACCTTTGTCTTGTGATGGTTCCCTTCCATCCTCTACTTCATCCAATGCCCATACATCTCCTAAAGCTTCTGAATCTTTCACAAATCCTTCATTCAACAAAGATCCTAATACTTTTCATGCAGTTCCCTATAGTTATCCTCAAGGGCTACCTCTTAAAGAAACTCAAGCTAACCTTCACTTCGCTACAAATACTTTCAATAATGCTAAACCTAAAGAGCCTAAGCCTTTATGCGCTATAATGCCTACTTTAGTTAGTCATTCACCATCTCTTCCAAAGTCTTCCATACAATCCCAACTTGCTTCCTTGTCCTTAGAAGTAGATCCATGTCAAGAGGACTCTAAAAATGATAAAGAAAAGAACATAAAAAAAATCAAGATCAAGAACTCTCCATGTCATCCAATCCTATTCATAATATCTCTCATTCATTTCATGGTTCTTTTGATCCTTTACACCCTTCCTCATTTATTCCACCATGTCTTAAATCTTCTCCTAAGCAAGATCAAGCTACTACTTACATTGCTAAGCTTATCAAAAATAAAAATAACCTTACTACACTTATGCCTTCTGAAGATGATACTTCCATTAAGGTTATTGAAAATAGTGCTGATACTTCCAATGTTGAGCCTATTGAAAATCCAAAAAAAAATGACGTGCTTATGCTATCCAAAGCTACTTGTCAAGATCAAAGTCTTTCATCTTCTTGTTCTACTGCTCCATGTTCACTTTTACTTTCTACTCTTCTTGAGTCTTTGCAAGCTCTGAATAATCCTATTGAAGAAGTTGCTCCTATTCAAGATGTTCACGATCCTATTGAAAATATTAATGCTCACTTTAAAAATGCTGATGTCCTTGGTTGTCATATAGATGCTAATGAATTGGTTGATTATCCTTTTGCATCTTCCACATCCATCCTTGGACTTCCTCCACCAATACCAAAGGCTTCATGTCTTCCTTCCATCTTGGGCCCTTATGTCCCTTCACTTTCCTATCCTAACTCTCCTAATTCTCCATCCATCTTGGGTCCTTATGTCCCTTTATCTCCTATCTTTCCTCAAGATCAACATAGATGCATACCCTTGAATCCTTTTCATCCACCCACCCATCTAAACCAATCATGTTAATCTCCTTCTTCCACAAGTCCCAAGTCTTTTGGAAGTAACTTGAATGTTCAATACAAGAAAAAGAAGCAATACAAGAATCCATCAAAAAGAGAAGATCACCATGTCTCCTCTAACTGACATGGAAACATAAAGTCAAAAGAGATATCTAAGAACAAAACTACAAGACAAGTATGGGTTCCAAAATCCATCATTGAAGATATTTTCTCTAAATCATCAAAAATAAATGAAAAGCCTAAGGCTATATGGATTCCAAAGTCTCTCTTGAAAGAGTCTAATGTTGACTAAAAAGTTAAATTGACATTCAAGCTTCCAAAGGCTTCCACTTCATCTTCTTCCAAAAATATTCTTCCATTCCATGCGCCTGGACCACAACCTCTGCTAAACATTCACCATATTTTTTCACGTATTCCTTCATTCACATTTCCTCCACCCTCTTGCCACCCTTCAAGGTGTGTGTTGATGTTGATCTTGCCTTCCTTTCCATCTACCCTTTCACAATCTTTCCATTCATTATCCTTCTACCTTCTATCCTTTTTCCTCATTTTCCTATTCCTCCTATCTTCCAACCTCACTCGCTTTACATAAAGCCTTATTCTCCATTTTTCTCTTCCATTTTCCTTTCCGTATCAGCATCTTTGAGCATATCATTTTGAATCCTTGACATATCATGATTTATCCTTTTAAGGAGCATTATCTAAAAAGCTCGCCTTCTTCCAAAAAAAAAATAAAAATAGAAAAATTCAAAAAAATAGAAAAAAAGAAATATGAAAAAATAAAATAAAATTTGAAAATGTGCCATGGTGAAAACCTGGAAACAGGCACCTTGGTAGAAAAAGTAAAGAGAAATAAATTCTTCCTATGGTGAAAACCACTCCCTTGTGGCACCTTGGATAAGTACCGTGATGAAAACCTAGTAATCAGACATCATGCATAGTTCTTCTACATATTTCATCCATTCCGTCTTCTCTCTTTGATCTTGGCAATGTTGACCTATACATGAACATTTGGCTATCTTGTGAGCTATCTTATGATGATATTTCTTTCATTCCATTCATTTTTAGCCTCTATATTAATTTTCCTTCATTCATTCTAGCCTATCGCTATCCTCTTCCCCTTTGGTCTTGATCTAATAAAAAAAAGTAAAATATGATGCTATGAAGCCTCTTGACATGTCTACTCCTTTTGACTGTATCCTTCTTTTGTAGTGCACTTTTGTAACTTATCCTATGCTGGCCTTTCATTGCTTGTCCAAATGTGCTTTACATGATAATTTTTCCCTAGCTTGGGTACTCTTGAGGAGTTTGACCTTGAGGATTTCTTCCCTCTGTTCGCCTTCATTCTCCTTTCCTCCATCTCATTCATCAGCTTGCTCATCCATCTTGTCCCTCACCTCACCACATTTTGGAACTACATGATGTGATCTTGCTTGGGAGCATGATGCCTATTCTATTTGGGGGCATCCTTTGTACATACTTATTGATCCTGAAAAAAATTCAAAAAAATGGTATATTGTTAAAAAATTTTAAAAATTGGAAAATGTCCTAAAAAAATGATCATTTTAGTGAAAATCTAGTAATAGACACTTTGATGTATCTCCAAAAAAATTATATATTCCAAAAATACAAAAAAAAATCAAAAAATTCAAATTTTAAAAAAAAAAAAATTCAAAAAAGAAGATTCCAAGTGGTGAAAACCTGGAAACAAGCGCTACTTGAGGCCTTTGCACCCTTGTCTTTTAGCATGCACTCTCAACACTTAGCCTTTCTCCATCATGCCTTGACCTTATTTGACTTGGTTTGGAATTGGTCTTTGTCTTTGTCTAGGGGGCATACCTGTTAGCATAGGTCCTTTAGGTGTGTTTGTCTCTTGGGGCATTTCACAATAGGTGTTTTTCAACACCACCCCAAACAGTGTTTTTCAACACTACCCTTGTGTCGAGTGTTTCTTAACACTTATCAGATGTCTTACCCAATAGTCTAGTATGATGCGATATTTCTCATTGACAGATGTGATAACCAGAGTCTGACTCTATGACCAACACACACACACACTTAAACAATCAATTCGCTTGAGATATGTTGAATTTATTTTTCTTTGTGTGCTATCTATGAGGATTTCTTTGATGAGTGGTCTCTCCCTGAGAAGTTTTTGATAATGCATAGCTAGAAGATTGAGGGTATGAGAACATGTTTTCTTTCTTTATCTTCTTGTGGGTATATTTCATTGATCCTAATTGTCATGAGCATTTATGATGGTCCTACTTGACACTAGGGATTGACAAGGTATTATCCTTGACTATTTTGCAAAAGCATGCTTCTAGTTATCCTGACTTTCACATGTCTTGATACAAGCATAATCTCGCCATATCAAACTTAGTTAATCTCACTGCATTAGTCATCTTGACCTCCATGTCTTTGATGCCTAGGTGGGATTTCCACATTTCTATCTGATAAAGATCATATTCATATCCACATAGTTATGCTAGTGTGCATTGTATGATCTTACGACACTACCAATAACGCTGGATGATGATAATTAAATGTCTATAGGCATTGTGACCTTTCAAATCAACCACTTTCATAGTAGCTTGCATTCTTAGGTTCATCATAGTTTAGTTTTTGCATCTTGCATATGGAGAGAGCTCTCCTTTTTATCATCTATGGACTAGTTGGTCAACTGTGCTCATTTTTTGATTCTTCTTGATCATATCTTTCATTTCTAGTCTTTCATATCACATCATTTTCTATCCATTTTCAGACCCAAAATTGAAATCTAAGTCACGCTTTCAAGTTTTCTCATTCTTCTACGTAGTTGACTGACCTTTTGAGGCATAATTCTTTGATCTTTGATGGAATTTCTTCCTTTCCATATCTTTCAAACTTCTAGTCTTTCATTCACCCCTTTCGCTTCCTTTCTCTAAGGTTTGACTTAATCTTTATCCTATATCTTTTTCAGTCAAACCTCGTCAACCTAAGGCATGTTTTCACTGCCTAATGGTTATCTTGTTAACCTTTATTCTTGATTGTGATTCATTATGATTTGATCAAATCTTTATTAGTTTGTTGTTCCTCTCTATCTGATTTCAATTTTGATTCTGAGGGGGCAGTACCTATTAGATTTTAATCCTTGATTCCTTGATTTTCTTGATTCAACTATCTTTTTACGAGCTTTCGCTCAGCTTGAGATTTTTATCTCTTATTTTGGATGTGATCCAAAAATGAACTCATGTCCAGGATCTTTTGTTTATTTTTGTTCGGGTGTGTTCCCAAAATGAACACACGTCTGAGTTGTTTTGTGATCCCAAAATGAACTCACATTTCAATTCTTCTTTGACTGCACATGTTCCTGAAATGATCACACATTAGTCAAAGAGGGGCAAATGTATGCACCCTAAAATGGTTGCCTAGACTTTGGGCCCCCATTCAGCAATTTATCAAATCTCTGAATCAATATTTTCAAATATCAGCATTTTATCAATTATATCAATTTCCTTGATCAAATCATAATCAATTCATTATTTCCTAAGGTTTGAGCCTTATTTAATTTAAAAGAAAAAAAAATAAAAATCTTATTTAATTAAGAGAACATGCTCCCTTTTAATTAATTAAAAATCTCTTTTAATTAAATAATAAAATCACTTTATCCTAAGCTTTTATTTAATTAAAAAGAATTTCCTCCCCTTTTATTTAAATAAAAAATCTCCACTTTTCTTCTTATCCTATGTTGCACAAATAAAGCATTATTCTTATTTTATAAAAAGAGAAAAAGTACTTTTTGTCTCATATGGACACTAAAGTCAACTCCTATTTTCCTATTGGAGGATATTTTTGCACAAGGATCAAGCTTCTTTTTTTCTCCATTTTTGATTAAGTCTTTTGCCTCTTAATCTCAATGGTCCATTTTCATCTCATTTCTTATAAAAGGAGAGCTCTCTTCCTCATTTGCATCTTAGGTTTTCATGCTAATATTATGCTGCAGGTTTTCTAGGTCATATGGAGCTCTCTTTGAAGACACTTTTGCAATCCAAGCTTTGAAGACTTTGTTGCATTTCATTTCATATTTGCTTTCATAGTTGCATGATAATGACATTCTTAGTGTAGATTTCCTTTTATGCAATAGATTAATCTCACATAGTCTAAATAGGAGGGATTGGTCACATTTGTTCTTTCCTTTCATAGATTAGTTGTATTGTACTTTCATTTTCATAGACTAGATTGCATTCTCATTCTTAGCTTACTTGCATTGCATTGCATACATTTAGATTTCATTAGAGATATTGGCATTGTTTCCCTTGTCTTTGATTTGGAATCTCTCATTGTGTGGTTGACTAGCAAGGTCATGAGTTCATAGCTCTAGTTGAGAGCAATTTCACAAATCTTGCAACTCCATGCATAGAGAGCTATGGATCGATTTGTGAGGGCTCATTCTTGAGTTTCCTTGCATGTAAGGATTCATAGAAGTGCACTACTTTTGTGTGTACAATATCTTCGTTGACCAAAACTAAATTTGCAGTATATTATTATTCTGATTCTATACTTTGTCATTTTCATGACTGTGTCTCCAATACATATACTCACTTCATGCGATCAGTCCAGTATAAGTGTTTCCATAAATGACAACCCTCAAGTGATCCATAGTGCTCCCAAAACATCACTTTCCAACAATCTCTCCCTTTGGCATTGATGACAACACTTAGTGAAAAATGACTAAGTGTCAAAACACTATCTTCCTTCTACTTCTCTATATACATATCCTTTCTTTTTTTTAAAAAAAATTTATACTTTTATTTTCTTCTTATTTTTATCTTCTCTTCTTTTATTTAATTCTTTTTCCTCTTCTCATTTTTCTCTTCTCTTCCTCTCCCTTTGATATTAATCGCAAAGGGTACTTACAAAACTTTAAAATCTTAAGCACAAAAGACTTAGTGCTTACTGACCAGATTTAGAATGTCTTGGAAAGATTTTTCTAAGGTCTTCACTTCATCATCCCATGGCTTGATTAGAAGTTCACTGACATGGATTAATCCATTCAATGCATAAGTTGTAGTCTCTGTTGCCTTCAACTCGGTGGGTACAGAATTTGTCATTGACCCTTCTATCTTCTCCATCTCTGTGAGATGAGTTTCAAGAATTGATAGCTTAGGAGTGATTAGACTCTTTAGAAAACCAAATATTTCCACTACTCTCCCTTTCTCTGTATTTAAAGTACTTATCTTATCCAAAATCTTGGATGTCTACTTGTCCATTTCCAACATAGTTTGTGAAGAAGTTTCACAACTATCCATTAAGTTGTCTAATGTAGCCCTGTCCTTGGCTATGATTCTTCAAAATTCTTAACATGTCTGATAGGATTTATGCAATAGCTATATACCTTTCTTCCTTGTGCCACACAACTTTTAGCTTTGATTGTGGTTTCTTTCAAAATGTCCAAGTCCCATTAGATGGACTGACAAACTTCCTTCAACTTCTTTTCTAAGTATCTCTTCTCAGCCTTGTCCTCTACAATTTTCAACAGTGACTCAAAATGACTGTCAAAGTTGTCCAATACCATTTTCAGGTTCTTTGCATCATCCTTTCCTAAAAAAAAAAAGGTTTAAGGAGTATATTATTCACCATCTCTACTTCCCTAGTGATCACCTTTACCTTCTTATCCCCCTTTTGTTCTTACCTTTCCTTTGCTTTAGCAAATGTCATGAAGGATAACTTCATGAGTTCATCCTCATCCATTCTTTCCACATCAGTGCTCACTCATTTGGCCATGTACTTTCCAACAATAGGGTGGAGGAGGTATCCAGTTCTTGTTTAGGCTCAATTCTTACGTCTTCTTTTTTATGCTCGTCTCTTTTTCCTTCTTTTCCTCTTTCTTTTTCTCCTTCTCTTTTATTTTCTCTTCATTTTTTTCTTCTTTATGTTAGAATAACTGAGAGGGGGGGGTGAATCAGTTATCCACAGTCCCAATCACAAAATTTATATCCAAAAACAATTTACTAAAATTTTTGTAGCTCGGTAACATAAAATAGTATTTTGTCTGTGCTTTTATCGATTACCAGTTAATAACATATAGTTCTTACCGATCAAATCCAATATGCAACATGTAAAGTATGACAAAAAACAATCATCACAATCAACACATAACACAAGAGATTTAACGCGGAAACCTTGTGAAGGAAAAAACCACCTGGGACTGGCAACCCAAAAATTGTTCACTCTTCTGAAGTGAGGTCGGTGAAGACCCAACCCTATTAAAGGTTACAAAAACACTATGAGGTGTGACCTTATTAGAGGATTTTAGACCAACTGTTATCATCCAACCAACACTCACTATGGGGTTGACAGGATAAAAAATGTACACTCTATGAATGATATTACAAGACTTTCTAGTCCACTATGTTAAGAGATTTATCTATTTACAATGGTTAAAATGTAATAGCAGTTGATCTGATTACAACACAACTTCAATTGCAGATTATCAGATCTATGTTAAGCTCATTCAAATCCTCTGATCAATTTATCAATTCTATTTCAATCAATATTCAGTAACTTATTGTGGCTCGATAATATCTTTCTGACGCTCGATAATCTCTGCAGTTCGGTTCTCCTTAACTAGTCTGATCAGGCATGCATGAAGCTTGTTCATGTGATATCTTTGCAGTCTCCTTCTGACATGTTTTTCATAATAAAATCCTAATCTCTTAAATAAATGAGTAAATTATTTTAATTCCATCCATCAGATTTTACCGCTTAGTATCCTTTGTTGATTTTGCCACTTTAAACCTTCCTTAGCTGATGTGTCAATAACATGTTTTGTTTCAATTCCTTATATCTTCTTTGAATTATCTTAGCCATTGATCTTTGTAACAAACATTATCTTCAACTCTGATTTTGAGGTACTTTACAACTCATCAACTTCCATCAGCTAAACTAATCATTTAGTTCTTTTCTTCTGCTTGGTTAACAAAGAAATGTGTCAGTGAACACAAGCTCAGTTTATACTATGCTCAGTATACACTACACTACGTCGGTGTATACTAAAATGCTTCTTTAACCGACAACATTACTTTGTGAATTTTTCTCTATCCTTCATCATAAATGAATGCAACATAATCAAGTCAATGACATAAGGTCATAGACTTATTCATAAGTTACCCAATGTATTCCTTATCCTTATCTGTCATATCCATCTTCTTCATGTAGATATATTTGTTTTTCATCTCTTTTTTTCTTCTTTCTACAGATGTTTGGGTATAGTAACTTACAAGATAAGTATTCTCAAAACTGGTTGACATCAATGACAACATATTAGTGATTTAATCATCTTACATATCTAACCAGCAACTCAGTGATCTTAAATCATAGATTTTCAAGTCATACAGTTTATTCAAATCAATTGTAGCTCATCAATCTCTCCCTTTGGCATTGATGACAAGACAAGCAATATGAAATATGCCATACACATACCAAACATGTGTACTACAACTCTATCAACAAATTTTGTAACTCAATACAAGCTCTCCCTAGCTTAATATGTTTAATCACTACATTACATCAAAGCATTTGCAAGTGCAGACTAAGTTCTGTAGATATGATCTTTTCAGCTCGTAGGTTTTCTTCTGTTCTTAGTAATTGATCTTCAATACTCTCCCTTTTCTATATCTCTCTCTTTGTCTTTGGCTTCATATTCTTCATATTGATCTCTCTCCCTTTGACAACAATTCCAAAGAGCAATACAAACATACAACTCTGTAGTAGCCATGTAACTCTCTATTTTCCAGTGCATTCTCTGTATCTTGGTATACTGTTATGCAAATTTGTTCTAGTACTTCAACCTTTCACAACCTTAGACAGAAATCCAAAGTGTGAACTCTACAGCATCAACATGTATGATCTTCTGATAAGATTAGGCTGATGCAACCTCCAGATCACCTTATTGACTGGTAGACAGGGGATGGACCCAAAGTCTAGTCCTCAAGTATTCATATGTATCCTTCGGTAGAGGCTTTGTAAATATGTCAGGAAGTTGTTCTTTTGATGTAACAAATTCTAGCTTCACTTGCTTCTCCTATACTTATTCCCTTAAGTAGTGATACTTAATATATATATGCTTTATTTTAGAATGCATCACTGGATTCTTTGAAATATTAATAGCACTAGTGTTATCACAATATATAATCACTGGTTCAGTGATTACCTCATTCATACCTTCTAACACTTGCTTGATATATGAAATATTTGAATAGTTAGTAGCAGTAGAAACATACTCTACTTTAGCTGTAGACTGAGAAATACAAGCCTATTTCTTACTTGTCCATGTAACAAGTCTTTCACCAAAGAAGGATGCTCCTCTGGTGGTACTCTTTCTATCATCCACATTTCCAGCCCAATCAACATTGGTGTATACCTTCAGTTCAAAATTGCCTTTCTTAGGATACCATAGTCCATAATATTTAGTTTTCCTTAGGTATCTTAAGATTCTCTTTGTAGCAACCATGTGTGACTCTCTAGGGTTTGCAAAAAATCTAGCAACTATTCCAACAACATGTGCTATATCAGGTCTACTGTGAACTACATACATTAACTTACCAATCATGAATTGGTACAATGTCTAGTTTATGTCAATAGTTACATCTTCTTTAGTCAGTTTACATCCAGTAGCCATCAGTGTTCTCATAGGTTTAGCATCTTCCATGCCAAATGTCTTCAATACCTCCTTTATATATTTAGATTGTGTGATGAATATACCATCATTTTGCTGAATCACTTGTAAGCCTAGAAAGAACTTAATCTCTCCAAACATAGACATTTCAAATTCACTTTTCATTTCATCATCAAATGACTTACAGATTTGATCTTGTCCTCCAAATATTATGTCATCCACAAATATCTCAGTAATCAAGATAGTATCATCAGAATTTCCTTTCATGTACAAATTACTGTTCTCACTTTTTCTAACAAATCCAATACTCAACAAATAGTTATGCAGCCTCTCATACCAGGCTCTCGGTGCTTACTTTAAACCATATAAAGATTTATGTAATCTACATACCATATCTTTGTTTTCTAGATCAATGAAACCTTCAGGTTGTTCTATGTAGACTTCTTCTTCAAGTATCCCATTCAGAAAAGAAGATTTAACATCCATTTGGTAAAATTTGAAATTTTTGTGTGTAGCATATGCAAGTAACATTCTGACTCCTTCTAATCTAGAAATAGGTACAAAAGTCTCACCATAATCTATTCCTTCCTCCTGTGCATATCCCTTGCATACTAACCTAGCTTTGTTCCTTGTTACCTCTCCATTATCATTAAGCTTGTTTCTGAATATCCACTTAGTATTGATAACATTCTTGTCCTTAGGTCTGGGTACTAAACTCCAAGTTTTGTTCTTCTCTATCTATTCTATTTCCTCTTTCATTGCATTAACCCATTCATCATTTTCTAATGCAACTTTTACATTCTTTGGTTCATATTCACAAACTAGACATGTACCTTGTCTTGCTTTACTTCTTATTTGCATGCTAGCTTGTCTGTCTCCAATGATTTGTGTCTCAAGATGATGTCTTCTGACAAATCTTGCCAGTATCTAATCTCTTCTTTCTTGTTCATCCCGTGCAAGCTCATTTACTTTCTTGGTAGGTGCTTCCTGCTCTTCGATTTCTTTTTCCTATTCCTCGGTATTGTTTTCCCGTGGACCAGTTGTCACTATCTGTGATGTTGGTAGGTACTTTGGTTGTTCAATGTAACTAAATCTAACATAGTCTTCCTATTCCTTTGTTCTTTCCTCTTCATTCTTATCATCAACTCACCTTTTGAGTCAAACTTCCCATTTCTTTCATCTTTTAGAATAAAGCATTTACTTCCAAAAATCCTAAAATAACTTATAGTGGTTTTGTGACCAAACCATAACTCATAGGGTGTCTTATTAGTGTCCTTCTTTAGTTGTACTCACTTCAGAACATAAACAGTTGTGCTGACAACTTCTCTCTAGTATGTCTGAGAAACATTCTTTTGTAACATCAGTGTCCTTGCATAGTCAACTATTGACCTATTCCTCCTTTCAGCTATTCCATTTTGTTGTGGTGTTCTCAGTGCAGAGATCCATCTTTTAATACCATCCTCATTACAAAAGTTAGTAAATTCATCAGAAATAAATTCACCACCTCGATCAGATCTTAAGCATTTCAATTCTTTACTAGTCTCTTTCTCAACTTTTGCTTTATACCACTTGAACATCTTAAATGCCTCTAATTTTTCCTTCAAGAACATGATTGTCATTAACCTAGTATAATCATCAATAAAAAGAATAAAATATCTGTCTCCATAGTAACTTTGAGTTCTCATAGGACCACATAGGTCAGTATGCACTAACTCAAGTAATTTCTTTGTTGAATAATCTTTTATTTTGAAACTAGATTTTGTCATTTTACCTTTCTGACATTCATGACACATAACATGTTCAGGCTTAGATAAGTTAGGTAGACCTCTAAAATTTTCTTTTTACTGATCTTAATCATGTTATCAAAATTCACATGACATAACCTCTTATGCCACAACCATGCATCTTCATCTTTCATCATTAAACAAGAAGACTGATTATTATCAAGATAAAAAAAATTACCTCTTGATTATGTTCTAGATCCAATAAGTCTTCCTCCATCATCAAATATCTTCACTTTCTTGCTCTCAAAAGAAACTCGGTGGCCTAAATTATTCAGATGTGCCACACTTAGAAAATTATAGTTTAGACCTTTTACCCAATAAGCATTGTCACATCTAATTTTATCATTTATCATCAGGGATCCTTTTCCTCTAACCATACAAGGTGCATCATTACCCATTCTAACAGATCCTACATTGTGTTCTTCAAGATGATCAAATTTTTCTTCATCACCAGTCATGTGATGTGTACAACCACTATCTATGATTCATGTATCATTTTTATTAACCTTAGAGATAAGTGCTGTCTCTACATACGTTTCATCTTCCTCTGAGTCATCCTTCATTGCAAAAAATACTACTTCCACATCTTCATCAGTGTCAGTATCAGTGACATCTTCTTCTGCAATGTAGCACACCTTCTTGCCTTTATCGTTATTGTCTCGGTTGTCTTTGTTGTAGTGTCGGTAACTTCTGTTGCCTCTTCTCCCATAGCTTCCTTCACCAGATCGGTCTTTGTTTTTGTCATCATCTTTCCTATGTGAACATCTAGCAACAATATGATCAACCTCTTTATAGTTAAAGCATGCTAAAGGTAATTTACCTCTATACCTTCCTTTACCTTTAGGTAACCTTCTAGCCATAAGAGATTTAAGTTCATCAAGCTCATCATTAGTATTGCTATCACTATCATCATTCTTATTTTTGCTACTAGACTTACCAATCTTCAAAGAAGACATAAAAGAAGATTCAACAGATGGTACAACACTATTATAAAAGTTATTTAGTTCAAAGGTTGTAAGATTACCAATCGGATTATCAAGAGTAAGGTTGTTACTAGATGCAGACCTAGTTTCATAAATTGTAGATATTTTGATTGCATAAACCAGCAATAAGGTTATGAGAACTTTGCTTACCACTGTCTCTTCATCAATAACACCATCAGATTCTCTAATAGCACGTACTACCTCTTTTAGTCTATTTGTGTACTACATAATATTTTCTCCTTCCTTCATCTTCATATCATCAAATCTACCCCTTAAGCTTTCAGCTATGGCTCTTTTGACATTCACATCACCACTATAAACTTGAGCAAGTTTATCCCACATATCTTTAGCAGTAGTGCAATTTTTAATATCTTCAAATTCGGCATTGGTACAGGTAGCAGCAATATCCATCATAGTAACATTATGTTCATGCCTGTCTCTTAGTTGATCAAGGGTCAAGGGACCAGTGGGTGGTTCAATGTAGCCATTCTCCATTAGTGTAAGGGAAGAATACCCAATTCTAGATACATGCAGCTTCATTCAGCTTTGCCATATTGTGAAGTTATCCTTGTTTAGCTTTAGCACTTCCTGTGTGTGTGAATTTTGTACCTGATCTATAGACACAACATTTTAGTAAAACATTAGAGGTTAGTTGAAATCAAAATCATGCAATAAATGAAAAAATAAACTAACCAAGTGATTTACTACCTTCTAGTAGATGTGAGTATGTATTCTCAGATTATACCAAGATTAGTGACCTTGACGAAACCTAAACGAAGGATTTGAATGCAAAATCTAGATATGGAATGAATGCAATTAATCTAAATTTTTAGTTTTTCTGTGCAATTAGAATGAGAAATCTGATATGAATCTATGCTAATATGAAAATTGATATGCTAAAATGATCTAACAATAATATTCTAAATGATATGGATACTATGAAAAAACAATGAAAATCTCACAACAACTTGAATTCTCAAGATTGATTCCTTAGAATTCGACAGCATGAGTGTGCAATTCGTGGATGGATCAATCTCAAATGAAGGGTTGAAGCCTTAATTTATAGAAATCTAGGGCTTTGGAGGTGCATGAAAAAAAGCCATAAATCACTCAAATAACTCAAGTTGATTTTTGAGTTATTTTTAAATAAAAGATAATTAACTCACAAAAATATGCAAAAGCAGAGTTCAACTCAAAATAGAGTTTAGATTTAATTGATAATTGACAGTTGTCTGCTTTTCTGATTGTGCATGTTTTATTTATGAATTAATTTAATAATAAAGTGATTTACTTCCAACTTAACTGATTTTGAAAAATAAAATAATTGATTTAAGGGGTTAATCAATTATTTTTCAAACTTTTATTCAAAAACAATATTATTAAAAATTGACAACTTGCTTTAATTAATTAAATAAGAATTTAATCAATTATTCATAGGATTTTGGATTTATTATCAAAATTAAATAATACAATTTAGGAATAAATAGAATTAACTTCAATTTAATAATTAAGTGGCAGGTATTAAATCTAATTAATTAAATATTGAGAATATTCAATTAATGAAACTTTAGGATAAATTAGATTTATTGCCAAATAATCATTAAATTAAAGATAATTATGATAAATAGGAATATTGCTAGGAATATTCCCTGATGCAGAATTTATGATAATCAATTAGGATTCGATGATGTTCAGATGTGCCTTAGGTTAGGACTTTGATGTTGATTTCGTTTGAATTGTCGATGTAGGAGTTAATGAACTTATAACCCATTTTTGGGGTATTACATTTTGTCCCTCTTTGAATTACTGTGTGAAGCGCAGTGGTTCAAAGACAATCTATGTATGATGTTGAAACTAATGTTTGAAATTGAATTTGATATGAAACAGAAAGTGATTTAAATTGATATGAAGATAATAGGTCTTGAATGACCAAAGATAATGTTAACTATAACAGTAAATGAACTGGTGATTACGAAAAAGTGTCAAAACACCTAATTTTGAACCTTATGATTGTGAAGAAGTGAGTGACCGATTCCAGACCCGATTGTCCTTATATTAAATCACATGGGTATCACATCTGAACCCGTCAGTTATGAAGAACCAAGGAAATAACACAATTAAACCGATAGTTACAAAAACTGATATAATTCACAAGATTAAGAGAATACCAGATTGATATGGATCTTGATGAATCTGATATGCCACGAGTGATGATTGATTTGCCCCGAGCGATGAGGTCTTTTGATGAATCAGAAACTAGATGTGGTTGTTGTCTTGATTACTGAGGAAAGATATGATTTCAATAAAGATATGATTTCAGATGTAGATTATAGACTTGAATGATGTGCAATACCATGCCCCCTTCGAGATTAAAATTGAAATCTGACAATAAAAGTCAGCGTTGAATGGTGTAGAAGCATGTTAATTGATTTGAGAAGTGGTTTACATGTTCGAGAATGCATTCTGCATTGTTTAGAGGTCCTGGAGACCAAGTTTGACTAGGTGAAACCAGGAGTTGACCATGGTTAACCAAGTTGAAATTTTGATAGTTTGATGTAAGATAATCAGTTAAGTTGAATACTAGATTTCTGTGATGATGGAAGGTCGATTATGCAAGTGAGACTGTCTTAGGTCTGAAAATTTTAAATCATGATTTTGACATAGTAAATGATTTTAGATTTGAATTTTGATCCTAAAAATGGATTCAGAATGTCGAAATTAGCAAGGGGTGCAATTTTCATGAAAAATGGAGCACTTTTGAAAATTAGGTCAAAAGCTATATAAAGGTCGGAAGGGTCATTCTCAATTCATTTCAACCTTTTGACTTTAGAAATCTTTGTGGAGCCCTTTGAGCAAAATGGTAGATAAAGAAGCAAAACTAAAGGTACCTATGAGTTCGCACTGATTTGAGTGCAGCCAGAGACACCCGAGACCTTGGCAGTATGGACATCCGATAGGTGGACCTCTGTGCTTTTCTAAAATGTCAAATTTTCCATGTTTTATAGGATTTTAGCAATTTTTCATACATTTTTTCTATTTTTGAATTTTTCATGCATGGAAACTCATATGACTTTTCAATGGTAGATAGGTTGTCATCTGATAAGCCCCCATGACTCGTATCAGAGGGACCCATGAGTCGTACGACATTTCGTCGGGTCCCTCATAACTCATACGATGAGGGATGCTTTGTCATGCTACTATGGTTTGTCATTTGGTATGATGTGGAAAGTCGTATGACTTTTCATGCCAGTCTGAGTTGTCGTATGGAAAACAGTGAGCTAAAAACTCAGTATTAGGTCAAAGTTTTGATTTTTCTGATCTCTTAGCCTGATTGCTGACCTGTTAACCTACCTTCTGAAATACTAAACTGCCCCATTTATATCCTTGTAACCTATTCTATGACCCAATTACTGATAGGATTCCCTATTTCTATGCTGTGTAGGTCATATATCCAGATGTACATGTATAGATCTTGCATCCTGCTACTCAGAGATTATGTGTCTCCTTGCCAGACCCTATGAGGGTCCACCTTGCTTCTTGTGGATTCAAGCACTTGATACATTTACCTAAGATTAGGGTAAATCATCAGCTTTTGACTGCACTGATTGAGAGGTTCCACTCGGAGACTCAAACCTTTCACTTGCCAATGGGGGAGATCATTGTTACCCCTGAGGACATGTACCAGATACTGCACATTCCTTTCCATGTAGGCTGGTGATCAGAGCATGTGAGTTCAGGGAACTTAGGTGTTTTAGCTTTTAGACGTCTCTTCAAAGATGATACCCAGATGATGACCTCCATTTCTTAGGAGACCTTAGTTCAGAGATATGGATAGACACACTAACTGGAGTGCATTATTGTCAGGATGATTGGTGGCATTATTAGGTCAGACCATCAGTAGAATGGTCTTTTGATGGGCTGGGCCCCTATGGAAGCATGGTTGATGGCCACTCCCTTTGAGTTGGCTTGGGGTAAGTGTTTATCACACATGTTCTCCGAGATGCATGAGGTGGTGTATCAGGAGAGAAAATATTTTGCGGTAGGACCTCTTGTTCTACATATATGGGCGTGGGAGCATATCCCAGTGTTGAGACCTATTTTTACTTCACAGAGGCAACCTCAGGAGCCTGTCATCTATACTTATACTAGGTATGTGATTTGGGGATGGATGGGCCATACTGAGTACTAGAGGTGATGCCTCAATGATATGAATTTTGTGCATTGGAGACCATATGTAGCCATTGAGACTTGGCCTACTACTTGAGAGTAGTTTAGTTATTTCTTCCAGAGCTGTGTATTGATTGGGAGGTCCTCCTCCACCATAAAGAGGTTTCTAATTACTAGGGTCTGGGGGCAGTATGGATGTATTCAGGATGACCCCAAGGATTACACTACATATGCACAGATAGGGCGTGAGATTAGACTGGCATGGATGCAGAAGCTTTCTTATGCTTTGTGTTCTCAGGAGTACAATGCTATTATCGGCAGGGACTAGGAGTATAGAATAGATGTATTGGATGCTGGTGTTACTGACAGATTCATCTCATGGCTTGTTGATCACCCCATTCACAGATTTTTTGATCCCACTGAGCTGATACCCTCCATGGAGGAGGCAATGGATGTTACTGGTGCTCTGATGGGACAGGGTCCTAGACCTATATAGGCTCCTATCATACATCCCACACCTTCGAGACCGAGAGTGATGGCTCCACCATAGAGACCATTAGGATAGCTGAGGCCCCCTCATCACACTAGTTCCACAACAGGCAGATCTTCCGGTTCTCACAGATAGACTAGAGGAGAGGGTGGTACATTAGGTGGGGTTGGTTCAGTAGATGAGGTACTTTCAGCTAAGTAAGTGGTAGGTGGTGGTGTGGACTTCATAGAGGGGGATACTGGTTTTGATTTAGGTGTTGAGGTTAGACATCATAAGGTGTAGAGGGAAAAGACCATTGAGCAGGTTGCCCCAGATACTGAGATGCCAGATGTTGATTCTACTTCTCCTACTTCACAGGATACTAACAGATAGCTTAGTGCACAAGTTAGGGACCTGAAGGTGTGTATTGCTCGATGGGAGGAGTGATACATAGAGGCAGATAGACAACAGGCTGAGCTGTGTGCAGAGGTACAGAGATTATAGGTAGAGGTGATCCATCAGACCTCTAGATCAACCTACTATGTATCAACATATTATACTATAGTTCCATTGGCTTAGAGAGTTCCCACATATTCCTAGTACATGATAACATCAGAGGGAGCTAGGGCCCCGAGAGTAGAGTCAGTGCCTGATGCACCACCTCCTCCTCCACCAGATGCAGAGGATCATGCTGATAGCTGATTGATCTATGATATGTTCTAACATTTTTGATCTATTGATTCTGATATATTGTACTCATTTTGATCATTGATATACTGTACTGATTTTGACAGCTCAACTGAGCTCATTCTTTTGTACACTGTGCTAGTAGTGCACCCCTAACTAGTTCAAGATTTTTGATATATATGAGATCGATATTTTGGTTGTGACTTCATTTGTACTTGTCATGTTTTGATTTATGCTGATATCATGTGATGCTTATGCTATGAGTAGAGTAGAATGTATGTATGGATATATGCAATGCAATGATTTCTTTCAAATGTATGGATGTTATGCAAATGTATTTGATTATGGAAAAATGTATGTATGGTTTATGCTTATGCACATGGATGAATTATAATGCAACAAATGATTATGATATGTAAATGCAATGATACACATGATATGTTTTTGTAGGTATTGATGAAGATAAGTACTCAGTCTTATGTCAAAAAGGATGTTTTAACCCAGGAGGATAACTTCTTGTGATTCGATTGAAGAGACCTTCAAGTTAGGTTTCAGCTCTTGTTAAATTTGAAGAGATAATTGAAGAATTTTTTAAGCATTGAAGTTCGTTTAGCCATTGTGAGATCATGCAAAGTGCAAAATGCAAAGAAACATGTAGAATGAAATGCAACCTAAGACCTAGGACCTAGTCACTAATCATGTATTGGTCATTCTCATCATTGAATTTTTAGGTAACCGGATAAATCAATACAATGCCCACTAGTTATGAAACCATAGACATATGAATCTTGATTTGTATGCGCAGGGATCAATACAACACCCACTGATTAGGAAACCATAGATATATGAATATTGATTTGGTTTTCAGAATGTCAGATTAGATATAAGCACCAAGGCATAAATGTCAGGATGACCTGAATATCATGTCCATTTTGATATAGCAATTTGTATAAGCATCAAAACATAAACATTGTGATGACCAAAATACACCTTGCATTTCAAACACATCAAGAAGTCAAGAGATCATTCTAAGTCTAGTGTGAATTACCCGTAGTGACCCTTTATCGTTCACCTCCTTATGCAAGATCGCATTTTACAATAGGAGAAAGAACTCACTCAAAAAGACAATAGTTAGATCAAACTTCCTTGAAGTTTTTGGGTATCAATGGTCAAGGTACGCATGGCCATCCAATTCAAGATAGAGGCTCTTACAGTCGGACACCATTTCAATCTAGAATTTCCAAAGTTGTTAGATTTTCACCTCTAAGAAGAAAACAAAGAAAATATTATGCCCCCATTCATCACTCTCTAAATCTTGTAAAGGACTTCATCAAAGAGCTTGAAAGGACACAATATGCAAAAATCTCAGTGCGAATCAGTAAGCATACAAGGAGATAAAAGCATGAAAATCATAGATTGTTTTCAATTTGTGTTGATGTTTGATTGCATTGTTGTAGATGCAACATCCTTTCTAGAGACAAGACTAACTGACTGACTCAAATGAAGCTTCAAAGGACTCTGACTAGATATGATATGTCTAAGATACCTTGGAGACCATAGGATATGACATTGATTGCCCCCAAGTTTCAACATTGATAGGATACAAACGCTAGAGCTGATTGGTGTACAAACTGACTTATTGAAAATAGGAATGCAGAAACAAACCGGGAGATATGTACAAACTAAAGCAAGATTGAAAGTTGGGAAAGACCAAGATTGCGGTGATAGATGGATCATTTTGAAACAAGTGGCTCCCGTTTGCTGAGTTTTCACCATCTTGGCAGAGATTCTATTTTTGCTACCAAGGCGCCCGTTTCCAGGTTTTCACCAAGGCACTTTTTCTTTTTCTCATTTTTTTGTATTTTTCATTTTTTCAATTTTTTTGTGAATCATCAAGGCACCTATTGCTAGGTTTTCACCAAGATGCTCATTTTTTCAAGACTTTTTTTCAATTTTAAAGATTTTTTCAGGACATTTTACCATAGACTAAATGCCTTAGGCATAGAATTTCTTCAGATGGAGAATGTTGAGTGGTTCTTGGAGCTGTTATCATTTAGTCATTGAGAGTTGATAGGCACTAGAGCCAAAAGTAGTAGTGATTACAAAGGGACCTAGCTAGTTGGGTTCAAACTTCCCCTTGCATTCTCAATGTGATTGATTTTTAGGGTTCTCTCTCAAGACTAGATCACCAAATTGAAATTCTCTGTGTTTGACTTTCTTGTTGTAGCCTCTAGATAGTCTTTTTTGATACACTCCGAGATGATCATACGCTGCTTGTCTGCACTCATCTAGTAGTTCAAGTTCTTGCAACCTAGAGACTCTATAGTCATCATCAGTTATGAGACCATGTATTCTAATTCTTAGTGATGGGATTTCAACCTCAATAGGCAGTACTGCTTCAGACACATAAACTAAAGAAAAATTTGTAGCCCCAGTAGGCATTCTGATACTTGTTCTATAGCCCCAAAGAGCTAGATTGATCATGACATGCCAGTCTCTTCCTATCTTATTAACTGTACGGTGTAATATTTTCAATAGATTCTTGTTTGCAGCCTCTGCTTGTCCATTCCCTTGAGGATAGTAGATAGATGACCAATGTTGTGTAATCTTGAATTTAGCACATAACTCATCTAGATCATTGTTCTTAAATTGTGCACCATTATCTGTGTTTATGGAATGAGGTATCCCATATCTGCATATGATATAGTTCAATATGAACATAGATATTTGTTTTCCAGTTGCTTGTGTCAAAGGGACTGCTTTTACCCATTTTGTAAAATAATCTATAACTGTGATTATATGGGTATGTCCATTAGAAGAATGAGGATGTATAGCCCCTATAAGATCAAAGGCCCATTGATGAAAAGGCCATTGTGTAGTAAAGGGAATTAGATCTCTCCCTGGAGCATGAATTAAGTTTCCATGCACTTGGCACTTTTGACAGTTCTTAGCAAACTTCATAGACTCTTTCTCCATTTCAGGCCAATAGTACCCAGCTCTAATAAGTTTTTGAGCTAGTGTTAAACTGTTTGAGTGTGACCCACAAATATCATCATGGAATTCCTCTAATGCACATTGAGACTCTTCCCATTCTAAACATCTAAGTAGTGTACCATCTAGACCTCTTTTGTATAGATCGTGACCAATGATTACATATTGGGAGGCATTGCAGATAAGGTATCTCTTTTCATGGAGGTTGAAGGTATCGGGAATGATTTGGTCTTGGAGATAAGAAAATAGGTTTTTGTATCTAGATGAATCATGACCAAAAATAGTGTAGATCATGTGGGTTTTAGGGGAATCATATGCAGGATAAGATAGTGCTTCCACCAGGAACTCATAGTGTAGCTCATGTTCAGGCTACTGTAATAAAGTAGATAGCGTTGCCATTACATCAGCAATCTTATTCTCTGTTCTAGGAATTTTCTCAAATGTGATAGATAGGAAATACTTTTTTAGATCATCTACCATTCTATTGTAAGGAATGAGCTTTTCATCTTTATTTTGGTACACATCATTGACTTGATGGATAACAAGTTGAGAGTCTCCATGAATGTGTAGCTCTGTTACTCTCCATTCAAAAGGGCTTCATATTTTGCAATATTGTTTGTACAAGGGAACTTTAATCTAAATGCTTTAGGCATGGAGTATCCTTGAGGAGTTATGAATAATATGCTTGTGCCTAATCCATTCTGTGTGTAGGAGCCATCAAAGAATAACTGCCATTCTCTAGAAGAAAGAGTCATGATAGAGGAATCTGGAAATTCCATTTGCATTGGTGTATCATCAATCATAGGTCCATCTGCTAATTGATCAATAATAACCTATGCTTTGATAGCTTTTCTTTCCACATATTCAATGTCAAATTCACTTAATAGCATGACCCATTTAGCCAATCTACCTGTGAGGGCAGCTTTGCTTATAAGGTACTTGAGTGGATCAATTTTAGCTACCAAATGGGTGGTATGAGCTAACATGTAATGTCTTAGTTTCTATGATGCAAAGATCATAGCTAGACAAGCTTTCTCAATCATTGAATAATTCTTTTTGTATGCAACCAATGTTCTACTGATATAGTATATAGCTCATTCCTTTTTGCTCTCATCATGCTATGCAAGCAATGCCCCCAGTGATGTATCTGTAGTGGAGACATATAAGATCAATGGCTTCCCATGAATAGGAGGCATCAAAATAGGAGGATTTGATAGATATTGTTTGATATGGTCAAAGTTATTGTCACATTCTCCATTCCATGCAAAGGTCACGCCTTTATGTAATGTTTTTGTAAAAGGTTCTAATATGTTTGCTAGCTATGATATGAATCTTCTAATAGATTGAACTCTCCCTTGCAATGTCCTCATTTGACTAATTTTCTTTGGAAGTTTCATTTCCATGATAGCCTTCACTTTAGCTAGATCAACTCCAATGCCCTTCTTTGAAACTATGTATCCTAAGAGCTTTCCAGAAGTGACACCAAAAGCACACTTCTTAGGATTTAGTCTGAGACTAAATTTTTCCATTCTGTCTAGTATCTTGCTCAAGTAATCTAGATGTTCATCTTTGATCATGGATTTTGCTAAAGTATCATCAACATAATCTTCCATAGTCCTATGCATCATGTCATGAAAAATAGATGTCATGGCTCTTTGATATGTAGCACCAGCATTTTAAAGCTCAAATGGCATAACATTCCAATAGAAGGTGCCCCATGCACATGTGAAAGAAGTTTTGTCTTGATCTTCTAGAGCAATTTTTATTTGGTTATATCTAGAAAAACCATCCATTAAAGAGTACATCTCAAAACCCGCAGTCATGTCCACTATCATATCAATGTTAGGTAATGGAAAATCATCCTTAGGGCATGCCCTATTTATATCTCTAAAATCTGTGCACACTTTGATTGATTTATCTAGTTTTGAAATAGGTACAATATTAGAGATCCACTCTACATAGTCAATAACTTGGATGAATCTGGCTTTCAGGAGCTTCTCTAATTCAGCTTTTACCAAGAGTGCAACATGAGGATGCATCTTTCTTAATTTTTGATTGATAGGTTTGACATTTGGAGCTATAGATAAATGATGCATTATAAGATTAGGATCCAACCCTAGCATATCTGAATATTTCCATGCAAAGTTGATCTTCTTCTCTGTTAGGAATGTTGCAAATTTTTGCTTCTCTTTTTCTGATAAAGATTGTGCTACATGAATCAACTGTGGTTCTTTAGTTGTTCCCAAATTGATAGATTGAGTGGGCTCAATTAGAACTAGAGATCTGTCTTGTAAATGACTCAGAAGGACATCAAATATCTCATCCTTAGACACCTTAGAGAGGTTTTCACCTTCAGATACGTCTTTTATTTTTACTTTTGTAGGTTCTAAGACTGCCACAAAGTGGTTTTCACCCTCAGAACTCCTTTTCTTTTTATTCTTATTCTTATTTTTCTGACTAAGATACTTGATGTCCGAATCCATCATGCTAACACTCAGTTCACTGATGGAAGTCCTCATAGGTTCAACTACATTGAGGTAGCAAGCAAGGGCATAGTGTCATGCCCAAAACTAGGACAAAACACACATACAAATTTTTTTTTTTGGAAGGGCTCAATTCATGAAATCGTAACCATAGATACACAACCAATAGGGAGGAAAACCATACCTACTGACCTAAATAAGGTTCTACCAACAAGGCATGAGGGATTGATTTCCCTAAACCATTTGTTCTATAAAGGTGTGGACATAATTCTATCTGAATGAAGACTCCTTCATGGTAATTTTCAACAAAAGGTAGGATAGGTGGACTGACCATAAGAAGACTCTATATGTATATAATACCGACTATGCTTATATGTATAATGATGCATATATACATATAAGAATGTTTGATAATATATACATATACCCTAATTGGTCAAGACAAAAGGCTCAATAGAGAGGACTATAATAAAACTATCCTCCGATAACTTGGGTACACAAGTGTACACGAGTGTTAGGACATTTGTTAATAAATATGGATGAGAGAATTATAAAATTGTTTCCCTTAGGTTAAAAACATAACCCCTAGAGGATTATAATCATTCCATAAATGATTTAAATATCGTTATGGCAATTTACTCTCGTACTAGAATAATTATAGGGTTGCATTGATTATCATTAATATTCCTTCCTAAATATTTTACCGAGAATAAACAATTTCACCTATGTATCGATTTAATGTTAAAACATGTTAATAAATTCACCAATAATCATTAATATTGGATATCATTTAGGCACCTTCTAGGAATAGGGTTTAATTATTGAAGGGGAATTATTTATTGAATTTTTTTAATAAGGAGAAAATAAGATAAAAGAGATTTTATTCAAAATATTCTAAAAGTGATTTTATTCCTCACAAGGAACAAGAAATCATTAAATTTTCATTTAAGGAAACAATCTCCCACAATCCCGGATTTATAGGGATGACAAGAAAATCCCACAAAAGAAATAAAATATCCTTATTACACATCCCCACAAATCTAGGATGGATCTAAATGTCATCACAAATTCTAATTTTAAAAAAATCATAGTTTAAAGGATAATATAGTTTCTAAATAAGGAGAAGAAAATTATAAAAGGTAAGTCAATCCCTAACCCTAATCTGTCATATGATATTTAGGGCTATCTTATGCAATAGACCATAACTTTTCTTTTCATAAGATCATGTTATAGGATTACAATATGGAGGTAGTAGCATGCAATTTCCATAAAGTATTTCATTCAGCCAACACATGGATGAATACACAAGAGTGTGTACACATTCATGTGCAGGCTCAATGAATTACTTGGGTTGCACTCGAAACAAAAAAATGACCATGCATTGCATTTCATTATTGACTATACTGGTAAATTTGTCATGAGGAAATGTATGTGCTTGCATGGCTCTGCTAAACAGTAATATTTTCCTTAGTTTTCTTATTTTTATTCTCATTGATATTATTTCCATTATTTCTTTATTAGCTTTATTTTATTGGGAATGGTTATCAATTAGATACTTTTTAGGGATAACAACCTATTGAAGAAAGAATATTAATTTACTGAATTCAATAATAAGAAAACATTTTATAGGAGGTATTTATCTATTTCTAAAGAATAAATGTTCACTAAATATCCATAATGTTGGGAGTTCCCTTGATCTTCAACTTGCAGATTTATACTTTGATGGATAATTTAATAATACCTTGACTCTATCACCACTCCAAAGTCTACAAGGAAGAGGGCCAATTAACAAGGATCAAAAGAGATCCTCCTACACTTTGAGCCTTAATGCTCAGGTGGGTGTACCCTTGATTCACTTCTTGAAAGGAATCACTAAATGTTATACCAATATACTCTTTACTAACTAATTTAAGGATATGATCATTTAATTTGTTTGTGTGTGATTGATGATGATGGACTACCTCCAGAGAAGAGATCTGTGCCTTATCCTAGGGCAAAGAGTCACTAAATAACATATATCACCCTAAAACCTTAACTCAAATACATGTGAACTCAGAGTAAGTGCTTTGCCTATTACTCCCCTCACTCCCAAACATGATCATCAAATTCCAATCTAACAATGAACTCACTAAAATCACCCTAAAGGCTTTAATCCTAACTTTGTTAGGAACTCCAAGTTGATCTCACAATACTCTTTGTTTACCATATGCTAATACACTTTGTGACCTTAACATATATGAATCCACAATCAGAAAAGAAGACAATCAGAGATTTGAAATAGGAATTCAAGTATATTCTCATTAATTTACAGAAATCAATACATTACCAAGCAATAAAATACCAAAGGAGTAGACCCAAAATCCAAGCTCTCTTTACTCAGTATAATACCATCAACAACAACCAGGGACCAAAAAGTTTTGGAACCTCTACTAAGTCAAAAATCCTATAATATATACCACCACTAGTCACCTTGGGATCCTCAAAGAGGATGCATCAAGCTTCGGGTGACTAGGGTTAGGGTTTTACCCACCAGACCCACTAGAAATGGTCACAAATTTATTACAGGGGAAGAAACCCAAGAAACCAGGAGAAAGAAAATCTTGGAGTGATCCATAATCATGAGAATCTCACTGAGAAGGTACCGAGAACCACAAAAACATCCAAAATGTCAACCCTTTCAGTCACCTGCAACACACCTCGAGCACAAAACCACATGATATAGACCCCTATAGATGATCATGGAACACCTTGGACCACACTGCAATAGCAAGTGCCACCAAACTAATTGAAATCAGCTATTAAAACCATAAATTTTGGTACTTCCTGTCGTTGAGAAACCCTCAAAAATTAAAATTTGAAAATAAACAGCTACTTCCAAGTGCCAGCGGTAGATCGATGACCTATATTCAAATCTAGACCAACTTTAAGTCCTGACCATTCGATCTCTCCCTTTCACGGTCTTTTATGTCTTAACTCAACTGCCACCCTGGGTTTACCTTTAGCAAATGCGCGACAAGGCATTTCCTTATTCGCAGAAAGAAAACCCTAACCCATTTTTAACTCTGCGACCTGGCAACTAAAAGAAAACATTTAACCTTGGTCCCACATCTGGTGAACTAGTGATAGAAGGTTTCCACCAGTTTGCAAAACACTTTTTACCTCTACCAAGTTAGTTAGTGATTACGTGAATTCTTGTTTGCTGAATCACCAGTCAAATCAGAGCACCGCTATCCTTTTCCATGAATGAGTGAAACCTTTGCAATTTGTCAGGCCGCTAAACCATTTTGTCAAAATCACCAAGTCCCCACCCTAGCCTGCCTAGAAGATCGACGACCATCTTAAAATCTCATGTAGTCAGAAGATCCCATCAGAATACACGCCATCCATTAATCTTCTATCACTGTCAGAACAACTAAACCCTAAAAGACCTAGCCCCACTAACATAATATCCAGTCACACAACATGGACCAATCATAGCTTGCCATATCAGCACACCTGGCATGTGGAATTTCCGCACTTCATCCTCTCTGAGAAATATTAAATCGATAGACGATGCATGATCTTAAGCCTTTGATAGATCCCATAAGATCATACGCCCGTTGTCGATCAATTGATAGTGTCAGGACCCTCTGACGTATCCAAAACCCAAGGCCCACTAACAACTACCACTATTTTATTACATGGACCAATAAGATGCCGCCAATTGTGCCTACATGTTATTTTGGACCCATCGAGAACATTATAATACCTGGGAGATCGGACAGCTGGCACAAGATCTGAAAGGCTCAAAAGATTCTATGCACATTCATGCCAACCATTGATTAGGAATCATCTGATTTAGATACCGGGCCTGCTGTGCTTTATAGGATACCTCGACAAATGATAGACTACCACATGAGCCTACCTGGTAGTGGACTCACCTGCATTGAAAGGGTTACGTCATGGAAATGAATCAATGGCCATCTTAAGTTCGTAAGCCTCTGACACATCTCATGAGAAGATATACCCACTATCAAATGGAGATGGTGTCAGAGAGCTGGGCCTAGGAAAATACAAAGTTGAAACATTAAGAAGTATTAAAACAGTCAGACTTAGGAAAAATTAAAATACATTGGGCGCTGGGAACTTAGGAAAGATTAAAGGGCACCCCACCGACACATGAAAAACCTAACTGCGAACATGGTAAAGTGGTCTCTAATAAGCACGTGCAAATTTGGAACTTTAGTGGCTGGTAAAGGTAACTTAAAATTAGAATACGGCCAAGGTAGACAAAGGGTTTTTCATGCAATGACTACATTCTTGAATTTTTGAACTAAGGGTTTATGCCAGGGACACAAAAATGACTGTAAGGACCAGAAGAAAAGGGCTAGAGCCATGAAGTTTTTTTAGAGTGCTAACACATAATAAAGAAAATCAACTACTTTCCTAAAATTAGAGGGATGTCAAGAAAATCTAAGAAGGGCTAAAATAGAATGATATCCCCTTTTCCACAAATCTAGGAGGGATTCATTGAGAATATCTACATACCGTATTTAATTTTTTTAAAAAAAACTCAGCCAAAAGGAGAAATTTGTTTCCAAGTTTATAATAACAAGAAAAGGGAAATAATATATATGTATATATATATATATATATAAAGATAATCATGTGTACATATATATATTAATAAAAAGCATAAATTTCAAAGGAGGCTTAAAATATATATATGTATATATAACAACCCACATATGCATATATATATGTAATAATAAGAAACTCTAGCACAGTAATCAGTAAATTTATTACTATATATTTATGCATACTCAGCCAAGTATATGCGTTTATATACAATAATATAATGACCAGATTAAAATAAAGCTTAACTATAAAATATACTCAATAGAATTAAGAAAGTTTTCTACAAAAATGTATGCAGAAATAAATAACATTTTGATATGTTCATATTAACCATAAATTATTCACAACAGCAAGATTAGTAACTCTAATTTCTTTTCAATCATGCATACATTAAGAAAATAGCCCAAGTTTCAATTCTATGATTTGCAAATAAGAAAGAATATTACAACCATCTTTCCTAAAACCAAACATTATTAAATATGAACATTTAATTGAACATTTATAAAATGAAAATAAGCCTCTTTTTATAGTGAACCTTAAATGGAATACAAGTGTAGCCCTTTTGAGAACAAAATCATAATATTAAATATCATTTCCTTTTTTTTTGTGAGAATTAAATAAATCAATAGAAAGGCATTTATTTTGATATCCTATAACTCCAACTACAATAACATGATCATATGATATAAGGGAAAATCAACTTTTCCTCATAAACATTTTAGTTCTCAAGTAGACTTAGACCAAGTATTTCAACTAAATTATTTTTACAAGCATATCAATGCTAGGCATTTAGACATAGCTTTTAAAAAATTCAATTACATAGTGGCTTGAGACCTATCAATTCCAAGTGCATGAAGTAGCCAAAGTCTATCTTCCTTCTAGCTCTATCAAACTAGCAAGTTAAATCCTTCAAATCTGCAAAACAAACCCACATGGCCATGGAGGCTCACCTCCCAACCATAGGCCATTTCATGGCCACCCCCAAGATGGGGAAAACAAGGATGGATAAGGGTATTACAAACATAAAAACAACACACACACAAGTAAAAAGAAACAACATTTACACAACACTAAATTCCCTTCCCAAGACTTATCACAACAAGAGTCTCACCGGACTCATTGTAGGGGTGAAGGTGGAAGCTACAATCTAGGAGATTTCCTAGTGCATAAAATAATAATACAGCCTTCTACAAGGTGTCAAATCAATATATCATGCCTTCACAAGGCCATGTAACATACATCCACCCTTCTCATACACATACCATACAACACCCTTATGTCTCCCAACAAGAATGTACATGGCCGCCCATACAACCGTGCTTTATTCCCTTCCCACGTAGAGGAAGGACTCTCCACTAGAAGGTAGTCCCAACTTGTGCCCTTCACCCATCAAGGCTCTCTTCCCTCCCAAGGGTGAGCTTAGCCTTGCACAATTCCCCAAGAAACATTGCACAAAAGAAAATTCACAATAGATAAGACATGAAGACACTCAAATACATATTTCTTACACAAGTCCATCATGAGTAAAGTAAAATGACTTAACAACAAAGTAAATAACAAGAGGTTTCATGACCCAACCTTGGTCCAAGCTTTTGGCAAGATGTTGAGAAGAGCTTTTCCAACAATCCTCCTCTTTTGCAATTCAATTCCAAAATCCTCCAAGAACTCCCAAAATCAAACTCCCAAGACTTCACAAATTCACAAGTCTCCAAAAGTTGGAGAGTGGGAAATTACCCAACAATTTTCCCTCCATCCCCTTAAGAAGACAAACCAAACATAAGAGAGAAAATTCAAACTTCAAAATCAAGAGTGGTTCTTCCAGTTTTCGTCACTATTCAAAGGGGCATCTTTTGGAATTAAAAAAATAGTCAAAGTTCATCATACTAGTCAAAATTTGACTCCCAAAATATGACACCACTATGGGGTATCCTATTTTTAACCTTCACTAACATAAATGACCATTAAAACCCATTCAAAAGACCACTCAAAGCATGAATCCGAAAATGAAAGAGAATCCATTCATGACACCCTAAAATTAGAGACCACTACACACATTAAATACTTGGTCATGCCAACTCATGAGACATGTACCAATTGACACCACAAATAACTCACATGACAACAATACACATGGCATGCCTAGTAGACTAATAATGAAGTAAAAATAAACATAATACTACAATTAACATTCATACATCACTTTACAAAATTAACACTTCACAACGAGGTTAATTTCTCCCTTTGGAGATAACCTTGGTTTAATAGGGTTTTCACTATTTATCCATCTTTAATTTCCCCAAAATTTCCATGGCCTTACCTACACACTTGACAAAGCATTAGTAGCTCATGAAAAGTTAAATATCATATACATATACATGAAATTAAAATGCATCAAAATCACATTCTGATTCATCACAATTTCTAATTGCATCTCATAATAATTCACAACATTTCATCATCAATATTGCAATTCTAAAGCACATACAGTCAGGATTAACATGATACATAATGTTCCATCCAATATACTAGTCACGATCCATTCCATAAATTTCCTATCATAATGTAACATCAAGATATCATGTATGTATAAATCAAAGATGCATCAATTATTATTGTTCTTAACCTACTAAATAGCATCCTAGTGAAAATCCTATATCATCATCACATAACATAAATCATCACATAGTATCATAATGTCCCTGTCTCAATAGTCCATCAAATAAAATAGCATAAAAGTGTCATCATGAGTCTAAGTATGAAAAAATAAATCTATTATGAGCTGATGTCATGGGGTGAGGCCTCACATCCTCCCCCCCTAGGCATGAACTTCCTCTTGGAGTTCATCAAAAAGGTGGGGATACTGTGTCCTCATCTGCGCTACATCCTCCCATGAAGCTGTAACCTCATTGTAGCAATCCCATTGGACCCTAACTTGGTCCAGCTCTCAACCTCGAAGGGCCAACATCCTATGAGCCAAAATAGGTATGGGCTCCAGTGCCAGCTGTCCATCTGACTCCACCTGTAAAGCATCCCAGTCAATAATGTGAGTCTCATCATAGATATACTTTCTCAAAGCAGAAACATGAAATACATCATGGATACACGACAGGCAAGGTGGCAGAGCTAGTCGATATGCAACTAGGCCAATCCTCTCTAAGATCTCAAAGGGGCCAACAAAATGAGGTGCGAGATTAGAACCCTTTCCAAAATGGATCGGGCTCTTATGCGGGCGCACTCTCAAGAAGACTCTGTCCCCAACCATGTAAACATGATCAATCCTCTTCGCATCTGCATACTTCTTTTGTATGTCCTAAGCCTCCCTAAGGTGTTTTCTGATCAAGTCCACTTGCTACTCCATCTCTTTGACCAACTGTGGTCCCACTGACACTCTATCCTTGATCCTATCCCAACTCAACAGAGTCTTGCAAGGCCTTCCATACAAAGCCTAATAAGGTGGCATACCCAAGGATGAGTGATGTCCATTATTATATGCAAACTCCACCAAGTGCAAGTACTCCTCCCATCTGGACTGATGATCCATCACATACATACAAAGCATATCCTCTAATACCTGATTAACCCTCTCAATCTGACCATTTGTCTCAGGGTGATAAGCTGTACTGAAATTGAGCCTGGTGCCCAATGCTGATTGTAACTCCCTCCAAAAGGATGATGTAAAAAGTGAGTCTCTATTGGATATAATCTTACAAGGAATGCCATGGAGTCTAACTATATCTCACAAGAAGACTTGTGCCACCGTAGGTGCTCTAAAAGTAGTACGAACGGGTGAAAAGTGGGTTACCTTAGTCAACCTATCCACTGTCACCATAATAGCATCATGGTGATGAGAAGACATAGGAAGACCAACAACAAAGTCCATGGATATAATATCCCACTTCCACTCAGGTACCTCATGTGGCTAAAGAAGCCCACTTGGATGGTGGTGCTCTACCTTAACTCTCTAGCACTCCAAACACCTAGCCAGTATCTTTGTAATGTGCAATCTCATACTTGGCCAATGGTATAGCTGCCTCAAATCTACATGTAACTTCTTAACTCTGGGGTGTGTTGCATAAGGAGCTCTATGAGCCTCAAGCATAATGAAGTCACATAATCCACTGAAAGAAGTTACATAAATATGTCCCCTATGATGGAGAAGGCCATCTGACTCTAGGGAGTAATCTGAAAACTTCCCCTCAAGGGGTATCTGAGACTGAACCATCTGATACACCTCGGAATAGAACTTGTCCTCAGACAAGTGCTGCAAAATGCATCCTCTCAAATCTATGCTGGAAGACATAGAAGAAAGCTCATGGAATCTCCTACTCAAGGCATCAGAAACTACATTCTCCTTGCCCTTGATGTAGTGAACATCAAAATCATACTCACAAAGAAACTCCATCCATCTTCTTTGCCTAGCATTGAGATTTGGCTGAGTGAAGATATACTGCAAGCTTTGATGATCAGAGTGGAGCTTGAACCTATGACCCAAGAGAAAATGCTGCCATCTCACCAATGTGTGTACTAATGTTGTGAGCTTGAGGTCATGGGTAGGATAGTTGAGCTCATGAGACTTGAGTTTCCTAGACTCATAGGCAATAGCTCGACCCCCCTGCATAAGAACTACTCCTATACCATCCAATGATGCATTTGTGAAAACTATAAACTTTGCTGAAGGATTCGGTACTACTAGAATAGGTGCACTAGTGAGTGCCCTCTTAAGTTTCTGAAAAGCTCTCTCACACTTCTCAGTCCATTCAAACTTCTTCCCCTTTCTCTGGAGGGAAGTGATAGGGTGAGCCACTCTAGAGAATCCCTCAACAAATCGCCTATAGTAACCTACCAACCCCATGAAACTCCTAACCTCGGTCACACTGGTAGGTGCTGGCCAATCCATAATTGCTCTAATCTTAGATGGTTCAACAATAATCCCATCTCTTGATATTACATGACCAAGATAGTGAACCTCTGATCTGAAGAAGGCACACTTTGACAAATTGCTGAACAATTGGTTGTCCCTCAAACACTACAAGACCTGCCTCAAATGTTGTTCTTGCTCCTACTCATCCCGAGAATAGATCAAAATATCATCCAGGAATACTAATACAAATTTATCCAAGAAAGTGTGGAACACTCCATTCATGAGACTCATGAACATGACTGGAGCATTCGTGAGTCCAAAGGGAGCCGCTGTGAAATCATAATGGCCATAGTGAGTATGAAAAGTAGTCTTGTGGATATCACTCTCCAAAATTCTCAACTGATGGTATCTTGACTTCAAGTCAATTTTAGAAAATACATGGGCCCCCTAAAGCTGATCAAATAAGTCATCAATCCTAGGAAGTGGCTATCAATTCTTGATGGTAACTTTATTCAATTGTCAATAATCCATACATAACCTAAGAGATCCATCCTTCTTCTTAACAAAGATAACTGGTGCACCCCAAGGTGATACACTAGGATGAATGTGTCATTTCTCCAAGAGCTCTTCTAACTAAATCTTGATCTCATTAAGCTCATTGGTGGTCATCTGGAATGGTGCTCGAGATACTGGCTCTGCTCCTGGCACAAGATCAATATGAAAATCCATTGCTCTAGTGGTGGCATACTAGGTAGCTCTGAAGGGAATACATCTGCAAACTCCTACAAGATAGGATGGTCATCAAGGGAAGTCTCCTTCTCAACCTCCTCCTCTTGATCACTGATGGTGATGGAAAATAACTGACAACCTTTTTGCATGCATCGCCTAAGCTTCATAAAGGAAATTATACGAAGAGAGATAGGTCTTGGAACTCTTGAGATAATTGAAGGCACACCAAACTCATCTACATACTCAATCCTCTACTATCTATAGTCCATCTTGGCACTATGGGCATAAAGCCAATCCATGCCAAGGAGAACATCATAAGACCCAAGTGGTGTAATATGTAGGTCAGCTGTGGTGGTCATGTCACCAATTTGAAACTGGCATCCTCTCACCAAGGAATTGACTGACACCCTAGCACCCAAGGCTAGCTCAACCTCCCAACTCACATCCTACCTAGCTGCCACTAGCCCACAATGCTCCACTACATATGGAGTAATAAAAGAATTGGTAGCTCTCGAGTCAAACAAAATAGAAATACTAGTACCTCTAATCATACCTGCGGCCTCAATAACCATGGCTTGATGGTCAGCTTGGTGATTATCAATTGCTACAAACACTCGATGAGATCTTCCCATGTCACCCACCATAGGCTCTAAAGCTACTACTCTCTGACTACCTACTGGATGCCCTGATGGACAATCCCTAGCAATGTGCCCCATAGCACCACAAGTGTAACATGGGCCTCTAGCCTGTATCTGGATCCCCTGAGATCTGGACTACTGATGTCCATCCGTCATGCTAGACCCACTGAATCCACCTCTGGAAGACTGATGAGTCTTAGCTGGTGGTGCATACTGTGACTGAGATCTCTGATCTCACCGAGGACCCTATGAATTACACTACTTGGGCTTTGAGCCCTGCTATCCCTGTGAAGGCTTCTATTTCTGACTCTGCTGAGACTGCTGCTACTGAGGTGCTGTGTATGATCCTGATGAGTGTTTCTAATTCCCTTTCTAGTAGGATCTCTAGAAACTAGAAGTCTGTGGTGTGGAATTATGGTTATGTGACCGATTATGGATCTCTTTTGCCACCATGGCTCTCTCAACATTATAATGCAAATCTCTTGGGGGTACCAATCATACTCTATTTGATATAGCATGGTTCAACCCTTTGATGAAATGGTTGACCTATAGTTTCTTGTCCTTCATATAATCCATGTAGGGAAGGAGTTCAAGAAACTTGCTCTCATATTGTACCATAGTCATATTCCTCTATTGGAGGTCATGGAACTCATCTATGCGACACTATCTGAAATGCTCTAACATGTATCAGACCTTGAATCTCTCAAGAAAAACCTCCCATGTGAGGGTATCTAAAGTCAAGTGATGTTTATATTCTTCCTGTCTCCACCAAGTAGAGGCATTACTCCTAAGCATATGTACTACCAAACACACCTAAAGGTTGCTCTTGTAGGGACACAACCCAAAGCAATGCTCAAGGCTCAAAAGCCATGCCTCTACCTCTATACCATCTATAGATCCCAAAAAGGGTTGTGGTTGAAGGTGTAGGAGTTCTCTGATCTGATTCCCTATATCACGGGGTGCTCTATGCACTATCTCAGGTGGTGGTGGCTCTGGTATATGTATTGACTCATCCTCTAAATCCACCTATCTCTCAACCTACCTGGAACGGGGGCTCCTACTCCTCTCTTGAGCATCATTCTACTAACCTCCTAATGGAAATCTATCCATAATGATACCAGCAAGGTTCTCAAGGGCATTTAGAATATCTTGATTAGGGTCTAGTGGCGGCCCAAGAGATGGTTTTGGCTCATCACCTACATCCTCTACTAACTACTCAACATCCACTAAAGCCTCACTAGTAGTCCTAGCATCTTGCCCATGGCGACAACTTCTACATGTAACTGGAGGCATCCTACACAAGTGAAAGACAAGACATAAGTAAAAAACATAATGGGTTTAGGTTCCTAGAGTTGAAACTATGCTCTGATACCAAAATGTCATGCCCAAAACTAGGACAAAACACACATACAAATTTTTTTTTTTTGGAAGGGCTCAATTCATGAAATCATAACCATAGATACACAACCAATAGGGAGGACAACCATATCTACTGACCTAAATAAGGTTCTACCAACAAGGCATGAGGGATTGATTTCCCTAAACCATTTGTTCTATAAAGGTGTGGACATAATTCTATCTGAATGAAGACTCCTTCATGGTAATTGTTAGCAAAAGGTAGGATAGGTGGACTGACCATAAGAAGATTCTATATGTATATAATACTGACTATGCTTATATGTACAGTGATGCATATATACATATAAGAATGTTTGATAATATATACATATACCCTAATAGGTTAAGACAAAAGGCTCAACAAAGAGGACTATAATAAAACTATCCTTCGATAACTTGGGTACACAAGTGTACACGAGGGTTAGGACATTCATTAATAAATATGGATGAGAGAATTATAAAATTGTTTCCCCTTAGGTTAAAAACATAACCCCTAGAGGATTATAATCGTTCCATGAATGATTTAAATATCGATATGGAAATCTACTCTCGTACTAGAACAATTATAGGGTTGCATTGATTATCATTAATATTCCTTCCTAAATATTTTACCGAGAATAAAAAATTTCACCTATGTATCAATTTAATGTTAAAACATGTTAATAAATTCACCAATAATCATTAATATTGGATATCATTTAGGCACCTTCTAGGAATAGGGTTTAATTATTGAAGGGGCATTATTTATTGAATTTTTTTAATAAGGAGAAAATAAGATAAAAGAGATTTTATTCAAAATATTCTAAAAGTGATTTTATTCCTCACAAGGAACAAGAAATCATTAAATTTTCATTTAAGGAAACAATCTCCAACAATCCTGGATTTATAGGGATGACAAGAAAATCCTACAAAAGAAATAAAATATCCTTATTACACATCCCCAAAAATCTAGGAGGGATCTAAATGTCATCACAAATTCTAATTTAAAAAAAAATCCACAGTTTAAAGGATAATATAGTTTCTAAATAAGGAGGAGAAAATTATAGAAGGTAGGTCAATCCCTTACCCTAATCTGTCATATGATATTTAGGGCTATCTTATGCAACAAACCAAAACTTTTCTTTTAGAACTGGAGATCTGTCTTGTAAATGACTCAGAAGGACATCAAATATCTCATCCTTAGGCACCTCAGAGAGGTTTTCACCTTCGGATGTCTTTTATTTTTACTTTTGTAGGTTCTGAGACTACCACAAGGTTTTCACCCTCAGAACTCCTTTTCTTTTTATTCTTATTCTTATTTTTTTGACTAAGATACTTGATGTCCAACTCCATCATGCTAAAGCTTGGTTCACTAATGGAAGTCCTCATAGGGTCAACTACATTAAGGTAGCAAGAAAGGGCATAGTCATTTGGGAAGGTATAAATACCATGGCTAGGATTTGTGGAGGTTTGATCAATGAGGTCTGGATATTGGATAGTCAAAGTTGGGAAGGATTAGGAGATAGTGTTTATGGATATGGATCTATCATCATTGGTCCTAACCTGATGGTCAAGTTCAAAGGTGATATTACAACTTAAGATATTCAATTCGTGAATAGGCTCAATGTCATTGTGGGAGTCCAATTCAGCCATAGGTGGATCAAACTCGATAGGTTCATCATTTCGCTCTAGACTTACATTGGGTTTAGGTGCATATTGGTGAATAACATCAACATTTTTTTCTATAATAAGCTCATCTTCTTATGGAATGGCTCCCCATTCATAGTCATTAGATTCTTCATCTATGCCTCTAGGAAATCTAAGAACATGAGTAAAGTTAGGATGAATACCCCAAGAAGGGTTACCATTAGATTCTGATTTGTATTCTTACTCATGAGAATCTGTCTTAGAATAACTACCACCTTCTTCTTGGTTCATTTGATTAGCTTCAAGATTAGCTGGTTCTTGTGTTGCAACTATCTCTTGATTGATAGTAGGTTCTTGTTTTTCTACTACATTGATTCTTCTAATAGGATCATCTTCTGCATCAAGAAGGTCTTTGATCTCTTTAGGCAATTTTTCATAGGGAATGAGTTCTGAGCTATCTGAATCACTATCTAATGGTTTTGTTTCTTCTTTCTTAAGAAGGGGTTCGCCTGGTGTGATCTGCTCTATGACATGTGAATAATTACCTTTGAGGTGAAAGGGTTTCTTTTTAAATCCTAATCCAACTCTGTCTTTATTTGCTCTACTAGTATGTCGGATAGGTGCCTCAAGACCTTTCCCTCTAACTCCTAGAGGTCCTTTACCTGGATATCCCATCTTAGCTATCAATTTATCTCCTAGACCATATGAAATAGAAGGATCTTTTGGTACTGCTGAGTTACTAGTTTAAATATCATGGGATTCAGATTCATCTTTGTATAACCATGCAAGCAGGACTTCATCCTCTTGAAATTCTTGCTCGGAGACTTTTTCTACTAAAAAATTCTTTTTATATGCCTCAAGAGGTTCTTTAGAGTCTGGTTTGGACTATTTCAAAGATTGTCCATAAGACTTAGGTGAGATAGGGAGAGATGTCAAAGATAAGACTGGCTCTATAGTATATTCTCCCATACCATTTTCTTTGATAGTAACCTCTTTTGCAAGATCTTCCATTTTAGATGTGGATGCTTCTTTGGTTGACTCAATGGAAGATTCTCTATTATTGGGCACAAGTTTATCTGCACTTTCCTTCAAGGTATTGCAAGTAGTGGATATTTCTACTGGAATAGTGACCTCTACACCTTCATAAAGAAATTTCAAGCATTAGTGAAATGTAGAAGGGATAGCTTTCATGTCATGAATCCATGGTCTCCCTAGAAGAATATTGTAAGCCAAAGGTAGATCAAGAACTTGACATACAGTATCTCTGATAACTAGACTTTCTTGAATAGGTAAGACAATGGTGCCTTTAGAAGATCTTTCTTGTTCATCATAGGATTTTATAGTTATTTTCTTTCTAGGATCAGTAGCCAATTCTAAAAATCCCAATTGTGTGATCAAGTTGTAAGAACAAATGTTTAGGCCAGCGCCTCCATCTATCAACACATGTTTGACTCTACGGTTCTGGATCAAGACTTCTATATGCAAGGGCTGATTATGCGGGTGACTCAAGGAGTTGTCATCTTCCTCTGAAAAGGAGATATATTGCAAAGATGTAAGATGTCCAACCATAGTCTGGAACCTATCTAAATCAAGGTCATCAGGAACATTGGATCTGAGAAAAGCTTTGTCTAGAATGGCTCTATGAGCTAGAGATATTGTAAGCAACTCAAACATGGAGATTTTTGCATTAGTGTGCTGGAGTTGTTGAACAATGCTATAAGATGTTGGCCTCGTATCTTTAGGATTGGAAGATTTAGAAGTAGCCTTCTATTTGGAAGTGGAAGAAAGATTGAAGGGCATCTTAGGGATGGTTGATGAATTTGGGATTTGTCCGTTTAGATGTGCCTGAGCTTGTGATCGAGTAACTGCGTTAGCAGATTGATTTTCTCTATCTCTTCACACAATTGTGATGACATTGCAATGCTTAGAGAGACAAGGTTCAACCATATTGATAACAACATTATTTCTAGGGTAAGCATAATTGACCTTTTCCCCCATATTAGGTTGAGAAGATGAAACTTCTTGACCATGTTTTAGAAATGGTTCTATGAATGCTCTATGATCATTATTTCTCTTATGATTATCAATGGTGATATCTCCCTTATCAATCAGATCTTGAATAGTATGTTTCAAGGGGAAGAAGTTATTAGTTTTGTGACCTTTACCCTGATGGAAATCACATAATTCATTCTCTCTCCACCATTTTGGTTTAGGATCAGAATCAGATTGTCAGATCTTAGGAAAAGAGATGATGTTATTAGCTAGTAGAGTTCTCATAGCTGATTCTAAAGATTCTCCAAGAGGAGTGAACATTCATTTATTATCAGTGGACCACTTTTATATTCTGGCTTCTTTTGAGATTATTCAGGCACCTTTTGTTCTGAAGCTTTTATGGCTTGGGTACCAATAGTTAGATTGAAAGCTGGTGCCTTTGATGGGGCATAGATAGTATCAACAACACCATCTATGACAATGCATTTATTCTTGTTCCAGTTTTTGTTCTTGTCTTTAGAATCAGATCTTGATTCGTACTTGTCCTTTTGAAGTGTGATTTATCTTTTTTTCACAAGTACTTTTTCAATTTTGATCGCATTGTCTACCATCTTATCGAAAGACGTATGATCTTGCATTTGTAAAGGGTAGTTGATCTTTGGAGCAAGATTATTGATGAAGATTTCCAGTTTCTTAGTTTCTGGAATAGGCCTAGCATATAGAGAAAATTTCTTCCTCCATCTCTTGAGAAATGTCAAGAATTGATCGCCTGGATATTGTTTGAGATTGCAGATATCGATCATGGTGATTGGATGTTGAATGTTGTAGGAGTATTGCTGATAGAACAATTTGATCAACTCCTCAAAATTTTTGATAGTAGAAGGAAATCTAGAGAACCAATGAATGGCTGCTCCCCCTAGAGATCAAGGAAAGAGACACATCAGATAGGTTGGTTTGTGCATGAACTCCATAGATTGTGTACAGAATTCTCTAACATGATCATGGGGATTTGAGTGTCCATCATACTTATCATACTTAGGCATCTCCACTCTTTTCGGGAATGGTGGCATGTACAAGTCTTTGTCAAATGGAAAAGGACATAGGGCATCCATGGAGAACTCCTTGGGTTCCTTTTCTTTCTCAAGGTTATTAAGTTTGACTTGCATGGCATGCATCTATTTCATCATAGTTGTGAGTGGAGTTTCTTCCTCATGCGTAATGATATCTTCAACATTAAAGTTGGGAGGAAGTTTAGCTCCTTGATGAACTAATTGTAAGAAGTATGCCTCTCTGTCTTCTTTCAAGAAATGCTTCATCATTCTTTTTAAGTTATCATTGTTTTGATATTGAGCAATTTCTTTAGGTGTGGGTTCCTGATCTGCACCATGTTGAGATTGAGCTCTTTGAGAGCCAAATTTTGTCCCTGCTTGAGACATGGTAGGAGTTCTCCCTGGGATAGATTGATGAGGAGTTTGTTGATTACCCCCGTGAGTTGATGAAGGAGGAATGTAACCAGTTTTTAATCAAAAGTTGCCAAGACCATCATCTTCGTAAAGACCAAAATTGTAGAGTTGCTCAAGAGTTGGACCTACATGAGTAGACAAAGTTTTGGTGTTAAGTGCTTCTCCTGATTTCTTATGAGAGGAAGCTCTAGTTTCCACCATTAACCTTGGGTGAAGCAAAAGAATAAGATGAAGACAACTCAAGAATGAATTGAATCAAGATGATCAGATGACACAACCTTGTCAAGGTTTGATTGATTGAAGCATAGATTTGACTTAGATGAGGGATATTGTGCCCTAGATGTATGGGCAGATGCCCAAAAGATAGCAGACAAGATATCACAACACTTAGTCATTTTGATGATTGATTGAAGATTGATAGTTATGACAAGGTTTTGACACAAGATGATAAAGACTCAAATTGATTAAACAAAAGGCTAAGTCAGATTCAAAAGGTCACTTTAAGAAAATGATTAGATTCTCAGTAGTTTGCTACTTTGTTCTTGACATGGTGATTTGTTTGATAGATTCTAGAAATAGGCTGAAAAAGTTGGATATCTAGCAATTCTGAAAACTTTTTGGCAATTTTTCAAAACTTCTCAAATGACTTTCTGCTGGCTCGTACGACAGTGGGTATAGCATGAAATGACAATTGACCAGCTCGTATGATAGTTGACAACAAGAAAATTGACTTTTGAAAATGACTGGTAGAAACACTCGTACGATAATATACCAGTTACCATACGACACTCAGGGGGTTAGGAAATGACTCTTTCCAAAACTCGTATGACTTTCTAACTCTCTGGGATGACTTTTGACTCCAGAAAGGAATTTCACTTCAATTTTTGCAAATTTTTTGGGTTTTCAGTTTCAGATTGTTTACAAATTTCAATGTCCAGATTTGAGGATTGTAACAGATTTGTTCATTTTCAGTAACTAGATAGATAAGCAAGCATGCAAAATAGCAAGTAAGTGATTTCAAGCATGTCTGAAAAAAATGAACAAGGGCAAAAGAAACCTTGCACATGAACAATCAAGTGATTTATTTGTGCTAATCCTTAGAAGTGCTAATTGTGTATGTTCCAAAAAGTTTTTCCATAACGCATATATTCCTAGAAAATGAAAATTTGGCCTCACTAGGGTTTTTAGTAATGGTTTGACTCTACAACTTTTATGATCCAAGAGGGCGAACTCCAATCCAGGCGCACCAGGGTTTTGACATAGTTTGAGAACTTAATCTTCAAGATCTACTAGGGAGATCTGATAGCCCAACAAGAGACCACACCTGTGGAGATTTCTTCCAATAGGACATTTATATAGCGGTTGTCACTACCACGACAAAAATGGCTATTACCGCTTGAGGTTTTGTCAATGTGGTTGACCTAATTAAGGGAATGTCTAATATGGTTAACCCTCTCTAAAGGTGAATCACAATATATACCACATGGAGACTGGTTCCAGATTCAAGGATCTAAGTTTTAGTTACTACCCAAAAAGGGAGTAGAGCATAATCCTGTAGCCTTTTCACTTTTAACCCAAACGAAGCAGACAGATTAATCTAATATGCTAAGACTAAGATTATCTCACAAAGATCTATGATGTCAACCCCTTATGATCTATCAACCTCTCCAAAGAGAGAATGCATCGATCAAAAGTTGAAGACACACAGATCTAGTAGAATGTGAGATGCCCTCAGTATCCTCCCTACCTACAAGGGTTCCTTCATTGAGAAGAATTTCTTAGGAAATTCACTCTCTCAAGAGCCACAAATAGTGTTCATAGGGCCTATTTACTATGTGTAACAAAGATGCTGAAAGCAAATCTATGTTCATTTTTAGAGCCCAAATGAAATGTGTGATATGGAAAAGAAAGGCACTCAAGCTAGACATGCAAGATGTTCATTTTAATCCAAATCAAAACATTATCAGATGAGAAGGTTACCTTAATTCCTTGCAACACGCTTACTATTTTTTTACCTATTTTTAGCAATTCTTGCACTTTTTCCAATAAAAAACTAGTGAAAATCAATAAAAAATAGAGAATTTCAATTGTTAGGGTTAGTTGTTAGTTGAAATCTAAAAACCAAATTTGACAAACCACCTCAAAAAGTGAAACGATAATTGAACCCTAGCACTGAAACTCATACAATAGTGGGTTACCTTCCAGATGATAATCCATAAGCTCATACGACAATAGGTATCAGATCATATGACAATAGAGCTTCCAGACGATAGTGGGTTTCTGCTTGTGTGATCCTTGATCAAATCAACTATTGTACGATAGTGGGTTTCTCCTGGTATGAGTTTCTGACAAAACTCATACGAAAATTGTATGGACAGAGAATAAAAATCATAGCTTGGAACATAAAAAGATAAGAGAATGATAGAAATTGATAAAATTTGAAGGGAAACCCATTTCAGGGCCCCATGATGGGTGCCAGAAATGTGTGTGTGAATTTTGTACCTGATCTATAGACACAACACTTCAGTAAAACATTAGAGGTTAGTTGAAATCAAAATTATGCAATAAATGAAAAACTAAACTAACCAAGTGATTTACTTCCTTCTAGTAGATGCAAGTATGTATTCTTAGATTATACCAAGATCAATGACTTTGACGACACCTAAACGAAGGATTTGAATGCAAAATCTAGATATGGAATGAATGCAATTAATCTATTTTTTTGGTTTTTTTGTGCAATTAGAATGAGAAATCTGATATGAATCTATGCTAATATGAAAATTGATATGCTAAAATGATCTAACAATAATATTCTAAATGATATGGATACTATGCAAAAATAATGAAAATCTCACAACTCAAATTCTCAAGATCGATTCCTTAGTCTCCAATTTAGCAGCGTGTGTGCAATTCGTGGATGGATTGATCTCAAATGAAGAGTTGAAGCCTTAATTTATAGAAATCCAGGGCTTTGGAGGTGCATGAAAAAAGCCATAAATCACTCAAATAACTCAGGTTGATTTTTGAGTTATTTTTAAATAAAGGATAATTAACTCACAAAAACATGCAAAAGTAGAGTTCAACTCAAAATAGAGTTTAGATTTAATTGATAATTGATAGTTGTCTACTTTTCTGATTGTGCATGTTTTATTTATGAATTAATTTAATAATAAAGTGATTTACTTCCAACTTAACTGATTTTGAAAAATAAAATAATTGATTTATGGGTTAATCAATTATTTTTCAAACTTTTATTCAAAAACAATATTATTAAAAATTGACAACTTGCTTTAATTAATTAAATAAGAATTTAATCAATTATTCATAGGATTTTGGATTTATTGTCAAAATTAAATAATACAATTTAGGAATAAATAGAATTAACTTCAATTAAACAATTAAGTGGCAGGTATTTAATCTAATTAATTAAATATTGAGAATATTCAATTAATTAAACTTTAGGATAAACTGGATTTATCACCAAATAATCATTAAATTAAAGATAATTATGATAAATAGGAATATTGCTAGGAATATTCCTTGAGGCAGAATTTATGATAATCAATTAGGATTCGATGATGTTCAGATGTGCCTTAGGTTAGGACTTTGATGTCGATTTCATTTGAATTGTCGATGTAGGAGGTTAATGAACTTATAGCCCATTTTTGGGGTATTACACTTCCCTCTTATACATTTTGAGATCTTTGTGCTAAAGTCTTTAAAACTCTGTTCCAAGCAACCAATGCTCTGATACCAATTGTTAGAATAACTGAGAGGAGGGGTGAATTAGTTATCCATAGTCCCAATCACAAAATGTATATCCAAAAATAATTTACTAAATCTTTTGCAGCTCGGTAACATAAAATAGTATTTTGTCTATGCTTTTACTGATTACCAGTTAATAACATATAGTTCTTACTGATCAAATCCAATATGCAACATGTAAAGTACGACAACAAACAATCATCACAATCAAAATATAACAAAAGAGATTTAATGTGAAAACCCTATGAAGGGAAAAACCACCTAGGACCGACAACTCAAAAGTTGTTCACTCTTCTGAAGTGAGGTCGGTGAAGACCCAACCCTGTTAAAGGTTAGAAACACACTGTGAGGTGTGACCTTGTTAGAGGATTTTAGACTAACTGTTATCGTCCAACCAACATTCACTATGGGGTTGACAGGATAACAAATGTACACTCTATGAATGACATTACAAGACTTTCTAGTCCACTATGTTAAGAGATTTATCTATTTACAATGGTTAAAATGTAACAGCAGTTGATCTGATTAAAACACAACTTCAATTGCAGATTATTAGATATATGTTAATCTCATTCAAATCCTCTAATCAGTATATAAATTCCATTTCAATCAATATTTAGTACCTTACTGTCGCTCGGTAATAACTTTCTGACGTTCGGTAATCTTTACAGTTCAGTTATCCTTAACTAGTCTGATCAGCCATGCATGAAGCTTGTTCATGTGATATCTCTACAGTCTCCTTCTTTCAACATGTTTTTCATAATGAAATCCTAGTCTCTTAAATAGATGAGTAAACTATTTTAATTTCATCCATAAGATTTTTCCGCTTAATCTCCTTTCTTGATTTTGCTACTTTAAACCTTCCTCGGCTGATTTGTCAGTAACACGTTTTGTTTCAATCCCTTAGCTCTTCTTAAAATTATGTTAGCCATCAATCTTCATAACAAACATTATCTTCAACTTTGATTTTGAGGTACTTTACAGCTCATCAACTTCCATCGGCTAAACTAATCATTTAGTTCTTTTCTTCTACTCAGTTAACAAAGAAATGTGTCAGTGAACACAAGCTCAATTTATACTATGCTCGGTATACACTACACTGCGTCGGTGTATACTAAAATGCTTCTTTAACTGACAACACTGCTTTGTGCATTTTTCTCTATCCTTCATCATAGATGAATGCAACATAATCAAATCAATAACATAAGGTCATAGACTCATTCATAAGTTACCCAATGTATTCCTTATCCTTATCTATCATATCCATCTTCCTCATGTAGATATATCTGTTCTTCATATCTTTTCTTCTTCTTTCTACAAATGTTTGGGTATAGTAACTTACAAGATAAGTATTGTTAAAACTAGTTGACATCAATGACAACATATTAGTGATTTAATCATCTTACATATCTAATCAGCAACTCAGTGATCTTAAATCAAAGATCTTCAAGTCATAAAATTTATTCAAATCAGTGGTAGTTCATCACTTTATGTTTTTCATCTTTCTATCCTTCCTATTCTACTTGTTGTGGTCCCACAACCATGCTCCCCATTCTAGGCTTTTTAAGCCTCAAGGGCCCCCCTTTTTCTTTCTACTTATTTTACTTTTGTCTTTGGTTTCTTTCCCTTAGTTGTTTTTGTCATTTTTCGGCTCTTTCGGCCTTGTCTCCCTTTTGCATTTTCAGATTTCTGAAAGTGAGAAAATCTCGAAGGAGAAAGGAGTTAAACGTTGCCTTGTTTTTGACCTTTTTGGTCTTGACACCCTTTCAAACTTTTCGAAGGTCCGAAAAACTGGAGGTTCAACTCTCACAGGGGAGTCGGCCTTTAAGGTTTTTCATCCTTTTAGAGGTCTGACACCCTTGAAAAGGCTGAAACACTGACTTTTGAGGTTCTTACGTTAGCCACCCAAAAGGCCTATATAAAGGGCAAAGGGTTTTAAAACCCTCACTTTTGCGCTCACTCCTCCGCTTCCAGCTAGTTTGCTCATCGCTCATCGCCTTTTTGTCATCTTGGTCTCATCTCCTCACTATTCATCCTTGAGTTCATCATCTTCTAGGTTGGTGGTCTTTCCCCCTCTTTTGTTTGTGTTTTGGGTCTTAGATTAGGGTTCTTACTTTTGGCCTTTTCAGCTTGTCTTAGTTTTGTAGGTTTTTGTCTTTTCAACCTTTTCAGCCTTTTTCTTAGGTTTAGGTTGTTTGGAGTTAGCCTTTTTGGCCTTGGGGTTCATCAAGGTAGTTTCCTTGCATCCTCTTGATGAGTTTGTGGTCAAACTCATCATCGGACTCATTTTTGAGTCTGACTAAGAAGCCCTAGTTTTGGACCTTCAGGGTCCAAAACTCTCAAATGACTTGCAACAACAAATTCTCCAAGTGCTGAGGGCACCTTTCGGCATTTTGGTGTTGTCGCACACTAAAACATTCATACCTCTAAAGCACCAAAATTAGATCTTGCCCAAAATATTCAAGTGCACCTTCAGCATTTTTGGCCTTTTCAGCCTTATCACACACTGAAGGTGTATCAATCCTCAGATCACCAAACTCTTCAAGATGCTACTAGAAACCCCCTCCTTGGCCTTTTCAACCTCTTCAGCTATGTCAGCCTATAGGGGTTCCTCACCTCTGATTCACTGAAAGAGCCTAGAGTACAACAAAGAAGATATTTTTGACATTTTTGGCCTTTTTGGCCTTTCAGAGGTCCAACACCTCTGAAGGTTTGAAAGGCCGAAATTACCTCCCCTACCCCTTTTTGAGCTTAAAGTTGGTGATGTACTTTGTTTTCTAAGTTTTTCTTCCCACCATGTTACTAATTCATGTCTTGTCCTCTCTACAGATATGGCCAAAAAGGTACTGGCATCACCAGTAATGAAGTATTAGTTCAAAGGCTATCATCCACCTTCCAAAGTGACTGACTTGCACACAAGAATAATAGATACAGACATTGGGAATGTAAGCTAGAATGAATACCTGAATAAGTTTGCTTAGCCGGTGGGATGCTCAGAGGACTGCACTTCATTATTCCATTACTCTATGGTGAATGCAGTGGCTCACCCAGTTTCCATCTAATCGACATACCTAATTAGCACACTAGCTAGTAACTACGTGCCGGATGAGTGAATGGTAAAGAAAAGTGTTGGTGAAGTGGTCTTAGACTTGAGGCTCGACAACATTAATGATGTTTTCCATCTACCCAAGGGGGTGGACAAGTTCTTTACTTTCAACATCAACAAGGGAATGAGATTCTACAATAAGGACATACAAAGGGCTCACAACATTGTCAATAATGAGTACATGATGCATCCATTGCCCAAGAACAAGTTGGATAGAATTGATATGAGAAGAGGGTATATGAGAGAAGATATCTAAGTGGCCATAACAATGATCAGCAGGGTGTACGGGCTGCCTAAGTCCTCTCAATTGGAGACTTGGATGGTCTTCCTAATCCAAAAGATTAAAGAAAGACAAGAAAGGTTCAATTAGGCCTCCATTTTAAGTCACAATTTGGATGAGCAATTTGTTCAGGTTAAGACAGACCCTCATTTTTACATGACCTCCTATGTTGTGTACCTACTAGCCGCTAGGGTAGTTTACCTAGGTTTAATCAAAGTTGGAGCAATCAGAGAATAGAACACCTAGCCATTCACATTATATCCTCAACTGGTGAGGAAGGACTTCTACATGCATAATAGCCTGAACTTCAAAATAGTCAATGATGCTTTCATTTTCACCATCATATGCTCCATTGAGGGAGACTATGCCAAAAGGCTATCTACAGAAGCAACAGCTACAGTAAAGGCCATTGGGGCATTTTATATACAATTCTAGAAATTTACTTACATTCAGATGGCAGGGAGCACCTTGGTGCCCAAAAATTTACCAAGATACCCTCCTGATAGGGTAGTTCTCCTAGAGATAGCAAGGTAGCTATTTGATGCTCATGAACACATCAAGCACAAGAAGAAGCATTGCTAGGATTTGCCTATTTCCATTGGCTCCCACTATGTACTAGACATGAAAGTTTGTAAGTCTTTGACTGGAGAATGGGATGAATTCCCATTGTCAACCTACAATTTGGTAAGGCCTCAGTTTGATCCCATTGGTACATATAGCCACATAATGGGAAGGCACTATGTTCATGAGTTGCACGTGGAAGACCATTGGGAAAATTGTTTTGATGACTATGAGGTAAGGGTCCTTGATTACTAGTGGATGAGTCTAGAGATGGCTCAGGGCACCATTTCATTGAGGATTCTGTAGAAGGCAGTAGATGCTGACTTAGACAAAATTTTGGATTCTATATACAATAAAGACAAGGTGTTCATAAGGGCCATTTTAAATGTAGAAGTGGATCAAGATGAGAATGACAATATGGATTTTAGAGCCTGACATGTGATTAAGTTGACTAAATCTTGGATTGCTCATCCTTTCCCAATGCAACTGGTCCCCATGAAGCAACTCCTAGAGAAACCCTATCAAGAAAAGAAGGGAGAAAAGATACTAAAACCATAGTTCAAAGAGGCTGCTCCTCTGAAGCTAGAAACTATATATCAGCATGAGCACCCCACTATATATCATTTGGCCATGCACTCCAAGAAAGTAAAAACTAGGATGACTGGAAGTATTGCACCACCAGAAGTACCTTCATCTAGTGATCATGATTCACCAGGCTTGGCAAAGAAAACCAAATTCAAGATTATAGGACCCAAGTCATTTAGAGTAATCAAGGGTCATGTGTACAAGAGAAAGAGAGGCTCAATGCCCACACAAATGGATTACTTGGTGGAGGACGATGAAGATGAGCTGGATGAAGTTCCCCTTAGTATGAGGACCTGGTCTGCGGGATTCTTGAAGAAAAGGAGGATAATGGATGATGATCCTAAGGATGCTGAAGGGGCTACACAGGGAGAGCCAATAAATCTAGATGCCCTCGGTGATACATAGGGATTCATGGTTTCAAGGAGTCTAAACAAAAAGCTCCTATGTGGTTTACAAGTATTTTTAGTGGCATGGGAGAGGGTCTACAATAGGGACCTCAAGGACGAGATGATGTTGACATGACTGAGGCCCAAAGGAAACTGCAAAGCCATAAAAGGACTCTTCTATTGGGGTCACCCCAGAAGAAGATGTAGCTACATAGGTCCCATTGGATTCATCCATTCCACCTCTGCCTCCACCTTGGCCTTGAACTCCTCCTACAGTTCCACTTCAAGAGCCTCCCACTACCCTACTTTCCACTCTAGTACAAACCACTCTGTTGCCTCAACAACCTTCTTCATCCCATGTTCCCCTTTCAACTCCACCTCCAACAGCCCATTCAACCACTCCCCTTGTGTCTCCCACACCTTCCTTGATCAATATTCTTCCCCAAGTTCATGTGCCCTTACCCCATGTTCATAGTGAATTAGTGCCTCAGAGCTCACAGGAGCTGGAGAAAGAAGCAAAAGTCACTACCAAAGAGAAGATGGAAGAAGATCATATAGGATCCAAGGAGCCAGATGACAAGGGAGAATCATAGGTAGAAGAAGAGCCACATCTTGAAGAAGAGAAGCAACAAATAGACACAGAGGAACAAATGCCTGATGAGCAGCAAACAACTGATGATGAGGAATGCACACAGGAGGAGGGTGGACAAAGTACTAAAGATGAACATGAAATGGAGAAAGAAGAGGAGAGTCAAGAGGAAATAGAAACAAGGTGCCTGATAGGTTCTTCCACACTGGATGCTCTCTATGAGCCATTGAATGCATTCTCAAATCCCACATGGTTTACCAAAGATGTACAGCTAAGAGTCAGAGTGTACATAGATGATGAGCTTGATATGACCATGCTAGGGCATGCTTTCCATCAAGAAACACCAATTCCCCAAGCAAGGACAATGTCTTATGTCACTCAAGACCAATTGGGAAGATGGAAAGCATAGGTGGTTGTTCCTATAATGGATGTTAGTGCAAATGAGATGACTTTGGATGACTATGTGTTGGAGGTAGATTTGGGGGAGCCCACTAGAGAAGGTAGCAAAACCTTGGCTACATTGGAATTGAAGCATGCTTTAGGCTTCATGAATAAAGATGAAGAGAGGATAAAGGCTCTGGTAGAGTAGAATGAAGCTATGAAGAAATTCATTTTGAAAACATTGGGTCCAATTGACCCAGATAACCCCGAGGCCTCATTACAAGCAATTTTGGAGAAGAAGGGGGATATAGATATAGATATTCCACCATCTTTTGTATAGGCTTGTGCCAATTGGAAGTTAGATTTTGAACAGTTTTCCAGCCTTTACCTTAGGAGGATCCTAAGGCCCTTTCGAAACATTTTGGCAGGGATAACTTCCTTGGTGGAAATCATGAGTGAGGAAAATGGTGTAGAGGAAACCATCCTTAATTAGCAAAAGGTGTTGGATGAGCTGACAAGGATAAGGAAGCAACACTTCCAGGTATTGATGAAGATATATGAAGGATCAGAATTGGATAATTTTGAAGAGTGGATCAAAGATATAGCTATGGCATTGGCCATATTTGAAAAGGTTCTCAAGAGGTTGAACAAGAGAAGGGATGACAACACGCTTTTTGAAAAGGAGCTGCAGGAGTTCTTTGAAGGCTGAGACTTGGATTTGTTTGATGAAGATGATAATAAGACTATGTATTCAGTAAATGACATCATCAATCAGTACCTAGGCATATTCTGAGGGGTGAAGACTAAAGAAGACCTCCAGCAGATGTTTTACTAGGAGGAAATTCATAAAATGCTATCTTGTGAAGAAGAGATAAAAGCTTTTGCGCAAGAACTAACTAACTTTCGAGATAGGCAGCAAGAGATCCTTCAAGGGATTAAGATGCCAGACTTTGATGAGGTGCTAGAGATAGTGGATAGATTCAAGAAAGAACATCTAGAAGTGCCTCCTAGCCAGTAAGCCTCTACTCTAAGATCTACCAAATTTTGTGTACAAAAAATCAAGTTTTGACACTTAGCCATTTTTGCAGAGCCTGATTTTTGGCATTTCGGCCATGTGGGTTTTTCAACCTTTGAAAAGTTCACAAGTCCAAAATTTTGGAGATAAAGGACTTGGTACTTAGTCAATTTTGGGTGTGGAGTTTTTTGGAACAACTGTCGGGATTTGGTCATTTTTTGGCACATCCAAAATTTAACTTTAGTTATCTCAGAGATCATTTTCCAGTCATTTGGGATTTCTTTTGGGGATAATTTGTGCATGATTTTGGGATCTCTTCTAGTTGGGTGCATGTGGAGAAGCTGGAGCCAAGGATCAAGGGCAGAAACATGGAGATTATCAAGAGCATGCATGAGTTCCAGCTCCATTTTTGAGTTGTTTAATGCCTAATTTATTCAAATCTTTATAATGGACGAGGATGAATTCCATGCTAGGATAGTTTAGGTATGCTTTAGAAGTAGTTTCTTTAATGCAATCTTTAGTCTAGATTTACTTTCAAGTTTTAGTTGCAATGAAACCCTAGTTGTGAAAATAAGAGCCCAACTCTATAAATTGTAATAAAATGATGTAATGAGGGTCAACTTGATGATTAATACAATAGATACAATTGTTTCTTCATTCATGGTTTGATTTATCTGCTATCTATGTGAAATTTGTGAATGTGTGAATTGCTCATTCTTTATTTCAAAGAGCCAATTGGTTGTTTAATGGTTTTGAGTCTTTGATCTTTTAGTTTGGTGTTTGTTGGTATTGCATGGCTATGTTGTGACAAATTTTTGAGAAGATCATTCTTTGGTGCTTGAAGATTAACTTGTCTCACATGTGTGCACATCTGGGGTGGCTTTGTGATCTGATGATTTTTGGCTTATCATATGTATGCATTTGTTCAAATTTCATTGATGATTGCATCCACTCAGCTGAAGATTGTGACATGATCTAATCTTTGTTTTGTGGGTTTCTTCATCTTTTTGGTTATTTAGTTCACATGGTGGAGTGATGCTAGCATATTTGCAATAGGTTTCTTTTTAGAAAATTCATTTAAAATCTCTTCTTACCCTACATCTTCTAACCCTCTTTGCAAGTCATTTTCAGTAGATTAATTAAATTAGCATTGCTTTATCCTTAAATATGAAAATCGTATCAAAAAAGAGAGAACTTTTTGGTTTCCTAAAGTTTATTTTATAGTTTCCCTTGAGAGAAGAACTAGCAAAGGCCTCCTTGTTAAAAAATTCACACTTTTCTTTCGTTGAGCTATCCAAGCGTTTGAGACCCAACTAGAAGGAACCTTGAGATTGATTTCGTCGGTCTTCCAAGAGGGAAGTTACTTGCACATATTCCTGGCCGTTGTCTTCATGTAAAAATGATGCTCAACAAAAGTGGTGCTAGAAGGAGGGCCCTCGAAAGGGACACCCTAGAATATTGGATCATTCTCTCCCAAGAGATTTCAACAAGTTGTTAGATCTTCGGCCAACAAATGGGAGTTCCTTGAACTTATAGAGTTTCACAGACCTCGCAGCAGCAAAAAAAAGCATGAAGAGGATACTTCAAATCATCAGAATCTTCCTCCAATTCCAACCATTGGTCCATTCATAGAAAACAATCGACTTCCAATACAACAAGCCCCAAGGATTAATCTGGTGCTGGCTCCGTATGTTGTTTCCCCACCATTGTCCATCACATACCCGGGATATGATATGCATAGGGATGCCTTGTGTGAACAAAAGGTAGTATCCCCATGGACAATGCCAATTTCTTCAGTTCATCAGAAGTTAGCTATGCCCAAGGATGTCCCAGCATGCATCAATGAGATTATGAATATAGGGGGGAGTTTGACAATAAACAAACTCTAGATCTTGAGAGTTCCCAGGCCCATTTTAGTGCCATGGTTTTTGAGTCATACGATCCAGGTTCAAATGGAAATTTGGTAAATAATGCTTCAAAGGAAGAGTTCATCTTCCCATTCAATCAAGAAAACCAACCAGAGTATTTTGAAGTCCATGCTTTCCAGAACAACAATAGAAATACCTATAACTTGAGGAGCAGAAGAGAGCCTTTGACAGATGACATTCCTCCAAGTATGTAGCCCACTCCACCTGATCTAAAGGCTAGTAATAATCCTACGCCCTTGAGGGGGCCTAGTGCCACTGTTGCTTAGACAACACAATATCAACCTACTATGTTGATAAATCCAGTCTGGGCCAATGAAACATATAGTGTAGTAGAGGAACTGAAGAAAGTTAGAATGAATATGTCAATGTTTGATATGCTACAAATTTGTCCCACTCAAAGAGAGGCTCTCTTGAAGTCCTTGGATCATTCCAAATCAGCCTCGTCCAACAATAATGCTAGGAATGTATCTAACATAAATGTCGTAGAGGCAATGCCGACTATATTCAAAGATAGGGTAGAAGTGCCCCCATTCCTACTTAGTCTCAAAATATTTGGAAGGAACTTGCACAATTGTTTGATTGATTCAAGAGCTTCATGTAATGTGATGCCATTTCCCATATGCCAAAAGTTGGGGATGAACCCCCAATTGACCAACAAGGTAGTGATCCAAATCGATAAAACCAAGGTCAAAGTTATCGGGGTCCTGAAAGATACATGCATATAAATGATGGCTGACCCCAAGATCCAAGATTACATTGACATACATGTGGTGGACATCCTAAAAACTTATGGCATGCTGCTCAACTGAGAATGGACCCAATCTTTGAGAGGGTGGTTCTCCACGGACTTTACCCAACTTTGGTTTTCATGGAAAGGGCTCAATAACTAGATTAAGATAGATGTGGAACCCAAGCTCAAATAAATGATAACCAAGTACAACACACCAAATGAGGTTTTATTCTCACAAGTTGACTTGGGAGGGTACTGTTTTGACAAAGCATTTGCATTTCAGCTCAAGGAAGAAGAAGACTCGGATAGTAGCCCTGTTCAGGGGTTAATAAATGTGGAGATCCCTAAAGAGATTATCACAAAATTCATAAATGATATGACAAATAATACGAGACATCTGGGCCAAGATGCTAATCCCAACATACTAATGCTTCCTAGGTACTATCATCTTCATCAGATGAACCACTCAGAGTTTACATGCCAAGACTGCCAAGAGGCAGTGGTCTAAGTTGTAAACTAGATATTCGATGTATCTAAACCTCCCCAAAATATAGCGACATGTTTGAGTGAGGAGGAATTTCCCCTCAAGGAAGAAACTTAGGGTCCTATGGCCGAATGCTTTATACAAGAGGAATGGAGCTCTTCTCATGATAGTTGCCTACCTCCGTGCCATGAGGTTTGGCACAATGTCAAGAACAAACAAAAGATGAAGTGGGTTCCACTTTCAAAAAGAGAAATTTTAGATGAGGGAAAGTCAAAAAATCCAAACAAAGAAGGCCTATCATCAGCCATGGCCCCCACAGAACCCCAAACCAAGGCACCTATGCTAGAGGTAATCCCAGAACCCCAAGTCAAAAAATCTACCAACAAAAATCATTCACTTTGGAAACTTCGGTTCAATGGCTCCAAGTGCAAGCTGGGGGTAGGAGCTGGGATCAAATTAGTCAACCCTCGTGGGGGTTCATACTATGCTACCTATTGGTTGTAATTCTATTGTACTTAAAATTTTTCCGAGTACGAGGCTCTAGTCTGGGGTCTCCTCTTGGCACATGAAAAGAAAGTGAAAGCAATAATAGTGGAAGGTGACTCACAATTGATATTTTGGCAGATCAAGAGCTAGTATTCTTGCACCAAAAAATGATTGGTCTTGTACCACAACTGCATCTGGGACCTAATCAAAGATTTTGAAGCCTTTAACATTTGGAGCACCCCAAGAATAAAGAATACTATTGCTGACACTTTAGTAGTATCTGTAAGTTCCCTACAACTGCTAGAGAAATCCAAATTGAAGAAATTATCCATGGAACTGGCGGCTATACTGGCCATCCCTAACAACATCAAAAACTTCTAGGTATTTCAATATGATCAACAAATATTGGAATTCATTATGAACGCAGGGATCTTTGACAAGAAGAGAATTGATGAAGAAGAGGATGAAATAGAAGAGTCAGATGACTTAGGGATTTTGAACTTGAAAACAAATTCCATTCCAAAAGGTATGGTAGCTCTAGAGAGGATTTTTGATAAAGATGAACATGCTCGAGAAAGAGGGAAAACACTAGTAGTGGGTGGAGATGATTGCGAGCTCTACAACTTGGGTACACAACTTGAACCTAGGGAGGTTTGTATAGGCAAAGTTGTCACACTAGAGGAAAAGAAATAGATGGTCGAGTTATTCACTAAATACAAAGATGTCATAGCATTGTGCTATGAGGATTTGAAAACCTATGACCCTAGTGTTATTGTCCACAACATTCCACTGAACACAGATGCTAAACCTTTTTACCAGAGGAAAAGACTAGTGAACCTTATGATCGAGCTAGTGATTCAAAATGAAGTGCAAAATTTTCTTGATGCCAAGATAATTTTTCCCATCTAGCATTCAACTTGGGTTGCCAATCTTGTCCCTGTGAGGAAGAAAAGCAGAGAGGTTCAGCTCTGCATGGACTTTAGGAATTTGAATAGGTCCTCTCAAAAGGATAACTATCCTTTTCCCTCTCTAGATGAAGTGTTATAGGTGGCCAATGATTCCCAAATGATTTCCTTTTTGGATGGCTACTCGGGGTGCAACCAAGTCATGGTGAAGGAAGAAAATCGCCTAAAGACAACCTTCACTACAAAATGGGGGATATTTGCCTATCATCGCATGTTGTTTGGTCTAATCAACATAGGAGCCACTTTCCAATGGGCTATGGATGAGGCATTCAAGGGTCTAGTTAACAAATGCATTGTTATATATATGGATGATCTCACAGTTTTCTCCAGAAGCTGGGGGGACCACATTAAAGATTTGCGAAAGGTTTTTAAGAGGTGTCAATGTTATGGGATTTCTTTGAATCCTAAGAAGTGTATCTTTGGGGTGACTCAAGGAAAATTTCTTGGGCACATCATATCTGAGACATGCATCTCAATTGACCCCAAAAGGGTTGAAGCTATCCTCAAATTGGTCCTGCTAAATAGTAGGAAGGAATTGAAGTCTTTTTTTTGGGAAAATCAATTTCGTCAAGAAGTTCATCAGTGGGTTTGTAGAAATAGTGTGTCCTTTAAATGATATGTTGAAGAAGGATGCTAAAATAAAATGGAGCACCCCAACCAAGGAGGCCTTTGATGAAATCAAGACATCCATTGCCACTGCTCCAGTCTTGGTTAGTCCTGATTATCTTCTAGCATTTAAAGTCTATTCATTTGCTTCAGAACATTCATGTGCAATAATCCTCATGCAGAAGAAAGAGGGTGAAGATGAAAGGCTGATTGCTTTCATGAGCTATCCACTAAATAATGTAGAACTCAAATAGCCTAATTTGGATAAACAATCTTTTGCCTTGGTCAAGGCTATCAAGAAATTTAGACACTACATACTTTAGAGTAAGGTCATTGCTATTGTTCTGGATCCAGCAATCAAATCCTTACTAATGCAAAATGAACTCAGAGAATGAAGAGGCAAATGGATGGAAATATTGTAGGAATTCAACATTGAGATCCAACCAATGAAATTGGTGAGAGTCAAGGCCTCACCAAGATTATGGATGAAACAAAACAAGGTTTGGTGTGCCAGGTGTACACCAATGAAGGAATAGTCACTGACATATGGTATCAAGACATAGTCTACTACTTGTGCAAAAAAGTTGCCCAGATGGATTGAATGGTTCCCAGTGGAGAGCACTTAAGAATAAGAGCAATTCATACATGCTAAAAAATGGGAACCTCTACAAATGCAATTATGATGGATTGTATCTACGATGTTTAGATTGAACAGAAGCTGAACTAGTTCTCACAAAATTTCATGATAAGTACGGTACTAGACATGGATCGGTAGAAGCTACAGCTCATCAAATACTAAGATCTAGATATTACTAGCCAAATTTGTTCAAAGATACTCACGAGCATGTGCGCTCTTTCCATGTTTTCCAAACTAGTGCCATTCAAGAAAGACATCTGGTGATGCCCTTACAACCGGTATACAAAGTGTGCCCATTCGCCCAATGGGGGCTAGATTTTGTGGGAATGATCAATCCTCCATCCTCAATAGGCCACTGATACATCTTGACTACAACTGATTACTACACACATTGGACAGAGGCACAGGTTATGAAAAATTGTACCACTGAGGTGATCACAAAATTCCTAGAGGAGTTCATCATCATGAGGTTTGGCATGCCTTTTTTCCTGGTATGTGACAATGCCCCCTACTTTTAATTTGCAAGTCTCATTCAATGGACCTTCGAGAATGAAGTAATTCTAAAATTATCATCCAATTACTACCTACAAGGGGACAGAGTTGTTGAGTCAACCACCAAGAACTTGACAATGGTAATCAAGCGTCTTTTGGATGACAATCCTAGGGACTAGCACACCCAGTTGAAATATGCTCTATGGACAGATTGTGTCAGAGTCAAGAATGCCTTAGGGACCTCTCCTTACCAGTTAGTCTACGGTCTGTAGCCCATATTTCTGATGAACCTAAAAATACAAATCTTGAGATTCATGGATCAATACGTCAAGGGTGAGGATCGGGTGCAGATTCGCCTCATGAATTTGTTGAACCTTGAAGAAAAATGAATCATGGCCTTGGAACACATAGCCAAACACCAAGTTTTTGTCAAGCGATGGTTTGACAAAAGAGAAACCATAAAAGCCTTCTAAATTTCTGATCTGGTCTTAATGTGGGACAAAGAAAAAGAAAAACTAGGTAGCCACACCAAGTTCCAACATCTGTGGATAGGCCCTTTCCAGATCGCAAAAATCCTAGGGGAGAATACCTTAAGGATTACTTCTCTTGATGGGGAATTGGTCCTATTACTAGTCAATGGCCAGTTTCTGAAGCATTATTTTGGGTCTTGATTGGCCCCTTGTACTTTATTCTATATTCTTGTACTATATTATTTTGTTTTCTATCAGTCTTGTCATCTGTGTCTTTCTTGGGGTCTTTATTTGCAAGGGGGTAGGTGCTTTCAATGTTTTGTGGTCCATTCCATGTAGTCCAGGTAGTAGATACGAGTTTCCCATGGTCAAAACCTTGGAAGTAGTTCCATTTTGTAGTGAGCCAGAGACAACGATCGGAGGTAAGATTCTTTCTTTTCAGACTTCTCGAGAAAGTTTACCAGAATCAACCATCCTCAACACTAAAGCACATTTAAAAAAAAATCCCAAGCCACGAGCTTCTCAAAATAGGATTCCAATCTGCACTGGGAGATGCCCATGGTCATGAAGGAAGCTTGAAAGTCAGAACCCTTTCCTAGCTAAAATGCAAACTAAAAGAAAAGAGTAGGAAAATAAAAGGAGGAATGCATAAGGACAAGATAAACAAAAGAATGCTCAAAACTAGGATAACACAGTCTAAGTTCTACCCTAGTTTTCAAAAAAGAATAGAATAAGAGAAATGAATGATGTTTTATGAAGCTACAAGGAGCATCAAAGCAGACCACATTGAAAAAAAAATTATGATAACAAGGTTCTTTCAAAAGGATCAGTTTAAAATTGAAGCAAATCAAGTCTAAGAGCCCTCCTATGAAGTCTAAGAACTTCTACCAAAGCTCATCTGCAGTTGGGGAAGGGTAACTTTAGCAACCTCTATCAGGGCTATCAATGCCTACCTGGCAATAGAGAAAGGTTAAATTGACTTATAGCTAACTTTGGATTGGTGGGCAGTGATCTGACAATGATGGGATGATCATCAATGAGAGCTCATGGCGAAGGGTTTCCAAGGAGATTTGAACACATGCATTCACACACTGGATGTAGACATTATGGTTTTCTCTACCTTGATGATGATAAGAAACATGCTCAATCTGAAGATTTTTGTACTTGGCTCATTGTGAATCAGGATTGTCTCCGGATGGACTAGCTCTGGGAAGCTTGGGTTGTTTCCATTTTTTTTTTTGGGCTATTTGTTTTGGTCCAACAACCACGCTCCCCATTCTAGAATTTTTAAGCCTCAGGGCCCCCCTTTTGCTTTCTGCTTGTTTTTCTTTTATCTTTGGTTTCTTGCCCTTAATTTTTTTTGTCAGTTTTTGGCCCTTTCGGCCTTGTTGCCCTTTCTCACTTTTGGATGTCTGAAAGTGTGAAAATCCTGAAGGAGAAAGGAGTTAAACACCACCCTATTTTTAACCTTTTCGGCCCTAACACCCTTTCAGACTTTTCAGAGGTCTGAAACCCCAAAGGTCTGACTCTCGCAGGAGAGTCGGCCTTTCAAGTTTTTCTACCTTTTGGAGGTTCAACATCCTCGAAAAGGCTGAAAGGCCAACTTTTGGGGTGCTTACGTCAGCTACCCAGAAGGCCTATATAAAGGGTGAAGGGTTTTAAAACCCTCACTCCTCTGCCTCTAGCCAGTTTTCTCGCCACTCGTTGCCTTTTCACCATCTTGGTCTCATCTCCTCACTAGTCATCCTTGAGTTCATCATCTTCTAGGTTAGTGGTATTTCCCCCTCTTTTGTTTGTGTTTTGGGTCTTAGATTAGGGTTCTTTCTTTTAGCCTTTTTGGCTTGTCTTAGTATTGTAGGTTTGTGTCTTTTCAGCCTTTTTGACCTTGTCCTTAGGTCTAGGTTGTTTGGAGTTGACCTTTTTGGCCTTGGGGGTCATCAAGGTAGTCACCTTGCATCCCCTTGATGAGTTTTTGGTCAAACTTGTCATCGGACTCATTTTCGAGTCAGACTGAGAAGCCCTAGTTTCGGACCTTCGGGGTCCGAAACTATCAAATGACTTGCAATGATGAATTCTTCAAGTGCTGAGGGAACCTTTTGGCATTTTGGTGTTGTCGCACACAGAAAAATTCATAATTCTAAAGCATTGAAAGTAGACCTGGCCAAAATACTCAAGTGCACCTTTGGTATTTTCGGCCTTTTTGACCTTATCGCATGCCAAAGGTGTATCAATCCCTGGATCACCGAACTCTTCATGATGCTACTAGAAACCCCCTCGTCAACCTTTTCGACCTCTTAAGCCTTGTTGGCCTATGGTTTTTCCTCACTTTTGATCCATCGAAAGAGCCAAGAGTACAACAAAGAAGCTATTTTTGACATTTTTGGCCTTTTTGGCCTTTCGAAGGTCCAACACCTCCGAAGGTCTGAAAGGCCAAAATTACCTCCTCTACCCCTTTTTGGGCTTAAATTTGGTGATGTACTTTGTTTTCTAAGTTTTTTCTTCCCACCATGTTACTGATTCATGTCTTGTCCTCTTTGCAAATATGGTCGAAAAGGTACTGGCATCACCAGCAATGAAGTATCAGTTCAAAGGCTATCATCCACCTTCCAAAGTGATTGACTTGCACACAAGAATAATAGATACAGACATTGGGAATGTAAGCTAGAATGAATACCTGAATAAGTGTGCTCAGCTAGTGGGACGCTTAGAGGACTACACTTTATTAGTCCATTTCTCTCTGGTGAATGCAGCAGCTCACCTAGTTTCCATCCAATCGGTAGACCTAATCAACACACTGGCCAGTAACTACATGCCAGATGAGTGAATGGTAAATAAAAATGTTGGTGAAGTGGTCTTAGACTTGAGGCTTGACAACATTGAGGATGTTTTCCATCTGCCCAAGGGGGTGGACAAGTTCTTTAATTTCAAAATCAACAAGGGAATGAAATTATACAATAGGGACATATAGAGGGCTCACAACATTATCAATAATGAGTACTTGATGCAGTCATTGCCCAAGAACAAGCTAGATAGAATTGATATGAGAAGAGGGTATATGAAAGAAGATATCTAGGTGGCCATAAAAATGATCAACAGGGTGTACGGGCTGCCTAAGTCCTCTCAACTAGAGCCTTGGATGGTCTTCATAATCCAAAAGATTAAAGAAAGACAAGCGAGGTTTGATTGGGCCTCCATTTTAAGTGAAAATTTGGATGAGCAATTGGTTTGGGTTAAGATAGACCCTCATTTCTACATGACTTCCTATGTCATGTACCCACTAGTCGCTAGGGCAGTTTACCCAGGTTTGATCAAAGTTTGAGCAATCGGAGAACATAACACCTGGCCATTCTCATTATATCCTCAACTGGTGAGGAAGGACTTCTACATGTATAATAGCCCAGACTTTAGAATAGTCAATGATGCTTTCATTTTCGCTATCATACGCTCCATTGAGGGAGACTATACCAAAAGGCTATCTATAGAAGAAATAGCTAAAGTAAAGTCCATTAGGGTGTTTTATATACAATTTAGGACATTCAATTACATTCGGGTGGTAGGGTAGTTCTCAAGATACCTTCCTGACAGGGTAGTTCTCCTAGAGATAGCAAGGTAGCTATCTGATGCTCATGCACACATCAAGCACAAGAAGAAGCATTGCTGGAATTTTCCTATTTCCATCGGCCCCCACTGTGTACCAAACATGAAAGTCTATAAGTCTTTGACTGGAGAATGGGATGAATTCCCATTGTCAACCTACAATCTAGTAAGGACTCAGTTTGACCCCATTGGTACATACAACCACATAATGGGAAGGCACTATGTTCATGAGTTGCACATGGAAGACCATTGGGAAAATTGTGTTGATGACTATGAGGTAAGGGTCTGTGATTACTGCTGCATGAGTTTAGAGCTGGCTCAGGGTGCCCTTTCATTGAGGATTCCATAGAAGGTGGTAGATGTTGACTCAGACAAAATTCTAGATTCAATATACAATATGGACAAGGTGTTCACAAGGGCCATTTTAAATATAGAAGTGGATAGAGATGAGAATGATAATATGGATTTCAGAGCCCGACATGTGATTAAGTTGACTAAATCTTGGATTGCTCATCCTTTCCCAATGCAACCGGTCCCCATGAAGCAACTCCCAGAGAAACCCTCTCAAGAAAAGAAGAAGGGGGAAAAGATACTGAAACCACAGTTCAAAGAGGTTGCTCCTCTGAAGCAAGAAATTGTATATCAGCATGAGCACCCCATTGCATATGGTCTAGCCATGCACTCCAAGAAAGTAAAAACTAGGATGACTGGAAGTATTGCACTGCAAGAAGCACCTTCATCCAGTGATCATGATTCACCAGCCTTGGCAAAGAAAACCAAATTCAAGATTATAGGACCCACGCCATCTAGAGTAATCAAGGGTCATGTGTACAAGATAAAAAGAGGCTCAATGCCCACGCAAATGGATACCCTGGTGGAAGATGATGAAGATGAGCTGGATGAATTTCCCCTTAGTAGGAGGACCCGGTCTATGGGATTATTGAAGAAAAGGAGGATAATGGATGATGATCCTAAGGACACTAAAGGGGCTACACAAGGAGAGCTGATAAGCTCATATAGGATCTCATATAGGATCTGAGGAGCTAGATAGCTCATATAGGATCTAAGGAGCTAGATAACAAGGGAGAATCACATGTAGAAGAAGAGCCACATCTTGAAGAATAGCAGCAACAAACAGACATTGAGGAACAAATGGCTGATGAGTAGCAAATAGGTGATGATGAGGAACGCACATAGGAAGAGGGTGGATAAAGTACTGAAGATGAATAGGAAATGGAGAAAGAAGAGGAGAGTCAAGAGGAAATAGAAACAAGGTGCCTAACAACTTCTTCCACATTGGCTGATCTCTATGAGCCACTGAATGCATTCTCAAAGCCCACATGGTTCACCAAAGAGGTACAACCAAGAGTTAAAGTGTACACATATGATGAGGTTGATATGACCATGCTAGGGCATGCTTTCCATCAAGAAACACTGATTCCCCAAGAAAGGATAATGTCTTATGTTACTCAAGACCAAGCGAGAAGATGGAAAGCACAGGTGGTTGTTCCTACAATGGATGTCAGTGCAAATGAGATTAGTTTGGATGACTATGTGTTGGAGGAGGTAGATTTGGGGGAGCCCACCATAGAAGGTAGAAAAACCTTGGTTGCATTGGGATTGAAGCATGCTTTAGGCTTCATGGCTAAATACAAAGAGAGGATAAAGGCTCTGGTAGACCAGAATGAAGCTATGAAGAAATTCATTTTGAAAATAGCGGGTCCAATTGACCCAGATAACCCCTAGGCCTCATTACAGGCAATTTTGGAGAAGAAGGGGGATATAGATATAGATGTTCCACATTCTTTTGTATAGGCTTGTGCTGATTGGAAGTTAGACTTTGAACAGTTTTCCAACCTTTCCCTCAGGAGGATCCTAAGGCCCTTTCAGAACATTTTGGCGGGGAGAACTTCCTTGGTGGAAATCATGAGTGAGGAAAATGGTGTAGAGGAAACCATCCTTAATTGGAAAAAGGTGTTGGATGAGCTAACAAGGATAAGGAAGAAGTGCTTCTAGGTATTGATGAAGATATATGAAGGATCAGAATTGGATAATTTTGAAGAGTGGATCCAAGAGATAGTTATGGCATTGGCCATATTCGAAAAGGTTCTCAAGAGGTTGAACAAGAGAAGGGATGACAACACACTTTTTGCAAAGGAGCTGTAGGAGTTCTTTGAAGGCTTAGACCTGAATTTGTTTGATGAAGATGATGATAAGACTATGTATTTAGTAAATTACATCATCGATTAGTACCTAGGAATATACTGAGAGGTGAAGACTAAAGAAGACCTCTGACAGATGTTTTACCAGAAGGAGGAAATTCAAAAAATGCTATCTCATGAAGAAGAGATAAAAGATTTTGCACAGGAATTGACTGACTTTCGAGATAGGTAGCAAGAGATCCTTCAAGGGATTAAGATGCTGGACTTTGATGAGGTGCTGGAGATAGTGGATAGGTTCAAGAAAGCACATCTAGAAGTGCCTCCCAGCCAGTAAGCCTCCAGTCTAAGATCTTCCAAATTTTGTGTACAAAAAATCCAGTTTTGACACTTAGCCATTTTTGCAGAGCCTGATTTTTGGCATTTCAGCCATGTGGGTTTTTCGGCCTCTGACAAGTCTGCAAGTCTCAAATTTTGGAGATAAAGGACTTGGTACTTAGTAAATTTTGGGTGTTGAGTTTTTCAGACCAACTGTCGGTATTTGGGAATATTTTGGCACGTCTGAAAGTTAACTCCAGTTATCTTAGAGATCATTTTCCAGTCATCTGGGCTTTCTTTTTGGGAATTTTTGTGCATGATTTTGGGATCTCTTCTAGTTGGGTCCACGTGGAGAAGCCAGAGCCAAGGATCAAGGGCAAAAACATGGAGATTATCAAGAGCATGCACGAGTTCCAGCTCCATTTTTGAGTTGTTTAATTCCTGATTTATTCAAATCTTTGTAATGCATGAGGATTTATTCTATGCTAGGATAGTTTAGCTAAGCTTTAGAAGTAGTTTCTTTAATGCAAGCTTTAGTCTAGATTTACTTTCAAGTTTTAGTTGCAACGAAACCCTAGTTGCGAAAATAAGAGCCCAGCTCTATAAATTGTAATAAAATGATGTAATGAGGGATGACTTGATGATTAATACAACATATACAATTTTTGCTTCATTCATGGTGTGATTTATCTGCTATCTATGAAAAAAAATTTAATGTGTGAATTTCTCATTCTTTATTTCAAAGAGCCAATTGGTTGTTTAATGGTTTTAAGTCTGCGATCTTTTAGTTCGATGTTTGTTGGTATTGCATTGTTGTGTTGTGACGAATTTCTGAGAAGATCATTCTTTGGTGCTTGAAGATTAACTTGTCTCACGTGTGCACACATCTAGGGTGGCTTCGTGATCTAATGAGTTTTGGCTTATCATATGTCTGCATTTGTTCAAATTCTTTTGATGACTACATCCACTTAGCTGAAGATTGTGACATGATCTGATCTCTATTTTGTGGGTTTCTTCATCTTCTTAGTTATTTAATTTGCATGGTAGTGTGATGCTAGGATATGTCTAATAGGTTTCTTTTCAAAAAATTCATTTAAAATCTCTTGTTACCCTACATCTTCTAACCCTCTTTGCAAGTCATTTTTAGTAGATTAATTAAACTAGCATTGCTTTATCCTTAAATATGAAAATTGTATAAAAAAAGAGAGAACTTTTTGGTTTCCTAAAGTTTGTTTTAGAGTTTCCCTTGAGAGAAGAACTAGCAAAGGCCTCCTTGTTAACAAATTCACATTTGTCTTTCGTTGAGCTATCCAAGCAGTTGAGACTCAGCCAAAAGGAACCTTGAGATTGATTTCATTATTCTTCGAAGAGGGGAATTTGCTCATGCAAATTCTCGGCCGTTGTCTTCGTGTAAAAATGACTCTCAATAGTATTATCATCGCAATGTCTAGATTGTCTTGAAATGGATCATTTGTGTCAAGTGAAGTGTCTAGTGATATAGGCATACCAGAAATGAATAAGTCTAGTTGTTTGTCAACTTCACTTACTTGATCCCTCACTTTCACTATCTTAGAGCTTTCTCCCATTCCTAAAGGTGTAGGCTTGGTAACCTTGGGAGGTGAAGTCTTCTTAGGCATGTTGCACATAAGAATTTGGTCCAATTCCTTTTTTGTATCCTCTATAACTTCATCATACTTCCTTGCCATTATCTTCACAAGTCTGGCCTTTGTTCTCAATAGAGGTTTCAAATCTTTAATGATTCTCTCCCTCTCTTGTATGGAGACTATAGGTAACATGTCTTCAATAGCCTTATTTCTTATAGGCTCATACTCATAATGTGCTAACTATTTTCTTATTTCCAACTTGCTATACAAGTCCTTAGGAATACTGCCTTCTATTTCTATCAAATTCTTCTTGTAAAATAACAAGTACTTAATTACTATGTCCTCAATTAATGCTCGATTGTCAGAATCATACCTTTCATAGTATCTATTTACTGTCTTCATATTTTTATCTCTTATTACTCTCTTTTGTAACATCTAGATATCTGGCTTCCACAGATCTTGAGGCCTCTTCTGTACTTCTTTTTCCTCTTTCTTGTTTATTTCTACTTCTACCTTTTGTTTCTTAGGGCTTCTTGGTTTGTTAGATCTTTTAGATATCCTAGGTGTTCTCATAGGTGCAACCTCTTGTGCAATCTTTTCAGGAGCGATTGATAAATCAATTATACCAAGAGTAGGACTTACTATCTTTTTAGCTACAAAAGGAGGAGGTGTCTCAATTTCCAAGCTAGAGGATCCTTCTATCACCTTTGTCCTTACTTTTCTCAACTGCTCCTTTTTAATTCCTGCCTTCGCAACAATGTCATCAACTATTTTCTCAATCTTTCTTTTCCTTGTTCCCTTGTCCTATTCCTCTCTAAATTTTGCTGACTTTTCCAAGTTCCCCATCTCTCTTCAGATGTGTCTTTCTCAGCTACTAATCAAACCGTGCTAAAATGATATGTTTCAAGGTGTTTTATCCATCACAAGGTGATTGAATACATTAATAATAGGTAGCTCAACTTTGCACACTATCCAGTCAAACATAATTTTGTGATCATAGGATATGAATCTCCAAGTGCTATGATCACAAACATAAACTCTTTAGTATCTGTACACACCATATCTAAGCTCACATGATCTTATTCTGATAATCAGGGGCTAGATATATTCTATTGTCTGCATCCAATGCTCCCCCTAAGGCCATGTGACCTTCTAGGTCGATGTAACAATGTAATCATCATGCAAAGACATAGTAGTATCTACTGTCTCTCCCTAAACCAATGCCTTATTGAAATCTTTTACCTTCCATGTCTTCTCATCATCTTCATTTTCTGGTATCTTGAAATGATTTTTTAACTCATCCATATACTCATTAAGACTTTTACCACTGTCACCAATATTCTTCTTTAGAACTATAGGTGGTGTTCCTCTTCTATTGTTTATTCCATTATACCTACAAAAATTCTCTACATGTCCTAAGTTGTTGCATTTGAAGCATGTAGGTGGTCTTCTATTCTGATTAACCTACAACTTACAATACCTTGCAATATGCCCAAGGTTATTACATTTGTAGCATGTGATCTTGTATGTTGACTCTTATCTGATGTAATCTTGTATGTTCTTTGAATGATTAGGTTTTCTAAATTTTTCTTTTTTATGTCCATATGCATAAAATTTGTAACAATAACTGGTAAAGGGTTTGAAATTAAAGTACCTTTACTTCTGCAATCTCTTTTCATGTGTCCAACTTTGTGGCATCCAAAGCATCTACCTCTGAAAGGTTTGATCTAATATTTAGGTTCTTCAAAAGTGGATCTATCTTTAGTCTTCACTTCATGTGATTCATCATTAGTCTTAGAGAATTATCCTTCATTGTATCCAATTACAGTCCTGTCTCCTTTAAGTTTCTGTCTCTCTCTTTGCTCACCAATTCTATCACTGCTCATGTGTAACTTCTCCATGTGCAATTTGGATTGAGTGAGTTCACCTTTTATGATTTGATTGTACTTCTCTAGTTCCTAAAATTTATCCTTGTAGTGGTCAAGTTCAGTCTTCATTTGTTCTATCTTCCCATTTTCTTCTTTTAGTGTCTCTTCAACTTCGTATCTTGCATCTTTTTCATGTTGAATTTCTTTAATCATCAAAAGATTAATTTATTCCTTTTCTTGCTCCAGCTTCTTTAATTGGTCTGATGTATCATTGTATGAGTCTTCTTTCATATTATCCATAAGTCCTTGTCTTTGACTTCATGAAAGTTCAAGTTGTTCCTTTAGTTTCTTAATGAAACCTTCTACTCTTCTTAATTTGAATTTCAGTTAGCCATTCTCAGCCTTTTCTTTGTCCAGGTCATCAAGTGTTACTTCAAAGTTTTCTTGAAAACTTTCTGAATGCATTCTAATCTCCCTTAAGTTGTTAGGCTTTCTCTCCAAGGGCCAATAGCTCTAATACAAATTGTTAGGATTAAGTAATACTGAGAGGGGGGGTGAATCAGTATTACAGAACTTCAATTTAAACTTCAACCAATTGCAAATAAACCATATCAATGTTGAAATGAAAAGAACATAAACACATAACACATAACTCATAACACCATGATTTGTTTTCAAGGAAACCCTAGCCAAGGGAAAATCCCAGTGGGGATGGTACCCACAACTATGTACTAAAATATTGAATCCCTATTAGGAGATCTAGCCCTGTTAGGAGATGCGTATTACATAGTACATTTCCTTATTAGAGGAATAGAAAACCATGTTAGGGGTATACAAAAACCCATTTAAAGGTGTGGTGAGCTTACAACTCTTACAATCAAAACTCTGTCACAAAAGTGTTCTTCAAGTAGTGAACAATACAAGAATCTGCTATACTTTGATAGTTCCAAGTATAGCTCTATCAACCCTAGATCTCGCATCTTCTATCCGCCTTTTCTAATATCCCAAATTCCCATCCATTTCTATCACATAGTTTCACACTTATCACTTTCACAAAAAAATGTATACTTATATCAATTCTACCATCCAGTCAGCTCCCAAATATAATATAAAACATAACAATAACTTATACAAATGATAAATGTAGAGTTTCTGATCTTTTATTACCAAAGTGTTGGCAATATACAACTTTAATCTGACTTAGCACATTACCATTCCATCTAATCTTTCCTCAATCATTGTGATTGTTCACATACCTTGTTTCACTGTCTCTCTGTCTTCGCATACCTTCATATCATTGTATCTTATTGATATCAACACTAAAACATGTGCGACCTTAATTGAAGGTCGTACATATCCCAAAATGTCTTCCTCTATGTTTGCAAGCCATAATATATCATATGCTATCTTCGTTGACCAAAAATGTATCTACAGTATACTATTATTCTGATTCTATACTTGGTCATTTTCATGACTGTCTCCAATACCTATACTCACTTCAAGTGATCACTCTAGCATAAGTGTTTCCATAAATGACAACCCTTAAGTGATCCATAGTGCTCCCAAAATATCACTTTCCAACAAGGCTCACATATTTTATTAACAATATTGGCTATATACATTGCAAAATTTTCAAAGATCTCCAGATTTTTTGTTCCATTTACATTCATATATCATAGTCAATTTTTAGCAAAAGAAAGCAAGGTGTTTATTCTAAGTGCGGGTTAAAATTCTCCAAACTCAAGGCTATCATTTCTATAGTCTCCTATACTCCCCAAACCATTCTCTTTCATTTCAAAAGAGACTCCTCTTCTTGACTATGTTGGCATGTCCCATGCTGGCTCGAAGATCACCCACAAATGGAATTATTCCATCGCTACTTTTGAAATTTGTGCCATGGGTTTGAGGTATCTCTTGAGGAATTTGGCCCCATTCCTCATGTAGTAGCGGTGATTGTTGAAGGGACGTCAGAAAAAGTTCATCAGAAATGGAACCTTTGTGCCTGTCTCCAAATGAATACTGAGGTCTATTTCTAGTGGTAGTGTTGGCAATTTGGCTAAGTTGGTTACATAGATGTTGTCATTATGGCAACATATGATCTACATGATGATCGCATAGGTCAGAGAGCTAGTATGTCAGAGTGCAATGTGAAATTGTCTAAGTATGAGACAATGTTTTTACCAGTGAACTTGGAGACAATTTTTGTTTGTGATGTTGATTGGAGTAAGTTCAATGCTTGTGCACTTGAACATAGACTCTATGATGACTATTGAAGACTCATCTTAGAGTGCAAGTCAGTATGACATGTACGGAATAAGTTATGACAATTTTACTAAAGACAGTGTCAAGCCGACAGGATAGAATGTGAAGACATAATTGTTAGAGTTAAGGGATTATTTTGTTTATCAAAATAATGAATTAACAATATAAAGGGATGAAATCCTAGATGTTAACCCTTGGATAAAGTTATTTTTAATATGATAGTCAACTGGAAAGTTATTAATCCTAATAACTTGTATAAATGTAATGTAATCAAGAAGTAATATGTAGAGAGAGATATATGATGCATATGTAATAGCGATAGTGAAAGAGTAGTGAAGAGATATTGATGCAAGTAGTATAAGTTTATGTACCTTAACCTTCTTTTGTAATCAATGTATATTGTACATTACTTGTTTGGGTAGTGTGCTCATCTAGTAATCACTTTCTATACTACCAATTCCTAATAGGGTTGAGGTTTCTAACAAGGCCTATAGTCCCTTAATCAGGACCAAGACACTATATGCATGTAATAGACCCCTAACAGGGTCAACATCCTTAACATGATACTTTTGATTAGTGGATCTTTATGGGTACCATCCCCACTGGGGTTTTCCCTTGGCCAGGGTTTCCTCAAGAACAAATAATGTGCTATGAGTTCTTTAGTTTTATTGCTATGCATGTTGTTTAGCTTCTTATGTTATGCATGTGTTAATATAATCTATTATATCCATAATTGATCAAAAGTAAAAGTTTGTAGAATACTGATTCATCCCCCCCTCTCAGTATTCCCTATTTCTAACAATTGGTATCAGAGCTTAGTTACTCAGAAAAGAATCATTCAAGGAAAGCCTAGTAGCTTCTGTACGATCTCTATGGATATGGATCAACTACAAAAGAATCTTGAAGAAGCTCTTGAACAAATTGACTTGCTTACTATTGAAAGAGACACTTTGAAAAGAAAATATGATGATGCAAAGAACCTCATTGAGATACTGAAAAAAAAGTTGGAAGTTCTAAGATCTGAAAAGGAATCTGAAGTTTTTATTGAAGATTGTGATGACAATTTAGAAAAAGAAAATGAGATCATTAAGCATGAACTGAAGATAGAAAATTTGAAGCTTAGTCTAAAAGATGGAAATGGTAAGAATGAAGCAAATCTAAAATCTGAGAATAAAAGTCTAAAGACTAAAAATGAAGGACTAAAATCTAAACTTGGTAAAGTAACATCTGAACTTGAGAAAGTCAATTTGTAGTATGCTGAACTTGAGAAATACGATAAAATTGTGAAAGGTGAACTGACTCAATCCAAACAACAACTTGAAAGGCTATATTCAACTAGTGAGAAGATTGATGAACAAATATCTTATCAAAAACCATTCTATGATAAGACTGGTCTTGGATTCAACACTTTTAAAGCAAATGAAGAAAGCAAGGAACTAGATCTGAAAATATTTGAAAGCATAGATGAGAAGAAGTCTAAAGATACACCTAAAGAAGAAGAATCACCTAACCAAGAGGAATCACCCAAAGGTATGCAAAGAGAATTCAAAGGTAGATGTTTTTCTTGTAATACTATTGGTCATATGAAGAGAGATTGCACAGGTAAGCAATTCAAACCTCTTAATGGTTATTGTTATAATTGTCATGGTTTTGGACATAGAGCTATTAAATGCAGAAAAACTAAGAATAATGATGGTAGTAGAATGTTTAGGAATACTAACAATGCATATAAGAAACCTATTGAAGATATGAACAGAAGAAATGGAGTAATATGTTATAGATGCAACAAGGTTGGACACATTGCTAGAAACTACAGATCACATATCAATCAGCCTAGACCAAGATATGGAAACAATGGAATTGTTTGTCAGATATGCAACAAGATTGGACATAGAACAAAGTTTTGCAGAATGAACAATAGAGTTTTTCATCCTAATCCTAATCCCAGAAATCATGCAAGAAGAAATGAAGATGCAAGTAACAGTCAAAAAGGATGCTATAGTAATTCACATGAAGTGAAGTTTATCAAAAGCACAGATCAAGGAGACATATTCAACATTGAAGGTAATCAGGAAGGTGAAGCATTAAAAGGTAAGAATGAATCTTTACCTGACCCATCTCAAAGTACTTAATTTATGAAAATTACAGTAGAATAGGAACTAAGATTAGTGTAGAAGTAGATATATGATGAAATGAGTCTTGTACAGTTAATGCAAGGTAGTATATGATGTTCTAATGCTATGGTTAAGAGCGCAAAGAAAAATATTATGTTTTGCAAGATCACAAGAAGTTTTAAGTTTTGCAGGTTAGCAGAATTAGATTTTTGGAAAGAAGCGGCAAAAGAATTGAATGCGATGTCAGATCTAAGTAAGATTGAATTAATAAAAGGTCATGATTAGTATTATTTGATCATCAAAGCAAATTCAAGTGTTAAGGAGATCAAAGAGTAGTGATTGGAAGCATTTTGCAAGGATTTGGAGAAGAATTTTGTGTCGAATCTACGCAAGCCCTAAAATCATGAAATCAAGGTATTTTACTTGACATATCTTTAAATCAGTGAAGGAATTAGAAGAAATCATGGATGTTTCTTTAATTCACAATGTCAGAGATAAAAATAGACCTAAGTTGGAAAGGGAACTAGTAGAACCCTTGGAAGATGATCCTAGGTTAGCTTTATCATCCGTACGAGATGGAGTTTTACATCTAGAGAATGTTAAAAGCTATCTTGGATGCAAACTAGAGACTATCAGTGATAGTAATTTCACCAAGAAATATCAAAAGATCTACAATCTGGACATGACATTGAAAGAAGGATTTGAACATTTGAAAGATAATGAAATCATTAAGTATGCATTACAGCATGAATTTGATAATGAAGAATGTACTAAGATAATCTTAAGTAGAATTCATAATGGGAAGTTTTGGTTAGAAGATAGAGTGATAGATATCATAGCTGATTTGATTCATGAAGTTACTGGACTATCTAAAATTGGAGCCATTCCTTTAAATGAGAAGAACATGAGGAAAATAGTCATAGACAACACAAATTCATCCTATAATGGTAGAGGAATTATGATTAGTAATATTCAACAAGATGATGTCAGATACTTAGGCAAGATCCTAACCACTAAGTTTTGTGAAAATTCAAGAGAGGATGACATGGTAGCTGTAATGATACATGCAGCTTATCTGATGTGTGTTGACAAAGTACAAGTTGATATGTGTGAGATTTTGAGAATTCAACTGTTAGAGAATTTGGAAAAGATTAAGAAAACTAAGTATACACAGTTTAGATTCTTATCCTTAATCACCTATATGTTTTTTCATCTATTGAGAAGATTTCCTTACACCATTAGAAATGACTAGAATGATGGCCAAACTACAATGGAAAAGATTAACCTAGTGTACAGAAGGCATGTTATTGATAAAGTGAATGAGAGTGCAGTATTGGTAATCAAGACATTTAAGGATATAGTGTCTAGCAGATCAAGGATCCCACAGTCTCTTGTGGAGAAGTATAAAAATGAGATATGTTTCATGGTTGATACTGACTTTACCTACATTGAAGTAGTAGAACCTAGAATAGAGTTTATAGACCCTCTTGGCTATGAGATATCTGAGGTAGAGATAGAAGGATATGTGAGTAGGTTACTTAAGTGCAAGTTGGACACTCATTGTAATAGGTTTGGAACCTTTGAGGAGAACTTTAACTCTGCAAAGACCTTACTTGAAGAGAAGCAGTCAAAGAAAAGAGTTGCGAGTACTATCAAGAAAATTCTAAAAGATATAGGGATGACTAAGCATGAATTCTTGGTAGCAAAGCAAACAGCAACAACAATCAGAATATTGGACAAAAAGAAGTTTTGTTTGTTCCACCTTTATCATCAATTGCAACACAACAAGAAGAAACACAAGTTAAGGTGAAATTGGAAGAAATTGAGAGGGATCAAGAAACAAGGATATCCACTAGATCCACTTCCTCCACACCTAGAAAAAGAGTAAAAGAAAGTGCTACTGGACCGGGTAAGAGACATAAAACATTAGTGCAACCAGTTCCAAGGAAAATTTTAGAAATCAAAGATGATGGCACTTCTATTAAGAAGAAAACTTGGAAACCTAAAGTTGAGAAGCTTAATGAGCAGATCATTCAGGATGGAGAATTTACAAGAATAAATAAGTATTATGAACTCTATGATTATGCAGAGAGATTAAATCTGGAAAAAGTAGTGGTAAGACATATGATTTTGTCTAATAAGAAGTTTGATACAATTCAGGGTAAGATACCTAATGATTTGTATAATAAACTTGTGAATAGGAAGAAGAGAGCATCAGAGGAAGACACATCTATTAGAGAAAAGCTTGTAAGAAAGCTTTGTGTTGTAAAAGATGAAGCACACTTTAGTCAGATCATGAAAGCTTTAAGCACCCATTTGAGAACCAAGAAGAGAACCATTCAGATTATGGGAGGTAGATATGAAGAAGTTAATTCAGAAACAAAGCAAGCAATCATCAAGGTTATGTCAGAAAATGCTGGAGAACCATCGGTTGCAGCAGAGAAAGCAGGTGAAACAAAACAAGAGGACATTCCCTCTCCACCAGCCATTAACATTGAAGATGAAGTCATGAATGTAGAAAGAATGAAGATCACCTTAGATACTGATGATAATGTATTCAAGAATTTGGAAAATATTGTTGACAATTCTTCTTTTGAAGAGCATGAGACTATCAAATGAGAAGAAAAAACTGAGACCAAAGTTGTAGAACCTTCAATGATAGAAAAACAAGTACCTATTCCCACTAAAGAAGATATCAGTCTTACTCCTGAGACTGGAAAGAAGAGTCAGATTGGATCTATGATTGAGCATTTGGGAAAGGAAGTAGATGATGATGATCAGATGGAATTGATCACACCCTTGAACAAGATCATTAGAAAGAAGAAGAAAGTAAAAAGTCTTGAAGGATGCCTAAAGGAACTTAATGAGAAGTTACAAGGCATTGTAACTACACAAATTGCATAAGCTAACCCTCTAGAGAAAGCAAAGAAAGTGATGAACACTTTTGACAGTGAATTCACAAATTTATTTTATATAGCAAAAGTGAAAGCTCAAGCAGCCTATGAGGCCAAAATGATTTTGAACATTAGCCAGAATATCAGGAATGATATCAACAATCTTGATATCTGTATAAAGGACTTGAGGAAGAATTTGGAAAGAGGAAAATCTTTGTACATCTAGTGTACAAAATTAGAGACCTTGACATCAGAGGAAGATCAGAAGATGAAGATGAAGGAAGCAGAAATTCAGAATGAAACTAACTTTATTTCAAGCCCCAATGTGATGGTATTTGATGTTGAGAAGAAAATTCATAAGATATATGATGAAATCAAAATTTTGCAAGATGAAAAAGATAGGAAAATGAAAAGATTCACTCTTTTAAGAGAGAAAACTTCTATGAAGTTAAGTATTATTGAAGGGCAATTGGAAGAATGTCTTTTAGCTAAGACATCTTTTCAAAAGTTTAACTTTGAGAATCTCCAAGCATGTGAGATAGCATCTTATGGATTGTGTGCACTACTCAATGTGGCAGCTTCTATTAAGAAATCATGGGAGAAGGAGTTAGAGGCTATAAAGATTGATTTTTCATATTGTGTTGCAAGCCTACTGGCTTTGCAATATTGAATTAAGGTATAATCTTTTTGTGAATACAGTTTTGTAACCCTCCTTACCTTTATTTTGTCATTGTTGTCAAAGGGGGAGAGATATATAGTAGAAAATTGATAAGAAAATGATAAGGATTGATACTCTTAGGGGGAGTACTATATTATAGATAGGTTTTTTTTGGAGTTATAAGGATAGTATATATTTTATACTATGGCCACAATTTTGAGATTTTGAAGTTGTAGACTTAGCCAATTTTCTCATATGTTGCCACCAATGACAAAGGGGGAGATTGTTGGCAATTTGGCTGAGTTGGTTACATAGATGTTGTCATTATGGAAACATATGATCTACATGATGATCGTACAAGTCAAAGAGCTAGTATGTCAGAGTGCAATGCAAAATTGTCTAAGTATGACACAGTGTTTTTACTGGTGAACCTAGAGACAATTTTTGTTTGCGATGTTGATTGGAGTAAGTTCAATGCTTGCACACTTGAAAATAGACTCTATGATGACTATTGAAGACTCATCTCAGAGTGAAAGTCATTATGACATGTACAGAAGAAGTTATGATAGTTTTACTAAAGACAGTGTCAAGCCGACAGGACATAATGTGAAGACAGAATTGTTAAAGAGTTAAGGAATTATTTTGTTTATCAAAATAATGACATAATAATATAAAGGGATGACATCCTAGATGTTAACCCTGGATAAAGTTATTTGTAATATGATAGCTGACTGGAAAGTTATTAATCCTAATAACTTGTATAAATGTAATGTAATCAAGAAGTAATATGTAGAGAGAGATATATGATGCATATGTAATAGCGATAGTGAAAGAGAAATGAAGAGATATTGATGCAAGTATAAGGTTATGTACCTTAACCTTCTTTTGTAATCAATGTATATTGTACATTACTTGTTTGGGAAATGGGCTCATCTAGTAATCACTTTCTGTACTGCCAACTCCTAACAGGGTTGAGGCTTCTAACATGGCCTCTAGTCCCTTAATTAGGACTAAGACACTATATGAATGTAATAGACTCCTAATAGGGTCAACATCCTTAACAAGATACTTTTGAATAGTGGATCTTGGTGGGTACCATCCCCACCAGGGTTTTCCCTTGGCTAGGGTTTCCTTGAGAACAAATAATGTGTTATGAGTTCTTTAGTTTTATTTCTATGCATGTTGTTTAGCTTCTTATGTTATGCATGTGTTAAGATAATCTATTATATCCATAATTGGGAAAAATTAAATGTTTGTAGAATGCTGATTCACCCCCCCTCTCAGTATTCCCTATTTCTAACAGGTAGAACCATGCCTTCTTGTGTGATCACAAGCACATATTCCATTCCCTCGTAGTAAAATTTTCCAAATATAACCTCTTCTAGGAAAGTAATTGTCTCCCTAGAATCTCCCAAATCCAATAAAGATCCCACAAAGTGAGATGAAATGTTAGTGTTAAGCCTACTGATCTTCACTTTGTAATAAATCCATGTTGAGGATCTATTTCATGGTTGCAAGAATGAATGTGTTACTAGTTCTGATCAATGTGGTGAGTATTTCATCATCTATAAGTCCTAAGAAAGGATCTTGATGCAGTGGGCTTGTCAATCTCATAGGATTATCCATATTTATTAGGCTAAACTAATCTAGGCTTGAAAATATTGTGCCACCATCTAAGAACGAATTCTCTTTTATAGAGAAAGAACTTAATTTTCACAAGAATTATTGCATTTAATCTTTTTGAAAGAAAATCTTTATATAGTACTTTACCCATTTTCCAAAGATTGCCACTTGCTTGTTTTCATGGATGGTGAGCCAAGTTTGTGTTGTTGTTGATGCTATCGATGAATTTCATACTTCTTTAACTTTGAAATGTTAACCATATTTAATTTTAGCTTAAAATCAAATATTGCATTTGATATGTGGTATGTGTGAACATTCTCTTTGTAGATTTTATGCATTGAATTCTAGTCATTTCATGAAAAATGGTGATTTCCAGCTTGGATTTTGCATGCTTAAAGATTAAATGCCTACACTAATTAGGATGAGATATATTTTCCTCACACATTAGGTGAAAAATAAGAGGTATCATACTACCACATTGACAACCAACCTAGAGGGATGATGTCATAATCCTCTGTGCATAGTAAAGCCAAAAGTTTGAGAAAAGTTCAAGAGTAATTAAAGGAAAAAGAGAAAAAGAGAAAAAGAGAAATGCATTTTTTTAGGCCATATTAGAAACTCTACTAGGGCTATGGATGCTTAACTGGTAGTTGATAAATGTTAGTGTCCATCAAGGTGATAACCTCATCAAGGATATGAGTGCTTGAATGGTAGTGAGGCTCTATCTGGTCAAATATGAGACAATACCTCACCTCCATAGTATAACAAGTGAACAAAAACCATTTCTTCCTCTTGGTAAAAGAAGGAATTAACCTATCAGCACACATAAATCCCAGGATGATCTACTTTCATGTTTTGACTTATTGATCTAGATCCTAGTTGAATGTGTTTTCTCTAGAGGATATCAAATGTAAAGTTTCATCACGAAGACATAATTAAATGTAATTTCCTATTCTTGATATATCCCTTTTCCTTTGATGACATCAGTTAGCCACCTTTCTCCCTATTTTCAAGAACAAAATCTTGGCATTTTTTGACTAAAATTGTTTGGTGCTCTGTTTGTAGTCTTCCTGCTTATTTTAAAGGCTTTTCTCTATAGTGACATTGGGCTCTTAGTCCTCTAGTTTGACCTCCACTTTGAATGAATTTTTTCACTTTATTTAAGTTGGGGATTTATGATTATTCACTTGCTACATGCAAGTTTCATCGCTCCAAAAATTTTTCATACATCTCACAACATAATTGATATAAAGGTAGAGAAGTCAAGTTTTTCCCAACCCCAATGGATAAGGCTTTGGTCTATGAAATCAAAGTTCTTGAAGGAGTTCATATCCCATAGGTAGGATTCCCCAAGGAGTTAGAAAAACTATGAATGAAAATTGACAATGCCGTAGGTTATATCTTAATGATAGCATACCTATTTTACCTTCTCATGATAGTTTACCTATGGCGAAACTACGTGAGAGAATCATGTGTCCTCACAACGTGCATCTTGGATAAAGCTTTCCTCCCACCTTATCAAAGTCTTTGCAGCCACTAGTGTGCGCCACATCTCAACATGGAACTTGTTTGAGTTAGACCTTCTCTTCTCTTTTCTAAAAGGTCATGCCTAAACACCACATATCTACCAAAGCATATATCTGTGCACCTCTTTATTGGCAAGCCCGAACAATACATGAACAAATATCTTAATGCACAAGATTACACATGGCCACTTCATAAATGTTCAGGAGAATGTTTTTCCTTTCTCAAAGGAGGTCTCATTCCTATGCACTGCATATTATCCTCGAGCATATAGAGAGACCAAAAAGAAAAATATCCATGCATCTTGTGTCTATTGGATTGTTTTCGATATTTCTAGGAACAGTTTCCAACTTTCAATTCATATATGTTTTTTCTATAAAATTGTCATGATGATTGTAGAGGAGGTGGTTATTGAAAAAAATGATGACAATTTGATTCTTTTATGGATGATAGATTATCTATTAATACTAGAAGCCAACAATGATTCTCATACCTTCTCATCCCTGTGGATTGAGACACCTAGCATATTTTCATAACCACTTTCTATTTTGGAGAATCAAACCATGTTTTGGTTTTAAAAGGGAAGAGTGTTGTAGTTTAAAAAAAGAGGATATTTGATCATTCCTAGAGGACTTTTAGAGAATGGAAAAAGAGATATGAAGTAATATTTTTGTGCAGGCCTTAAAACTGTAATGGATAATTTTGAACCATGAATATATCAATAATATATTTTGGTCCTTTGATGCCTCTGAGATATGCTAATTTTCATAAATATTTTATGTGTTCTTTTGACTTCAATGAATGCATATTTGGCTTTGCTAGATATATTATGCCGTGAGATTTTCTATTTATTCTAGTGATTATCTCATATTGTTTCACTTTATGTCTAATGCTTGAATGTTCTCATAGATATGTGATAGTTGATTTTATCCCCAATCTAAAGGTTTCCTTGATATTCCTATTCTCATAATAGCCTATGCACTTTGGTTTTAAAGTGTTCCAAAAGCTTGGCATTTCACCTCACTTTAGGTTAACACTTCTTCCCTTTCCCCTTTACAAAAAACATGAAGAGATGGATTCTAAAATCATAGAGGTCCCTCAATGAAATAATGCAAGGTCCCACACTCACTAAGCTTTCCATAAGGATGTTCACCTAGGAGAAATTTTAGGTGTCAAAAAATACAAAATGGGAAACAATTCCATTTAATAAAAGAAAAATTCCTAATAGTAATTGTCACTATTACGGGATAGCTTGACAATTATCTTTAAATAAGAGATTTAAAACAACTTAAAATCATTGTCATACAATATGAAATTATCATTTTGGTTTTCTAAAAATTTAGTCAACTCCTTGAAATATTTGGGAACTTCAAACATAGTTATAATAAATCAAAAAATTGAAATTTACCATTACAGGAAATGGAGCTTGTCATACAAAACCCTATTAGGGCATCAAATTTATCTTTCCAAACATAACCATCCATTCCAAGCTCTATACCAAATGAAAGAGCATTTAGAGAACTATTAAATCCCAGGTTTTAAGAAATTTTTAATGGTGTAAGTGTGATTTATCAAACCATCTATCTGCAAACTCTTGAATTGGAGGGTTTCATAATAGTTTTGAAATATCTATCTCATTCTCACTCCATCCTTAACAAAAAACCTTCAAAATAAATTCAAAATAAAGTAAACTCATTGTATTTTAAATTCCCACTAGATCTGGATCCAATCAAATCAAATACTATTCAAAATGATTCTATGATCAGCAAGAATACATGAGTGTAAGAGGAAAATAGTTAGAAATGTGGAACCAAAATCCCTTTTATTCATCGATCATCTTGTAAAAGTACATATCTTGTCTTATGCCCAATGTAAATATTATTCTCTATAAAATACAAGAATCACTAATCATACATTTCAAACATTTTTTGTTATTGATATAGAGTATAGAGGAAGGTGAATGTAGGCAATATTATGAGTGTGCTATTGAAGCCTATGCAGGGGCCTTTGATAAATAAAAACAACTAGGAGAGGTAATTTATTCTTTACAAAAGTTTGTAAGTTTAAATATGTTTATGTTAGGCATGTAGGCACACTTTCAGTACACCAATTTTAAAAATTTTGAAGTTGTTTTCCTCTAGTGTGTTCTTTGTTTTTCCTAACAATGTTTCTGTGAAAGATGAAGATCAAAGTTCTAATGCAGATGTGAAAGTTCCTATGCCCCCAATTCAAAGTTCATTGACTCGGTTAGAATTATAGATTCAAAATGAAATCCTAGAAGAAAATCAGAATTGGGATGCAGAAGTAGAATTGGAATGTAGAAGCACTTTTTGAGTTTTCTGCAAAGAGAAAGTGAAAAATGACCTCCAGTGGTCATTTTCCGCTAAGGAGAAGTTTAAGTCTCATTTTTCATCTAAGAATGGGAAAATCCAAAATCCTAATTCATAGTGAAGAGGAACAGATTCTTAGTATCAGGATTACTCTTTTAATGCAATTTATGAATCAATTGACATCAAATCGTGTCCATTATAGTGAAGCAGAAAATTGGAAAACTACTACACTTTTCATCCTCCATTTGGGATTTTCTGCAATAGAGAGGCAGATTTGGGATTTTCTGCAATGGAGAGATGGATGGGAAAAGTTCAATAGAGGAATCATTCAAAGATATCAGCTCAAGAATGAAGACATAGAATTGGTGAAGACCAATGCCAAGATTGAACTTGCGGAAGATGCATGAAGAAGAAGTGGTACTAAATTTGAATTTGGCAATTGCTCATAGTGGGGCTCGAGCATCATAGTAAATCTATCTAGCTCCCCGCGTAGTCCACGGGCCTTTTATTTCCTTGATTCATCAATGGTGGTCCATATAGAGATTGCAAAATTTATAAACTTTTGGACATCATTATAATATGGGCTATGATAAGAAAACTTACAGTTTGGCCAGCGCCATCATGTGTCAAAAAGAATTTGAAGTTTTGGTTGAACATATTAATCTGATTGGGAGATCTCAGATAATTCCATAGAATGAAGCATCAGTTTTAAAACTGATATAGAGACTAAAGATGACTTATAAAATTGTATCCACATCGAAGTGTGTGGTTAAAAAGGCATTCAAACACAATCAGATAGAAGAAGATTGAAATAGAGGAAGCAGAGGTCAAATGTTTGATTGAATTCCTCACCACATGATGTTATTGTAGAGGCATTCCTTGAAGTGTGAAGAACACCAAGGGAGTCGATCAGTTCAAATGGACAAGCAAAGCACGTGGGTTAGAGTTTGAGGTGGAGAAGATTCTTCTTAAAAGCTTGAAGGAGATACAAATATATAAATTACTGAATTATAGAGCCCCCATGAATGTTAAAGAAGTGATCAATAACAAGAGACTTATGGATACTAAGCTAGTATTGAACATAATGAAAGCATCAACGTTGGAGGCACTCATTGAACAGTGAAAAACCCAATCATGGAGCCATCGAAAATCATGAATGTAGAGATATAGACACCCAAACTACTATCTTCTAACTCGGTTGTATTTGGGATTCCCCTGTTCCACCGGCATTGACAAGTCTAAGAAAAGACAGAGTGAAGTCTGAACTGGATGTCAGAATTTGCTAATGGATGGTGATGTGAGAAAAAGATGGTAATGCAAATAGCGTTCGTGCCTTTCAAAATATCAAAATGATGCATAATGAAGACTTAATGAAGTAAAGAATCGATCACTCCCAAATCGAAGGCATGGGCATAGTGGCCTTCATGTTAGCTAGACTAAAGAAATAGGGGATCTATCAAAAGATGAGATGGCTTAGAAATGTTTGAAATATGTTTGCAAAACTAACAATTGATCAACAGTACAGAGCCATCCAATTTTGAGAGAAGCTAAATATGTTTTTGATCTGCGAGATGATCAAATATGAGTGGGTTAATTGATATTAGACTCAGAGATTGGTTGTGAGCAACATATGCTTGGAGAAGCACAGTTACAATTACTCAACAAAGACACTTAAAAAAAAACTAGAGTAACCCATGGCTTGGATTTACATAGGACTAGAATTCTCAAAGCATAGAGGCAGTAAGTGATAAGGAGTTCAAGTAACAATTAAATATGTCCCATGTTGTTGCAAAGAGGGGAGCTCTAAATTTGATACCATGATCTCACATGAAGAACCGATACCGTCAATGCATAGTCAATATTGAGTTGTCACTTGATGGAACACATGGAGGATTGAAACAATCACCTTCATATGGAGATGGAAAAGAATCAAACCTAAAGATGAAAGCACAAGGATAGAGCTCGATCTGCCTCCCTTCATTATCATACATGTGGAAGCCCATTTCAAATTATTAACATCATCTATCCAGGGTAAGAGAAGATTTGGATCTTCGAAGTAAAGACACATATGAGACATAAATTATATATCGACTTGATACTCTTTGCCACTAGCCGCATGCCAATCCATATTGTCAAATTGAAGGTGCCGTTAAAAATGGATTCTTGATCTTTTCAATATTAAGAAGATATGCTTAATATAAAGGAATGTTCACCACCAAAAGAAAAGGGGAGGATCTCATGTGAAAGGAAACTTAAGAAGGCTCCAGAAGGAAGAGATTATTTAATTAAAAAAAGGATTTAATTATGCTTTTAAAAGAGGAGTTTCTTTTCAAGAAACATTTACAACAAGAAATGAAAAGGCACGGCTTTGGAATTTTTTTAGAAATTAGAATCTAGAGAGACAGTTCTAATAACTATAAATTCATCAAGAATGAAACCAAACAGTCTAGGATAACATTATTTATTGTGAGATCTTTTCTTGTAGAAAGGGTTCTTCTTTTCTGCAAGAGTAGGAAGTGTTGGAGTAGAAGGGAGACAATTTTTTCTTTTATGAATTTTATTTTCATTTGCATTTGGAGTTGAGAGTTCTAGTTTTTTGTAATAGACTTAGCAGAGGTTGTGAGAAAATAAAATCAGAGTATTCTTATTTGTTGTGTTCAAGACAAAGAGTAGTTTTATTATGAATCGTAGCATTTGGTTATTACTTTTCTATTTATAATCAATCGTAGTATTGTTGTATTCAGTTTTGGGCATTATCTTGCATCTTGTGTTAAGTACTGGATGGGCTGATGATCGTAGTATTTGTAGACATTCCTATTATGGAAATTGAGATTATTTAACCTTCATTTTCATTTCAGTTTCACTAAATTTGCATAAGTAGAATTCATATTGCATTACCAATGCTGGGGAGTCATAGGAAATGTGAATTCTTGGAGTTGGCTAGGTTTAGAATTGAATTTACTACCTGACTTAGTTCTGTCTAGGGCTGGCTTGGTTTTCCTCTTCTATTCTTAGGTTAAAAATGTACCCGGTTAGTTTAGGAATACAACAAATTCATTGAATATGATTCATAAGGGAGATGTACCTTTCAATTAAGAGGAAATCTATCAACCTAATGATAGATTATCCAACTATTGGTATCAAATTGTTTCTCACAGATTTGGGCATTTGAGAGTTAAATTGAAAATTACAATCTATTTACCAACAAGGCCCAAAAGGATCCACGAACAACTAAGAGGGGGTGAATCAGTTGTGTACCTAAATAATATAATTCCACTTTATCTATTTAGATCTAAAAGATAAACAGTAATGCAAGATCCACAACATAAAACACATAACACAAAGATTTGTTCTTGAGGAAACCCAGTTAAGGGAAAACCCCAGTGGGAGTCAAAACCACTAGATGAGAATACTTTGCTAAAATTATTACCCAGTTAAGAGAAAAAATAGAGAAAAAAGGATGCACTTGCAACCACATGCTTACATCCCAATCTATAGGCTCACTTCCCAAAGCTCACTAGTCACAATACAATCTCAGATCTGGCCCTTAGTCGGGTTCACCAATCTATCTTCAATTACAATGGGGTGTACATACAGTCCTTTACAATCAATCTGATAAATAACATCTCCTATGCTGAAATAGTTCCAATGAAGTACAAAATCTACCTTAAGTGAAGAAAACAAATATACATACAACTCTCTCTCGCATACATACTATCAATTATAAAATAATGTCTCATTTATACCAATTATAAAGAATAATCCTCCACTTGGTTGGCTAAGACCTATTAAAATAAAAGATATAAACATAATGTTCAATCCCTAATACTATCCAAATCAAGTTGGCCAAGACTTAGATAGGACCCAACTATTAATCTTCAACCACACAAAAGTGCTACCAAAGTAGCATCAAGAATTGCAATGCATTACTTCATCAAGTTGGCTAGGACCTAAATAAAGAAATCCCAACACGCTACCAACACATAAAATATGATCACCTAAACCAATGCGAACCAATAACATGATCATCACACGATCCAAGAACAACCAAAAGTAGCATGAATACCATCCAAAACCTTCACATCATCTCCAATGCAATATCCAAACTCATCTTTAACTCTGACCAATAAGAATACTAAAATACCAAACTTAGACATAATAAAAGATAGCTTGTTGTATTTTGAATCATGAACAAAACCATCTATGAACACAATGATAAGGAAACATGCAATCACAAAATTTTCAACCTCTGAAAAATCAAGTCCTAGTCATACCAAACCAAATTCTCATCCACTATTCATAGGAACACTGTGACATCAATAACCAAAAAATTGATCATATCTTACTCAAACTGTTGAACCAACTTCTACGAACCTCTATAGATAATATAAATACATCTCAAAACAATACCTCACCATCTCATCTCAAGATCTTTAGAATAACATCTGAACAACTTAAATCCTCCTTACCGAATGTCTTGAACACACTATTTGAGATATCAACAAGTATGTTGACATAAATGACAAAACATTAATGTCAACATACCCAAATCCAAAACTTTGATATGATCAACAATCTTCCAAAAATCTCCCCCTTTCACATTGATGACAACATATGTAGTGAAAAATTGATCAATGCACAAAGTCAATCATATATCAACTTGATTACTCTGAAAGTATAGCTGCAATATATCCATCTAATCACTTTGAATATCTAGCTTCAATATAATCTCTAGAATCTTTGATCTTGCTTTTTTTTTCACACAATCTTCTCCCCCTTTGACATCAATGGAAAACATGTGGTTAAAATGGATGGTGATCTTTTAATTTGGGTGAAAATATAATCAAAATTTAACAGATGGATGGAGTAATATGGTTTGATCAACAGTTAAAAGGATGATAAAATCAACAACTATCATGATCCCACAATTGAGATTTGTCAGGGATTTAAGGATAGTGGGATTGTAGGATGTTGCCACATGTCCTCTCCAAGCCAAGAAAAGATGATGGTGGAGCCAAAAGACTAAGATGGAAAGGATGATGAGTTGGGAATGTATTATTGGTTTTTGAATGGGCCCGTGTGCCTAGTGGGAAGTCAATGCTAGATTGATTTATATGGTCTGTCCAATTGGCCAAGGTAGATGAAGATCGACGACCAAAATTCAAACTTGTTCCAAATTGGATTTCGAGCCATTTTTCACCTCAAATGAATTTTAATGGAAGACAGGATGATGAAAACCTATTTTAGAAAAACATAAAAAAAGATTTTGATGCCCTTTTTCATTCACCAAAGCATTCAAAAGTTTTAGAATTCATCTCGAGCTATAAAGGTGTGAATTGAACTTTTACTACAAAGAGTTTGAGGGTTTTTTGCGATAAAATAGTAAGTGGGTTTCCAAGCTCTCTTTGGTCATTTCAAGGTTAATGTTGAGTGAATTGTGTTCAAATTTATGGGGATTTTTTTCATAGGGTATTAAGGAACTAGGGTTTAATTCAATTAAGAAAATATTTGTTGGAATTATGTTGTATTTTGCAATTTCTTGGAAAGCCCTAGTTTTTCCCTTTTATTTTCAATTTGAAATCAAAAGCCCTAGATTTAAAATGGCACCCCAAAGTAAGTATTCCCAACAAACTAAATGTGAAAAGAGGAACCTATATGATGAATTTATAGACCAATTTACACCATCCATAATAGATAGGTTGGGATAGAAATTCATAGTGGGAAAAACCCTAGGCAAGGGTTTAATTGATAAGGCGTATAATGTAGTAGATGGTAGGGTTCCGATGAGAGGTTTGGACATGTTTAAAATATGGTTTGGGAAGATAAAAAAGGGTACCCCCCTTTCAAATGTGTGGCAATATGATTTAAGTAAATTTATGGTCCCTAATGTTTTCATGGATATAGATCTTCTTAAGGAAACTGTAGATAGATATGACCTGATTCTAAGGGATGTAAAAGAAAATTTAGGAAATGTATTATTATCAAGCAAAAGTAAGGATATTTAGAAAGGTTTTAACTTGTATGAATCTACTCCTTTTCTAGAGCCCATTTTTTTGGAGGATATAAAAGTAGAATATATGAAGGTGAAAGATATAGTTAGAGATAATCTCCTTCCTACTCATCTAACCAAAGTAGGGAAGACAAAGTACTATATTGGCCCAAGTTTAGTGGTACCATTACCTACTGAGGATTTTCCTCCATACCTCAAGGCCACATTCTACTCACTCTTCTAGGTTTTAGGGTTTCATCCTAGCACTTTCATGCCACTAGCATATATGTATATGGAAATTCAGCTCCACCATCCAAGTTTCACAATGATCTTTGAGTATTCCCCATTCTTAGAAGACAAAATTCATGAGGGATTTCTAAATGTAAAGAAGAGTAGGGGTATGTAATATTTCTTTTGGTATTCTATATTGATGCATATGATCTTATACCAAAATTCAGATTTCTTTGAGAATTTCATGTTTCTGAGAAGAAATATTGATGGATTGGAGATGCCAATTAAATTATGGAGGATGGACATGTCTTGGAATAGAGATGAAGCCAAATTTGTTAGATTTGACAACTGCTTTGCATCAAGGCTGAGGGTAGAGTTTATAGTCAATCCACATAGGATTCCTCCACAATTACATGATTTCTTGAGACCCATGGAAAGAATGTTGACTTTAAAGATTGCACATAATTAGGGAGATATATATCCTTATACAGTCAGTATTATTATAAGGTTTTATGGTTTTCCATGGATTCCACATGTGTTACCCTACAATGTTCCATTGAGGTTTGAATTTGTAGAGGTGATTTGGAAGATTGGATGTATTTAGGAAAGGGAGTTGAAAATATAAAAAAATGGTACTTTATTCCCTGATACAATCATCCCTCATTTTATAATAATAAAAGGAGGTTGGGTCCACTTAGATAAGGTATTTACTCCTTATTATATGGGTAATAATATGGAAAGACATAGTGACCCAGAGGGATTCTATAATTTGTTTAGCGAAAGGATAAAGAGTTCTTAGCTACCTCATGTTTTTAATTTTCCATAGGATTTAATTAGAAACAAATTTGATGAAGAGGCACAGGAAGGTAGAAAAGAGAAATGGGTTGCATACAACAATTTGTTGGGTATTGTGCAAAAAAATATCCTAGCTATGATCCATTTAAAATATTCAAATCTTTTGTTACCAATATAAATATATTGCTTGATCACTTCTAGGAGGACATGTTGGCCTTGAAATAAAAAAGAAATCTATTAGAGAAGACCAAGGAATAAAAATTAGGGGATAAAGTTGTGCAACATCTCTAGTAATGGTAGACACAAAAAAGGAGGAAATAATTTTATTAGATTTAGGTGATAATGGTTGTGTCTTGAAGAAATTTTTTCATGCACCAGTTGTTAGGAATGAATGTTGAAGCTTTTGGCAGTCATTCTATAGCAGTGGTTGTTGCATTCGTGACTATGATTGTCATTGATGTCAACACAGTGTTATTCTAGAGTTTAGCAGAGAAGTAGGCACAGTTTTGTTTTGCGCACTTGTTATATTGCAGATTGAGTTATGCATAGTTGATGGTATAGTCTTTGGTGTTTTATTAGCCTATGTTTAAGAGAAAAAAAAGAAATTCATTTATTCATAAAAGTTATAAGCATTTTGGTGGAAGTAGTGTTCTGGCAGTATTCCTGTGTAGCAGTTTTTGGTAATTGGAGGATATCTCCTAACCGGGATGGAATCTGATTCTGCACAGTTAAAGGGAAGTTTGAGAATCATTTTTGGTGATGTGGCTCATAGTGAAAACTTTGAGGTCACACGATTGGAAACTTATTGTATCTGGAAGCCAACAGTTTTATGTAATTCTGATGTAGCGTGTTGAAATTATTATTTTGTATTTGCATGCTAACTCATTTGTAATTATTTGAGTGTGGTTTAAAGGAAGGAATTTTTTCCTTGTTATATGAGAGGATTGTAATAGTTTTGATATGAAATTATGAAATTTGTGATGCGAATGTATGCATGAAGTGAAGAAAAGAGCTAATTCAGTGATGAAGGAAGACTTGCAAAGTACAGAGATCTAGATTTGTGATCTTGTGTAGCAGAGAGTGTGGTTTTGGCATAGTGTGAAGGAGGTAACATATTTCATATTATTCTATTGAATAATCCTAAGATTTGTTGGACAGTGAGTTCAGAGATCTTGCCTTGAAGCTATTTGGGCAGTGGGTCCTTCTATCTTCCATAACTCCTAACAGGGTTAGAATCTTTTAACAGGGATTCAAAATCTCCTAACAAAGATTTATATGTACCGAATGTATTTCATATGACTCCTAACAGGGTCCATCCTCTAACAAGGAACTTTCATGTTAGTACATCATTTTGTGGGCATCATTCCCACCGGGGTTTACTCTTTGATCAAGAGGTTCCCTAGTTAACATATCTTGTGTTATTGTGTCATTGTGTATGATTATCCTTCTATGGTTGGTTAATACATTAATTATATGGTTTAAATCTATTGAAGTTGATATTAAAGTTAATGATGATAAATGGTTTAATTATCAGATAACTGATTCACCCCCCCCCCTCTCAGTTATCTTAGTGGTCTTTACTTTCTAACAATTGGTATCAGAGCAGCAGGTCCTTGAAAGAGAAGTTTAAAAACTTAAGGAAAGAAAGCCCTAAGTTTGATGGAGTAAATTTTGACAGCTGGAAAGAAAAGATGAAGACACATCTCTTGTGTTTAGGACTAGGTTATTGGTTGATTACAAAAAATGAAAGGACTATAATTGAAGAAGAGAATCTTGAAACAAGTTCTAAAGATGAGGTAGATCTATTTATGTGTAATATGCTTGTAATAGAAGAGCTTTTATCTGCACTTCCAGAGAATGAGTACAATCAGGTAAAAGGTTTAACCAAATCTCATGATATTTGGAAAGCTTTACATTCTACTTTTGAAGGTGATGAACATGCAAAGAAAGCTAGGTTACATAATTGGATTTTTGCATTTGAAGACATAAGAATGATGGAAGATGAATCTATTAGAAGCTATATTGGTAGGATGTCAAAAATTGTTGTAGGAATAAAGTCTTGTGGAGGTGAAAAGATAGAGAATGAAGTAATATGGAAGATTTTGAGAACATTGACACCAGTATTCAGGAACACTACACAAATGATTGAACAAGTGATACCTTGTACACCAAAATTTTCAAGAGAGACTCTTCTTGGAAGATTGGAAGTAGTAGAGATGAATTTGAGATTATCAGGAGAACTACCTAGAGTGGAGACAACATTTAGTGCTCTTAGCATCAAACCAACTTTGTCTAGAAGTACAAGTGTGAATGGAGATTATGCCAGCAGTAGGAGATCTAAATCTGATGAAGATAAGAAGATTGAAGAAGGTATTGCCTCGCTTGTGAAAAGAGAACCAGATGGTAAAAAAAATTTTAAATGTTGGACATGTCAAGAATATGGTCATTTTGCATCTAAGTGTCCTAAAAGAGTTAAGAAGTATAGGAAAAATTTTAAGCCTAGAAGATCTAAAGAATGTTATTATGCAAATGATGAAGAAATTGAAGCAGGAATTGAAAGACATTTGAGTGATAGTGATAATGATGACTTTGATGACATAGGATTTGTAGCAATTAAGGAAGAAAATTCTAAATCTGATATTAAAGAAGAAAAATCTTTAGTTTCCCAAGTTGAAAAGAAATTTGATTGGATTATAGACAGTGGTTGTTCACATCATATGACTGGTGATAAAATAAAATTCATAAATTTTAACAATTATGATAGAGGAGTTATTAGAGTTGGTAACAATGCACCTTGTTTGATTAAAGGTATAGGATCTATTACTCTTGATGGAAAGATTAATATTGATGATTTTTACTTTGTTGATGGATTGAAACATAATTTTTTAAGTGTTGGACAATTAGTGGATAAAGGATATCAAGTTTGGTTTACTAAGAAAACTTGTGTGATTAAGGATAAAGATGGAAATCTAATTAGAACTGGATCTAGAACCAAAGGTAATGTATTTCAGTTGAACCCTACTAAGATGACATGCTTGATGACTAAGATTGATGACAGTTGGTTATGGCATAGAAGGTTTTGTCATATAAACTTTGATAATATTGTGAAAGTGAGTTCTACACTTGCAGTAAGAGACTTACCTAAGATTATGAAGCCTACTAACATGATTTACAAGGAATGTGTGATGGCTAAATAGAAAAGGAGTTCATTTCCTAGCAAGAAGTTCACATCTATAGAAAAGTTGGAGATTGTTCATACAGACTTGAGCGGTCCTACTAGGACTAGAGGATTCTATGGAGAAAGGTATTTTATGATTCTTGTTGATGATTTTACAAGAATGATGTGGATTGCATTTTTGAAATTTTTTTTTGAAGCATTTGATGAGTTTAAGGTCATGAAGAATAAAGTTGAGAATGAATCAGGAATGAGGATTAAATGTTTGAGATCCGATAGAGGTGGAGAATTTACATCTAAAGAGTTTAACACTTTTTGTGAAGTGAATGGTATTAAGAGATAGTTATCAGCCCCTAGAACACCTGAACAAAATGGTATTGCAGAAAGAAGGAACAAATCAGTAACTGAAGTAGCTAGAGCTATGTTATTTGAAGGTGATTTGGCAAAGACATTTTGGAGAGAAGTAGTGAATACAACAGTATATACAATGAACAAAGTACAAATTAGAGTAGACACAAACAAGACACCTTATGAATTATGGTTTGGACATGCACCCTCAGTTAAGTATTTTAGAATTTTTGGAAGCAAATGTTATATTAAGAGAGATGATGATATAGGAAAGTTTGATCCTAGAAGTGATGAAGGAATTTTTCTTGGATATTCTTTGAAAAGAAAAGCATATAGATGTTACAATAAGAGAACTAAAAGTATTGTTGAAAGTGAAAATGTAAAAGTTGATGAGAAGTTTAAAATTCAGGAAAGAATGCTTGATTATGAATCTGATGAACAAACTAACCCTCAGCCTAACATTGAAACTACTGAACAATTTTTTGAGACTGATAGTGAATTGTTGAATGAAAGTCATGCTGAAGAAAATAGAGAAGAATCTAGAGAAGAATCTACAGTTGAAGAAAGATCAGTGACTATGACACCTAATAGGTATATATCAAGACATCATCTTGTTGAGAAAGTTATTGGAAGTTTGGACAGAGGAGTTATGACTAGAAAGAAGGTACATTTATGTTTGATTTCTCAAATTGAACCTAAGTCTACTAATGAAGCTTGTGAAGATGAACATTGGATTAAAGCTATGAAAGAAGAATTGGATCAGATTGAAAAGAACAAGACATGGGAATTGGTCCCTAGACCTAAAGACAAAAATGTGATTGGAACTAAATGGGTATTCAGGAACAAAATGAATGAACAAGGAGAAGTAATTAGAAACAAAGCAAGATTGGTATGTAAGGGATACTCACAACAAGAAGGAATTGACTATGAAGAGACTTTTTCCCCTGTGGCAAGACTTGAAGCAATAAGAATATTTTTGGCTTATGCAACATTTAAGAAATTCAAAGTGTATTAGATGGATGTGAAGTCAACATTTCTGAATGGTGAATTAGAGGAAGAAGTCTACATTGAGCAACCTGAAGGTTTTCCTTTGACTCAAGAAGGAGACATGGTATGTAAACTAAAGAAAGCATTGTATGGACTAAAGCAAGCACCTAGAACTTGGTATGCTAGATTAGATAAGTATTTGTTAAAATTGGGATTTACAAAAGGAACAGCTGATAGTAACTTATACACAAAAGAAATTGAGAATGGATTGTTAGTTTTGGTTATTTTTGTTGATGACATTATTTTTGGAGGACAAGATGAAGCTAGTGACAAATTTGCTGATGAAATGAAGATAGAATTTGAAATGAGTATGATTGGAGAAATGAAATACTTTTTGGGATTACAAATAACACAAAACAAAGATGGTATCTTTATAAGTCAGACAAAGTACTTGAATGATTTGTTGAAAAGATTTGGTATGGAGAATTGTAAACCAATTGGAACACCTATGGTTACAAGACATAAACTATCTAGTAAAGATGAGACACCAGAAGTTGAGCAAAAGAAATATAGATCTATGATTGGTGGATTGTAGTACTTGACACACACTAGACTAGATATACAACATTCAGTTGGGATGGTAGCAAGATTTCAAGTTGAACCTAGAGAGTCACATTATGCAGTAGTAAAAAGGATATTGAGATATCTTAGAGGCACAATGGACTATGGACTGTGGTATGAAAATTCTAATGATTTTACCCTATGTGCATATACTGATGATGATTGGGGAGGTAGCATTGATGAAAAGAAAAGCACCAGTGGTGGAGCCTTTTTTCTTGGAGGAAGATTAGTTTCTTGGTTGAGAAAAAAGCAGAATTGTATCTCACAGAGTACAGCAAAAGCAGAATATGTAGCAACAGAAAACAATTGTAATCAGATAATATGTATGAAGTAGATGTTGATGGACATTGGAATCAAGTTTGATGAGCCTAGTGTCATATATTGTGACAATACAAGTACAGTTAGTATGTCTAAGAATCTAGTTTTACACTCTAAAACAAAGCATATAGAGATCAAGTATCATGTTGTAAGAGAGAAAGTTGCAGATAAAGAAGTCAGACTAGAATACATAAGCACAAAAGAGCAGATAGCAGGTATATTTACTAAGCCTTTGCCTAAGGATACATTTGAGTATCTGAGAGGTATGCTTGGGGTTATGCCCCAACCTACTTTTGAGTAATGATGCAGTTGGTTGCATCCATCTAGTGGTTTATGGAACTATCTATTTTCTGGATTGGATGTTGGTACTTCCTCTATGGGGGAGTATGTGTATCTGAGCTAAGTCATTGAGGACTCTTGTGAATGTATCTTCTGAATAGTGTCTTTTGACATTGAGCTATTGTATAGTGATAAAATTTCTATCATTGATGTCAATGGGTGAGAGAATCATGAAAAACTTTGAGGAAACATTGAGGAACTACATTTGTTAAGAGATTGAATAGGATAATGAAGCAAGATTTGATTGATGATGAGTAGCAGTGTAGTTGAGCAGCAGTGATTGGATTTTTGGAACAATGGATGTTTTTCATCTATGTTGCCATCAATGCCAATGGGGGAGATTGTTAGGAATGAATGTTGAAGCTTTTGGAAATCATTCTATAGCAGTGGTTGTTGCATTCATGACTATGATTGTCATTGATGTCAACACAATGTTATTCTGGAGTTTAGTAGAGAAGTAGGCATAATTTTGTTTTGTGCACATGTTATATTGTAGATTGAGTTATGCACAGTTGATGGTATGTTCTTTGGTGTGTTATTAGCCTATGTTTAAGAGTGAAAAAATAAATTCATTTATTCATAAAATTTATAAGCATTTTGGTGGAAGCAGTGTTCTGGCAGTATTCCTATGTAGCGGTTTTTGGTAATCGGAGGATATCTCCTAACCGGGATGGAATCTGATTTTGCATAGTTAAAGGGAAGTTTGAGACTCATTTTTTGTGATGTGGTTCATAGTGCAAACTTTGAGGTCACATGATTGGAAAGTTATTGTATCTCGAAGCCGACAATTTTATGTAATTTTGATGTAGCATGTTGAAATTATTATTTTGTATTTGCATGCCGACTCATTTGTAATTATTTGAGTGTGGTATAAAGGAAGGAATGTTTTCCTTGTTATATGAGAGGATTTTAATAGTTTTGATATGAAATTATGAAAGTTGTGATGCGAATGTATGCATGAAGTGAAGAAAAGAGCTAATTCAGTGATGAAGGAAGACTTGCAAAGTACAAAGATCTGGATTTGTGATCTTGTGTAGTAGAGAGTGTGGTTTTGGCATAGTGTGAAGGAGCTAAAATTTTTCATATTATTCTATTGAATAATCCTAAGATTGATTGGACAGTGAGTTCAGAGATCTTGCCTTGAAGCTATTTGGGCAGTGGGTCCTTCTATCTTCCATAACTCCTAACAGGGTTAGAATCTTTTAATAGGAATTCAAAATCTCCTAACAGAGATTCATATGTACTGAATGTATTTCATAAGACTCCTAACAGGGTCCATCCTCTAACAAGGAACTTTCATGTTAGTACATCATTTTGTGGGCATCATTCCCACTGGGGTTTACTCTTTGATCAAGAGGTTCCCTAGTTAACATATCTTGTGTTATTGTGTCATTGTGTATGATTATCCTTCTATGGTTGGTTACTACATTAATTATATGGTTTAAAGCTATTGAAGTTGATATTAAAGTTAATGATGATAAATGGTTTAATTATCAGATAACTGATTCACCTCCCCCCTCTCAGTTATCTTGGTGGTCTTTACTTTCTGACACCATTTTCTTCTTTTAAAAGTAGAATGAGGCCTTCAAAGCTAGATCAATCACCTTAGGGAAAGAGTGCAAAATTTGAGGATAGACTACCTCTCTTTCTCCAAGGGATGAGAGGATATATAAGAGGCTGAGAGGTGAACCTATAGATGACAACAATAGTGATGAGGAGGCTAGGAGAAAGGGAAATAAAATAATGAAGTATGAAGAACATTATAAGTCTCAACCAAAACCAATGAAATAAATCAAAATAATTGATATAGAAGATTCACCTAATAGAAGTCCATCACCGCCTCCTTTATCCCCTTCACCTCTAAGGTAGGAAGATGTACAAATGGATAAGAAAGAAATTGAGGATGAGGAAGGAACAATTATTGTTACTAATAGTTATTTACAAGTTAGAGTCCCTCCTACTCCAAGGTCACTTGAATTGGATTTCATCTCTATCAATATTTAGGGTACAAAATTTCTAGATGCTAGAAGGGAGGCCTACATTGAGTTCCTTAAGGATGAAAAATTTGTAAAGAGTTGAGATTCATTGCAGTTAGTTTGGAAGGTTAAGATTGATGAAAATGAAAAGAGATGCAAGGAAAGAAAGGATCAGAGCCTTGAGAGGAGTGATCAAGAGAATGAATATGAAATTAAGAAGAAAATGATCAAGGATTTCAATGCCATCACCCTTAAGGAGTAAATAATTGTAAATGAGGTAGGGGTTTTGATTTTGTTGGAATGAGATATAGTAGATTCCATTGCAATTGATGTTGTGAGGAGAAATAAGAAATTATATGTTTATGGAGAAGAAGAAAATATTTTATTGAGGGGATCTTCTTTTAGTTATGACTATGCCACTTTGGCTATTTGGTCCTTTTTCCCTGGGGAGAGAAGGCCAAACATAGAAGATATTAACCCCAATTTGTGGGGAAGTCTCATAATCAAAAGACCCTCATAGATCTTAGGAGTTGAGGAAGATAACTTGACTCTAGATGTGGCCAAGTTGAATTAGGAAACTAATAAGAGGGAGGAAGAAAAGAATATGGAGTATAAAGTGAAGTTTTAGCATTTTTTTGGGGAGTATAGAAAATTTCACAATTTATATGTTGATTCATAATCAAAGCTGAAAATCTTGGAACAAATATTGTTACAAGAACTCTCTGCTACTCTTGTAGCTACGTCTACCCCTCCTACACTAGTGTCATAGTACACCACATCTATTGATGTGACCCCACATTCTCCCATGGAGATTACTCCTTCTGGTTCTGCTGCATAACCAATTGTTGAAGATCCTACTTGCTCAACAGATCCAACAAAGGGTTAATTGATAGAGAAGATCAAATAGTTGAAGAAAAAGTTAGTAGAGGTAGAAAAGAATTATGCCCATAAATAGAAAGAGATAGTTAGCTTTGTGTTGATTCCTCTAAATGATAAGATCGAAAGAAGGCTGGCTCCCATCCATTATTTACATTCTTTATTAGTTGAGGCTATACGAGGTTTTAATAGGGATAAAGAGGTGGATACACAACTATTTTCCAAGTGGATGCAAAGGACCAATTAATTAAAGATAATATTTGTTGCCTCCAAATTTCATGTTGAGAGACCACAAGCACTTCAACCAACCCATTTGTGATGAACTATAACTGATTTAGAACCTGATTGAAGAATCTGTGATTAGAGATCACCGAGTTGACTGATTAGATATGAAAGATGATTAAATCAGTATTATGTTGTAATTGATGTCAACTAGTTTGACAACACTTATCTTGTAAGTTACTATACTGAAACATCTGTAGAAAAGGAGTGAAAGAGATGAAGAAAAGATATATCTACATAAGGAAGATGGATATGACAGATGAGGATAAGGAATATATTGAGTAACTTGTTGATGAGTCTATGACCTTATGTTATTGACTTGATAATGTTGCATTCATCTATGATGAGGAAAAGAGATGAAAGACACAAAGCAGTGTTGTCAGTTAATGAAGCATTTCAGTATACACCGATGGAGTATATTGTATACCGAGAATAATGTAAATCGAGCTTGTGTTCACTGACGCATTTCTTTGTTTACTAAGAAGAACAGAATGAATTAAATGATTAGTTTAGCTGATAAGAATTGATGAGCTGGAAAGTGTATGATTTCAAGGTAATAGATAAATTTTGTTATGATGATCGACGACTAACAAAATTTAGGAAAGATCTAAAGGATAAGAATCAAACATGTTATTGACATAAGTGTTGATGTATGTTTAAGAGGCAAAATCAACGAAGATGATCAAGCGACAAAATCTGATGGAGCAGAAGAAAATGGTTTACATGTCTATATAAGAGACTAAAGATTTCATGAGTGTGATGCCGGAAGACAAGGAAACTGTAGAATCATCGCGTGAACAAGTTTTCATGCATTCTAATCATACTGGTTAAGGAGAACCCTACTGCAGAGCATTATTGAGCGACAAAGAGTAATTACCGATGGACAGTAAGTTGATATATTGTTGAATCAGAAATGTTACATTGATCAGAAAGATTTGTATGAGTAGAATATTGATCTATATATCTACAATTGAAGTTGTAGTAGATCAGATCACCTACTGTTACATATTTAACCATTGTACACAATCAAATCTCTTAACTGAGTAGACTAAGAAAGTCTTATTATGTATCATTCATAGAATGAACATTGTTATCCTGTCAACCCTGGAGTGACTACTGGTTGGACGATAATAGTTGGTCTTAAATCCTTTAACAAGGTCACACCTAATAGTGTGTTTGTAACCTTTAATAGGGTTGGGTCTTCACTGACCTCACTTCAAAAGAGTGAATATTTTTGGGTTGCCGGTCCCAGGTGGTTTTTCCCTTCACAGGGTTTCCATGTTAAATCTCATGTGTTATGTGTTGATTGTGATGTTGTTTGATGTCATATTTGCATGTTGCATATTTGATTTGATCAGTAACTACTATATGTTTTAGACTGGTAATCAGTAAATGCACATACATTAAAGTATTTTATGTTATCGAGTAGCAAAAGTTGAAGTATTTGTTTTTGGATTATACATTTTGTATTGGGACAATGATTAACTAATTCACCCCCTCTCAATTATTCTAACAATTGGTATCAGAGCGTTGGTTGCTTAGAAAAAAGTTTTAAGGAATTCAGTACAAAGATCTCAAAATGTATAAGAGGGAAGTGCCAAGACTAAACAAAGAGAACTTCACAGTATGGCAAAGCTGGATGAAGTTTCACATATCTAGAATTGGGAAATCTGCACTAGAACTATTGGAGAATGGCTATATAGAACCGACCACTGGTCCCTTGACTATTGATCAACTGAAAGATAGGCATGAACACAATGTTACTATGATGGATATTGATGTTGTCTATACTGATGCTGAATTTGAAGATATTAAGAGTTGTATTGCTACAAAAGCCATGTGGGATAAACTTTCTCAAGTTTATAGTGGAGATGTGCATGTAAAAAGAGCTAGAGCAGAAAGGTTAAGGGGCAGATTCGATGATATGAAGATGAAGGAAGGTGAAAATATTGTGTAGTACACAAATAGATTGAAAGAGGTAGTACATGCTATTAGAGCATCTGATGGATTTATTAGTGAAGCAATAGTTGTAAGCAAAGTACTCAGAACCTTATTATCAGTTTATGCAATCATAATATTCGCTATTCATGAAACAAGGTCTGCATCTGGTAATGTACTTACACTTGACAATTTAATTGGTAAGCTCACAACCTTTGAATTGAATAACTTTGATAATAGTGTTGTACCATCTGTTGAGTCTACTTTCATGTCTTCTTTGAAGATTGGTAAGTCTAGCAGGAACAATAAGAATAATGATAGTGATAGAAATACTGATGATGAGCTTGATGAACTTGAAGCTCTTATGTCCAGAAGGTTACCTAAAAGTAAAGGAAGGTATAGAGGTAAGCTACCTTTGGCATGCCTTAACTATAAAGAGGTTGGCCACATTGCTGCTAGATGTCCGCATAAGAAAGATGATGAAAGATCCAAAGATTGATCTGAAGGAAGCTATTGCAGGAGAGTCAACAGAGGCTACCGACATAATAGAGATAACCGAGACAATAATGACAAAGGAAAAAAGGTATGTTACATAGCTGAAGATAATGAATCTAAATTTGATTTTGATGATGATTTAGAAGTTGTATTTATTGCTATGAAAGATGATTCCGAGGAAGAAGAAAAACATGTATAAATAACACTCATCTCTAGAGTTAACAAACATAATACATGGATCATAGACATTGGCTGTACACATCACATGACTGGTGATGAGGAGAAATTTGATCAACTTGAAGAATACGATGGAGGATCAGTTAAGATGGGTAATGATACACCCTATATGGTAAGAGGTAAAGGATCCTTGATGATAAATGATAGGATAAAATGTGATAATGGTTATTGGGTAGATGGAATGAACTATAACTTGTTAAGTGTGGCACAACTGAACAATTCAGGTCACCGAGTTGCTTTTGAGAGCAAGAAAGTGAAAATCTTTGATGATGGAGGAAGACTAGTTGGAATTGGAGCACAATTAAGAGGTAACCTATTTTATCTTGATACTGATGAGTCTTCTTTCCTGATGATGAAAAATGTAGATGCTTGGTTGTGGCATAAAAGGTTATGCCATGTGAACTTTGATAACATGGTTAAGATCAGTAAAAGGAAAAGAGTTAGAGGTTTTCCTAACTTGTCAAAACCTGATCATGTTATGTGTCATGAATGTCAGAAAGGGAAAATGACTAAATCTAGTTTCAAAAGCAATGATTATTCAGCAAAGAAGATACTTGAGTTGGTTCATACCAACCTATGTGGTCCTATGAGAACTCAGAGTTATTATGGTGATAGATACTTTATTCTTTTTGTTGATGACTATACTAGATTGATGACTGTTGTGTTCTTAAAAGAAATATCTGAAGCATTTAAGATGTTTAAGTGGTATAAAGATAAGGTAGAAAAAGAGACTGGTAAGGAATTGAAATTCCTAAGATCTAATAGAGGAGGTGAATTTATCTCTGATGAATTTACTAATTTTTGTAATGAGCATGGTATTAAAAGATAGGTCTCTACACCGAGGACACCTTAGCAAAATGGCATTATTGAAAGAAGGAACAGGTCAATAGTTGACTATGCTAGGACACTAATGTTGCAAAATAATTTTGCCTAGAGATATTGGAGACAAGCCATCAGCACTACAGTATATGTTCTTAATTGAGTTCAATTGAAGAAGGACACCAACAATACACCCTATGAGTTGTGGTTTGGACACAAACTGACTGTAAGTTATTTTCAGGATTTTTGGAGGCAAATGCTTTGTTCTGAAGGATGAGAGAAATGGTAAATTTGATTCAAAAGGAGATGAAGGGATATTTCTAGAATATTCCAATAAAAGTAAATCATATAAATGTCTTAACAAGGTTACAAATAAAATGATTGAAAGTAATAATGTCCGAGTTGATGAGTTTGATGAAAAGAACACAAAGGAAAGTACAAAGGAACTGAAAGACTGTAGTAGATTCACTTACATTGAACAACCAGAGTATCTACCAAAGCCACAGCCTATGATAACCGGTCAACAAGAAAACAATACCGAACAACAGGAAAGAGAAATTGATGAGCGGGATGGATCTACCGAGCAAGTAAATGAACCTGCATAGGATGAACAAGAAAGAAGAGATAGAGTACTGGCAAGATTTTTTAGAAGACATCATTCTAAGACAAAAATTATTGGAGACAAATAAGCTAGCATGCAAACTTGGAGCAAAGCAAGACAAGGTACATGTCTAGTTTGTGATTATGAACCGAAAAATGTAAAAGTTGCATTAGAGAATGATGAATGGACTAATGCAATGAAAGAAGAAATAGAATAGATAGAGAAGAACAAAACCTAGAGCTTAGTACCCTGACCTAAAGATAAGAATTTTATTGGTACTAAATGGATATTTAGGAACAAGCTGAACGAAAATGGTGAAGTAACAAGAAACAAGGCTAGATTGGTATGCAAAGGATATGCATAGGACAAAGGCATTGATTATGGTGAAACATTTGCACCTATTGCTAGATTGGAAGGTGTTAGAATGCTACTTGCATATGTTACACACAAGAAATTCAAAGTTTATCAAATGGATGTCAAGTTAGCATTTCTGAATGGAATACTTGAAGAAGTCTACATAGAACAACCTGAAGGGTTTGTTGATCCAAACAACAAAGAAATGGTATGTAGATTACATAAAGCTTTATATGGTTTGAAGCAAGCACCAAGAGCCTGGTATGAAAGGTTGCATACTTATTTGTTAAGTATAGGATTTGTAAGAACAAGTGAGAACAACAATTTGTACATGAAAGGAGATACTGATGACCCTATTCTTATTGCTGAGATATTTGTGGATGATATTATTTTTGGAGGTCAAGATAACATATGTAAAGCCTTTGCTGATGAAATGAGGAATTAATTTGAGATGTCTATATTCAGAGAGATTAAGTTCTTTCTAGGACTACAAGTGATTCAGAAGAGTGATGGGATATTCATCACACAATCTAAATACATAAAGGAAGTATTGAAAACATTTGGCATGGAAGATGCTAAACCCATGGGAACACTGATGGCTACTAGATGTAAACTGACCAAGGAAGATGAGACTATAGAGGTAAATCAGACACTGTACCGATCTATGATTGGTAAGCTAATGTATGTAGTTCATAGTAGACCAGACATAGCACATGTTGTGGGAATAGTTGCTAGATTTTTTGCTAATCCTAGAGAATCACACATGATTGCTACTAAAAGAATCTTAAGATACCTAAAGAAAATAGAGGATTATGGATTGTGGTATCCTAAGGAAGGCAAATTTGAATTGAAGGTATACACCGATGCTGATTGGACTAGAAATGTGGATGATAGAAAAAGTACCACCAGAGGAACATTTTTCTTTGGTGAAAGACTCGTTACTTGGACAAGTAAGAAGCAGGCTTGTATTTCTTAGTCTATAGCTAAAGAAGAGTATGTTGTTGCTACTACAAACTGTTCAAATATTGCATATATTAAAAAAGTTCTGGAAGGTATGAATGAGATAATCATTGAGCCGGTGATTATATACTATGATAACACCAGTGCAATAAACATTTCAAAGAATCTAATGATGCATTCTAAAATAAATCATATATCAATTAAGTATCACTACTTGAGAGAATAAGTACAGGAGAAGAAAGTTAAGTTAGAGTTTGTTACATCAAAAGAACAACTTGTAGACATATTTACAAAAGCTCTATCGAAGGATACATTTGAGTACTTAAGGACTAGACTTGGGGTCCATCCCCTATCTACCGATCACTAAGGCGATCCGGATGTTGCATCAGCCTAATCTTATTAGAAGATCATACATGTTGATGCAGCAGTTCACACTTTGGATCATGTCTAAAGCTGTGAAAAGTACTGGAACAGATTGGCATATCAGTATATAGAGATACAGAGTATGCATTGGACAACAAAGAGTTACTTGGCTATTGAAGACCTGTATGTTTATTTGTTTCTTTGGCATTGTTGTCAAAGGGAGAGATAAAAAATATGAAACAATATGCACCGATGAGAACTATCTGAGGGAGAGACAAATTGAAGAAAGGGAGAGCACTAAAGATTAGTTACTGAGAACAGAAGAAGGAATCTGAAAGCTGAAAAGATCATATTTGCAGATTGACAAAGCTATATTTTGTAATGTTGTTGAGTAACGTAGTGATTAAACATATTAAGCTAGGGAGAGCTTGTACAACATTTGTTCACAGAGTTGTAGAATACATGTTTGGTGTGTGTATGGTATATTTCATATTACTTGCATTGCCATCAATACCAAAGGGAGAGATTGATGAACTACAACTGATTTAGAACCTGATTGAAGAATATATGATTAGAGATCACCAACCTAACTGACTAGATATGTAAGATGATTAAATCAATATTATGTTGTCATTGATGTCAACTAGTTTGACAACACTTATCTTGTAAGTTACTATACTGAAACATCTACAGAAAAGGAGTGGAAGAGATGAAGAATGGATATATCTACATGAGGAAGATGGATATGATAGATGAGGATAAGGAATACATTGAGTAACTTTTTGATGATTCTATGACCTTATGTTATTGACTTGATTATGTTGCATTCATTTATGATGAGGAAAAGAGATGAAAGATACAAAGCAGTGTTATCGGTTAATGAAGCATTTCAGCATACACCGATGGAGTGTAGTGTATACCGAGCTTGTGTTCACCGATGCATTTCTTTGTTTATCAAGAAGATCAGAATGAACTAAATGATTAGTTTAGCCGATAAGATTGATGAGCTGGAAAGTGTATGATTTCAAGGTAACATATAAAGTTTGTTATGATGATCGACCGCTAACAAAATTCAAGAAAGATCTAAAGGATGAGAATCAAATGTGTTATTGACACAAGTGCCGAGGTATTTTTAAGAGGCAAAATCAATGAAGATGATCAAGTGGAAAAATATGATGGAGCAGAAGAAAATGGTTTACATGTCTATATAAGAGACTAAAGATTTCACAAGTGAGTGTGATGCTAGAAGAAAAGGAAACTGTAGAATCAATGCGTGAACAAGTTTTCATGCATTTCAATTATACTGGTTAAGGAGAACCCTACTAAAGAGCATTGCCGAGTGACAAAGAGTAATTATCGATGGACAGTAAGTTGATATATTGTTGAATCAGAAATGTTACATTGATCAGAAAGATTTGTATGAGCTGAATATTGATCTATATATCTGCAATTGAAGTTGTAATAGATCAGATCACCTATTGTTACATATTTAACCATTTTACACAGTCAAATCTCTTAACCAAGTGGACTAAGAAAGTCTTATTATGTATCATTCATAGAATGAACATTGTTATCCTATCAACCCTAAAGTGACTGTTGGTTGGACAATGATGGTTGGTCTTAAATCCTCTAACAAGGTCACACCTAATAGTGTGTTTGTAACCTTTAACAGGGTTGGGTCTTCACCGACCTCACTTCAGAAGAGTGAATATTTTTGGGTTGCTGATCCCAGGTGGTTTTTCTCTTCACAGGGTTTCCATGTTAAATCTCGTGTGTTATGTGTTGATTGTGATATTTGTTTGATGTCATATTTGCATATCGCATATTTGATTTGATCGGTAACTGCTATATGTTTTAGACTGATAATCGGTAAATGCACATACAGTAAAGTATTTTAAGTTACCGAATAGTAGAAGTTGAAGTATTTGTTTTTGGATTATGCATTTTGTATTGGGACAGTGATTAACTGATTCACCCCCCTCTCAGTTATTCTAACAATTTGTTGGTTAAGTCATTTCAAATTTTCCAAGTATGGCAAGAAGATATTGAAAGAAATATTAGAGAGTTGATAATAAATTTTAATGAACTGAAAGATATATATTTTTTCTTGGGATAGTAGATGAGAATGGAAACATTAAAATATTCCAACTATGGAGGGAACATGCAAAGAATGTGATCAACTGTTAGATGGACCTAATTTGTGATAATATTAATACTCATTTGCTTGAAAATAACATGGATAATATCATAAATACATAGCAGTTATTTGAGTCTTTTGAAAAGGAGGTAAATAAGGTAGCCATCAAGTACAACCTCTATAAAGAAAATTAAAATGAGGTCATGGATTTTAATTGGCCAACAAATGAGGAATATGCTTAATGGGTAAAGATATACTTGAATGAAGAGTGAAGGACAAGTAGTTAGCCTTCCATTTTTTTATTTGGCAATCTGGCATACATTTTTGGCATATTCTAAAATGGTTATATTTTGGAAGACATGTTTTTAGAAACCACAGGCCCAAGTGAAATCTTCATCAACAAATTACAAGGTGGGAGAAGTGTAAATAATATTTTGCAAAGGGAAAAGGCATTTTTGTCTCATGTATCAAGTCTTTTATAATAAAGTTAAATAGTCCAATGGACTAATGATCACATGTATCTCCTCTAGACCAAATCTTGTTTTCTCCCTTGTTACTATAAAAGGGAATTCAAGACCAAGAGATTGGGTTTTGAGTTCATTTTATGAAGTCCAAGGCACAATAGTAAAGTCTAGGTGAAAAATTGAGCACATTGTAAAGCATTTTACAAAGAAATTTGAAGAGTCTTGAGTCAATTTTTGCAAGTTTTGTGTTTATGAATTGTACAAATGTTGTATGACAGAGATATCTATTGAATATTAATGAAGAATACAATTTTTGATTCCTTTCTCTCTAGTGTACATGTTTTATGAGTAAAATAGGATCAAGGGTTTTATTTTATTCCATGCATTGTTGTGATGTATGTGAATTTTGTTCATGCTTTAATCTAATGGGTCAATTAATTTCTTGAATATATTTACAAATTTTTAGGGTTTTTGCAAGGATTTTGATAAGAATTTTGGGTTAGGATTTCTTTTGAGAAATGTTGTAATGCAACATTGTCTTAGATCTTAAGGCTATTCAATAAAATTCTATTATATTACAATTTTATTTCTTGTCGATTTATTACCCAATGGAATAAGGCACTAATAGGAGTTGTAGTGTTTTTGCTAAGTCTTTTGGTGTTCAATTTCATCTAACTTTACTACAAAATTGATTAAATCATGCTATATCATTTAAGTTTCAAGTTTTATGTTGTATGTTGTTGTTTTTATCTCATGCTCAAATTAGTTGAGGATCAATGGAGAATTATCCATTCTTTAGTATTATCGTATTTTTGTTGAGTTTTTGTGAGATATCTGTTAGTTTTAATTCTATTCACAAATTTGGTGCAGAGGATGTGAATGAATTAAGGGACCACCTTCTTGGGTCTTGGAGAGCCCAAAGTGTAGAAGGATTAGAGTTACCCTTGTCAATTGGTCTAAGTCCAGGAAATTATTGATAATTGGATATGGCATCTTCATAGGTAATTGAATGATTAACTTGGTTACTACTTTTAGTGTAAACCCTATTTTAGGAACCAACTATTGGAAACTACAATTAAAGCAATTGTTGTATTGTCATTGATGTCAAACCTTAACTGTTAAGACTGTTGCTATCTAAGAAAGTACTATATCTATTTGATTGTTGAGAAGGATTAGGGAAAAAGTGATAACAATAGCACCTAAGGAAAGGTTGAGTTATCTTGATACTTCAATGGATACTTGATTATGTGGCACAATGATAAGATAATGTATTTCTTATCTAAGTAAGAAGTAAGACTAAACAAGTAGGCTTAACTGAGCAAAAGTGAAGAAATCTAGTTTAAGATGAGTGATGTTAGTGTCGACCGAGCCAGTATATGCCGAGTAAATTTAGTGTTGACCAAACATCAGTTTATTGCTGAGAAAGATAATATTAGCCAAGGAAACAATTTTAGTGGTGACTAGGCTACCCAATGATGACCAAGGAGTTGAACACAGTATTGACTGAGCGTCAGTAATTTACATTTGAGGAAGAATTTAGATTCCTAGTTGACATAGTTGAATTCTTGGATTATGTAAATTGTGTTGACTTTATTTATTGAATGTATGGAAGCATTTAATGCACTGTAAACCATTTTATTGTAATTTCATAAAGAGATTAGAGATGTTTCTAGAAGGATGGATGAAGAACATAATGTTGGAAGGATTCGATGAAACTGACCTAACCCTAAGATCTATGGAGGAGATTAAGAGAAAAAAGTTAGATCGACCTATCAAAGAGGTATTAAGGAAACCTAAGTGTGAGGTTGAAGTAGGATGCTGGAGTTGTTGTTGTTATTGACTAAATAAGCATAAAAGGCTAAAGGAGAAGGAGTTATGATTTGTTGAAGGGATTTCTGAGGAGATCAGTGATGGAGATGGAAATGGATCATAGTCAAAGCCAGCATATATTTGTAAGAATTGGATCTATTATTTGCAAAGTGAGTTGTATGTTTTCAGATCAAACACTATTGTTACTTTCTAAACATTGTATCAGTTTAAATCCTTTAATCAAGGTTGACCCAACAATCATTGTATAAATCCTTTAATCAAGGTTGCATTCTAATGGAATGTACTTAAGTCCTTTAACAAGGCGTGCTCCTAACAAGGTGGTTGAAATCCTTTAACTGAGTCACACCTAGCAGTGTGTTTGTAAACCTTTGATAGGGTTGGCTTTTCACAGAGCTTACTTTAGAAGAGTGAAAATATCAGTAGCATGTTACAAAGTGGTTTTTCCCAAATTGGGTTTCCAGTATAAATCTTGGTGTTAATGCTTGTGTGAATGTTTTGGTTTGAACATTTCTGTGTTTTGCAAGTTAAATACTATTGGATAGTGGACTGCACTGTTATATGTTTTTGATATGCATTCTGTAATGACCAAGTAGCTGTTGGTTGTTAGATCTAAGTTTTTGAAGTGTTTAAAAGTTTTATTATACATCTAGACCTAAGAAAAACTAATTCACCCCCCCTCTCTGTTGTTCTAAATCATATTAATACCAACAAGATGGAAACTCTACTGTGGACTTGTTAGCTAAATTCCTTTTCAGTGTTGTTGTCCATTGTGAGAATTGCATAGAGTTGTAAGTGAATTTCTATGATTTTAAGGTTGAGATGGGGATTTGTGTTTAGTCTCTAAATTTTCTTTTGTAAAAGTGGTGTTAAGTCATTTGTGAGAGTTCTTTTTCTATTTGAGAGTGATTTTTTCATGTATCCAATAAAGATCATCAAATATTTTATGATATTTAATACCCCAAAGTTAATTGGGTCATGAATCTAAGATTTATGCACCAGTGCATATATTTCAAAGATTTCTAACATATTTTGAAGGATATCTCACCATGAGTAAAGAAAAGAAAATTAGAGCCTTTTTGAAGCAACATCTAGAAGAGAGATCTTGGAGGGTGATCTTCCTAAAGCCTCAAAGAAAATTTGATCAAGAATAGATGCAAAAACAAGCAATGCTCCCACATCATGAAAATAAAATTTTAAGAATGAAAGTGAGTCTTATTTACATCATTTTCTTGAAAGTTTTGAAACATCCTCTAGGAATTCTAAATTAGATAGTATGGGATTTTTTGAATCATTATTTAAAAAACCTGCTCAAGAGGAAATACCACAACATAATAAGGGAGTAACTCAAGCCAAATACTCTGATAAGAGAAGGGGTTGGAGTAGAAGTAGAAGTCACCAAGTGGAAATCACCCTTGGTGTACCTCCTCCTCATGGCTTTACAAATGATTTTCCTTATGTATCTATTCAGGAACAAAGGGACCAAGATTTGATTGATCTTGGTAATACTTATGGATCTGAGATAACATTACTAGATCCTAAAGAGGATTTTGGAGATATATAACTTATAATAAGAGAACTCCAAGAGAAAATGGAGTTGAGAAATAAAAAATAAAAAGAGAAAGAATATAAGGTTATCAATGTTGTTATTGAGAGAGATAGCTTGAAAATAAAATTGGCTATACTTAAAGCCATGAATCAAGAGGAGCCTAAAACAAGTGTTGAGGGCCTTGTTGTAAGAGAAATATTTGAATGGAAAGTTGAGGGAATTCCTAGAGATAAACCTAAAAACCAAGTAAATCCTCAACCTAAGCCAGTATATCCTGTTAATCATCAGCCAAGTGTGCAAACTTATAAGCCCAATTTGGACAAAGGTAAACAAAATATAACTAGAATTAAGATCAATGTCCAAAAGGATCAAGGTAAATTTCCACAAGGTTTATCCCAAATTGATATAGAATTAGAAAAGGAAATAAAAGAGATTGAAGCTCTTTCCAAGGAGTTAGAGAGAGAAGAGATTGAAGTTGCTAATGCATAAATGAAAAGTAAGATTAACTTCCTTAAAACACCAACATTAAATAATGTCACATCAACTCTTGGTCCATCTAATATCCAAGGTGTCTCTAGTTAAGGCACACCAGCACAACCAAATGTGGGATCTAACATTATTTTCCAAGGTTCCCAAGTCACCCAAAGCACAAGAATTGCAAACATAGGGAAAGAAGCCAAGGATAAAACTCAAGATGTAACTCAGCCTAAGATTTCCAATGTATAACAAATTGGGATAAATGTTGTAACAAGTACCAGTGGTCAAGCTACTGGAGGATAGTTTTAGAGGATACATATTCCATTGGAAAGATACATACAAATATTCCTTGATGGGATTCGTGGTTACCTTAACCCTACTACAAATGAGTTGAGGGATAAGATAAGAAAATTTGCTAGAAACAATGCTATAACTGGGGAAGAACATTTGAGAGATTTCACTGACAAGATGAATGATTATGAGGTTGAGCATGGTAATGTGGTGATAATTTTTTTTGTAAAATCTCTAACAGAGGATGCTAGGGATTGGTGTATGGAATTACCTACTACAAGTATTGGTTCATGGGAGGAATTTGAGAAGTGTTTTAAGGAGAAATATGGTAAAAAAAAAGAGGCTAGTTTCATGTTGAATGAGTTCAACAACATAAAGAAGTTACCTAATGAGGTTGTCATTAATTTTAATATCATATTCCAAAAGGAAATATATATTGTTTTTAGGTGTTAAGACTATAAGAAAATGTATTCCTGACAATGTACTTCAATGCATTTGATGCCAAGATGTCTTATATCTTGAGAGATAAATACCCTCATACTTTGAGGGATCCTTTTAAGATGGCCATAAATATTGAAATAAATAGAAGAGCTTTTGGAAAGTTAGGAAGAAGAGAAGATCCAAAGTTATTCAATAAAAGAAAGAAAGAAATAGAAAAGTCTTTAGGCTCAAAGCCTAAAGAGGAAGACAAATGGGACAAAGATCTTAATTCCTTGAAGGATATGGATCTTTTAATACTACTATAAATTAAAAAGGTGTTGGATAGGTGAAGAAATTGTTCAATAATTTTAATAGACAACCTAGAATGCAAAATAATCCTTACCATACTCAATGGAAGGATGAGAATCCAATTCAACAACTAATACATAATAATAAAGAGAAGAAAACTCTCGACCCTTTGCAGAAGCATTCTATAAATATCAATGAAGATGCACCATGGTGTATGGCTTTCCGATCACTTCATTCACCTGAATATTATTTAGTTACACAATCGATTGTTGCTAAATAAGAATCACAAGATGAATAAGGAGAGAAAATAATTATAGATAATTATTAGAAGTATTAAAAGAAAGAAAATAAGTTCAAGAAATAATCCAAGAAAGTGAAGTACAAGAAGGATTTTACCATAAGCCAAATATGAGATAAAGTTGCAAGATCAATCACCAAAACATGAGAATACTCCAAGAATCCCAACAAAGAGCCAATATATTTTTTTAAGGGGAAAAGAAAAGAAAAACCCCTTTGTGTATTATGAATGAGGCATGAAAATTCTAAAGAGAGAGAGATAGAATATGAGCAAGAAGCTTAATACAATAATGAGAGAACTAATATGACAAGAGGAGAGAAAATTGTGTGTAGGAAATGTGAGAAAAAAATTGTGTCAAGTGTGTGGAGAAGCATCTCTTAAGTAGAGATGAGTGAAGGATTTTTCATGTAACTCCCATGTGTATGAGTTCCACACTCATACTAAGTGTGTGTCAAGTGTGAGCATCCTCATAAGGAGGAAAAAACTAATTTCCTTATTAAAGAAATTACAAAATATGAGTTGTCCTCCCACTTGGACTAGAGGACAAAATTACATGTAGAGATTACTATAAGAATATCCTAAATTAAATAAAAGGAGGATACCTTGGCTTATCCTCAAATTAAATAAAACAACCAAGGAAAGATTACTAATTCTAACACCCCCCTTTAATCTTTACTTGGGGTGATTAGAGAAATAGGTATCAAACCCAAATGTTTACAATGATTTGGAGATGTTTCTTTTAAAAGAGTTTTCACTAGGATGTCATTGGATTGATCATCTTGCATTTCTTCAACTTGTGATTTGGAGCTTGAATGGTACATAGGACTTTTGGCTAAGTGAATATCACTTTGAGAAAACAAAGGTGTATGTGCTTGTTGCGGGGAGCCCAAATATTCAAGTGACCATTGAGATTCTTGAGATGCATGTGTACATTTTGAATATTCATTTCCAGTAGAAAATATAGATGGAGATGGATCAATGCTTGAGCTTGCAATAAGTCAATAACCACTAGTAGATCTCCCATCATTGGGATCTCCTAGTGCTGAATCAGTAACACTTTGGAAAGAAAAATCATGTTGCGAATCATCAGTCATAGAATCAAAAATGAAATCTTCAGTTGCATAAAACAAATCTATAATGTATTCATCATAATATGAAATATCAAGAGGAGGAGAGCTAGTATAAGCATCATCATCATTATCATTAACCTCCATAACAATCATAGGATTAGTACCTTCATCATGAATTTCATCTTGAGTAATGAACATATCTTTAATAGGATAATCAAAAGAAGGAAAAGTAACATTAAGAAAGTTAGAGATAATTTCCTCTTCTTGTTCAACAATATCATCAAAATGAGAGAAAGAATCATCAAATTGGAATTCATCATAAGTGGAGTGCACAATATCACTTTGAATTAAATTTGTTTGAGTAGGAATATAGTAATCTAGAGGGTTATCCCAAGAATAGCCATTGTTAGAGGGTTCATCCCAAAGAGTATAATTATCATAGTGAGGATTTAGCATCCCATAATGAGAAACAAAAGCTTGACAAGAGTTTTTATTATGAGAGTTTTGATTAATTTGATTATAAGGAGTAAAGGGTTGCTCATGATTTTATTTCTTAAAACAATTGTTGGTCACATGACCATCTTTCCCGTAATAAGTACAATGAGGTCTATTATTAGAATGATTATGATTATTATAATAACTATTATTATGACTATTGTTACATGCCGAGAATTATTATTATAATGTTGAGAATTAGAATGACCATTATTATTTGATCTACAATTGTTATGATTATTATTAGAAGTATTATGATTATAGGATCTATTATTTTGAGTTTGATGTTTAGACACAAAATCATGTTCAGAAGATCTAAGAGTACCAAATTGTAATAACTTAGTTTCCTCTTGACGTAAAAGATTTTGAAATATGCCATAAGTTAACTGAGGAGCTAAAGTAGGAATAGCAAGTTGCGAATGAATGTTAGTAATAAATTGTTAAAATTCTTTAGGAAGACACTTCTTGAGAATAATAGTAATTAATCTAGTATCAGTTAAAGTAACATTCACACCACTTAATTGAGTTTTAATAGCATCAAATTTAAGTAAAAATTCATCCATGGATTTAAAATCAATATACCTGAGGTCTTCCAAGTTGTCTTGGAGTTGAATCTTACATGATTTGGTGGAGCTATTATAGGTTTGTTGCAGAATGGTCCATGCTTGATGAGATTTGGTGCAATGTCCAATTAAGAAATATAAATTTGAAATAACCAAAAGACCAATTAATCCAAGGGCTTCTTCATTTTTAACTTGCCATGCATCTATGTTCATCTGAGAAGCAGTGGTAACTGGTTCAATAGAGGCATCTATAGGAACTTGGAGTAAATGTTTAAAATGAAATATAAAGGAGATGTGTGTTTTCCATTGATGATAGTTAGAGCTATTTTTACTTGATTTATGGAATTAGGGTAGACATGATTAACTAATTAAATGATTAAATTAACTTGAACAAAGTGAAATATAAATAATATCTAAAGTTTAAAGAACAAGGAAAATAAATTTACTCTAAGGTTAAATATGCTTTGAATAATACAAAATGATTTTTAAATTTTTAAAAAAAATTTATTAAATGTTTTAAAATAAAGAATGTAAATTGATTAAAGTTAAAATTAAGAGTCTAATAGTGAATAAAAAGGTATTAGAGACAATGTATTAATGTTAATTAAGATTTGTTTACACAAATTGATAGAAACACATTTAAAAAAAAAACAAATGCCATTGTTAAATATAAACTAGAATGGATTTGATAAATTAAAATTTTAAAATTAACAATGTGAATTTAAATGAGAATCAAATTAACTTTCAAATATAACAAACTGATTTTAAAAATAATCTAACATTTAAATTTAATATCAACTTAACTTTCAAATTTAAGAAAACTAATTTGAAAAACAGTCAAATAGATTTTAAAAAAGTCAAATAAACTTAAATAAAAAGCTAAGAATAGCTAAAGAACTGATTCGATTCCCTGGCAAACTAAATTTGTTGCAGATGAGATGGGCTGCAAAGTAACAACTCAAGGCAGAGATGTAATGATATTAATTCAAATTGGACTTCATGCAAGGTACAGAGCCAAGACTTCATGCAAGGCAGAGAAAATACATACATTTTTTGGACAAAGAAAACACTAGTCACATTATGGGGGTCATGACTTCTTAATGCACTGTTGGATTTTGCTAATATTTTTATATGTTGTTAAAGATAAATTTTTCAAGGTTCTGACCGGAGCGATCTTCCTAGTCTACCCAGGTTCAAAAGATATGGGCGTATGAGTGAGGTACTGTCAAAACAGAGATTTATGAAACTTGCATGCACAATATTATAAAATCAGATATATATGAAAGAATAAAAGATATATAAATTAGAATAGAGATATGCTTGCATAAAAAATACAATAAACCTATATGCACAAATATATTGAAAAAATATTTGAGATAGTAGTTTTTGAATCATGCAATAAAGAACAATATGGGATAAGAAATATGAAACAAAGAAGACATATAGGAAATATATGAAATCAAAGATTAATTAAGATATAAAAATGAGATAGAAACAATGTTAGAATTAGATCAAGTACTAAAATATGCAGAAAAAATGTGAAATACCCTACATGCAAGGGATTAGAAAACTGAATAAAATAGTTAGTTTAAATCCTGCTCAAAAGATTAGAAAAGCCTGTGAATTGAAATGAAGATGAAACTACAAGAAAACTTGTTAGAAAGAGGATTTAAAATTTGAATGAGTAAACTAGAAGTAAATGATATAAATAAAACCTACAAACAAAGGTTAGAGAAACTATGCAAAACACAAGATTAAATGAAGAAACTAAGTTGGGTTTGGCGGAGAACCGACCAAACCCATTTTTTTTTTTCAAAAATCTACTCTCTAGTGGAAAGCCTTCCAAAGAGGGTTCGAAACTAAAAAAAACTAAAATGACAAAATAACAAGAAAGAGCTACAACAAATATTAGATCAACATGAAGAGCTTGCTCCTTCGAATGCCACCTTCCTACAAAACACTTAAACAAGGATTAAATAGCTTTGATACCATGTTAGAAGTATTAAAAGAAAGAAAATAAGTTCAAGAAATAATCTAACAAAGTGAAGTGCAAGAAGAAGTTTACCATAAGACAAATATGAGATAAAGTTGCAAGATCAATCACCAAAACATGAGAATACTCCAAGAATCTCAATAAAGAGCCAAGAGATTTTTGTAAGGGGAAAAGAAAAGAAAAACCCCTTTGTGTATTATAAATGAGGCATGAAAAGCCTAAAGAGAGAGAGATATAATATGAGAAAGAATCTCAATACAATAATGAGAGAACTAATATGACAAGAGGAGAGCAAATTGTGTGTAGGAAATGTGAGAAAAAAATTGTGTCAAGTGTGTGGAGAAGCATCTCTTAAGTAGAGACGAGTGAAGGAGTTTGCATGTAACTCCCATGTGTATGAGTGCCACATTCATACTAAGTGTGTCCCAAGTGTGAGCATCCTCATAAGGAGGAGAAAACTAATTTCCTTATTAAAGGAATTACAAAATATGAGTTGTCCTCCCACTTGGACTAGAGGACAAAATTACATGTAGATATTCCTATAAGAATGTCCTAAATTGAATAAATGGAGGATACCTTGGCTTATCCTCAAATGAAATAAAACAACCAAGGAAAGATTCCTAATTCTAACAATAATTATGTAGGTTATTTGATGACTAATTCCTATCTTGGACAAGAAGAAGATACTTCTGATAATGAGTCTCATGACTTATATGTGAATGAGTGGAGGCAGAGAGTTGAATCTTATTATCAACAAGTTTTTTATGATGGGGAGTGCAATGTTTATGACAAATTGTGCAATGCTAAACAAGGTGAAGACTTAGTATCTTTAAGAAGGCCTTCTAATGAATAAATTGCTAAAATAATGGCTAATATGGTAGCCCAAGTAAAAAGTAATTACCAATTGAGAAATATGACAGTGGGTAAAGATGAAGAGAAACCATTTGTTATGTTCATTAAAGAACAAAATAATAAGGCCAAAAAATTTAAAAAGGATAAGAAAAAGGATGTAGTCAAGGTTAAGGAGGTCAAAGGAAAACTATGGGATAAGAGGGCTAAAGTATCAAAGCCTAATGAAGAGGTTCTTGCAACTAAAGTGCAAGTAAAAGTAAATGTCAATTCTACTAAGCCTATAGAAAAGGGCATGAAGCAGAAAAAAACTATGGAAAGCAAGAAACCAAAGAAAGTTAAAGAAAAACTAGGTATGTCTCTTGAATTGCCAGAATACACACCTATAGATATAATACAATTGCTTACACTTGTAGATATAATACAATTGATTTCTCAAATTATAGTTAAGGTCCCTTTACTTGAGATTATGAGAATTAATAAACATAAAGAGAAGGCTCTAGCCTGGATTAAAAGTGCTTCATCTGGTTATGATTGAGAAAATGGATAATTCTCAAAATGTAAAGGAAGAGAGAAATAAAGAAGAGAAAATGAATAAGGAACCAGAGGGAATTGTTTCATGAATTCCCCAAATATATCTTGATAATGCAATGAATGCATATTTAGGAAACATTGATCATTTCTTTCTAAGTGTAATCATAAATGGAAAACTAGTGAATAACTGTATGATAGATTCTGAAGCATCTAATACTCTGATGCTAGTCAAGATAATGGAATCCTTGGGTTTGAATATTGATACTACTCTAGGTATGTTTTGTGATTTGGATTCAAGAGAAGTGCCTATGATAGGTACAATAAGAGAAATACCTTATAAAATGGAAGCTTTCCCTAAGAAGGACATAAACATAAGTATTTTAGTTATTGATAGCCCACCTCATTATGGGATGTTACTATCAAGAAAGTGGAGTGCTTCTATGGGAGGGAGTTTTCATTGTGATCTATCTTACTCAACTTTCCATATTGATGATAAGAATGTAAAAATTGTAAGGGAACAACAAGTATCACATATTATTGAACAAGATCCTGATGAAGGCATGACTTATTTCATTGATACTGATATTAATGCATTCAGAGTTGAGGTGTTCTTGAGAGAAGAGGAAGAAAAATATGCACCACTAAATAAGGAAGTGGAAAAGACATTAGATGATGTGAATCTATGGACCATGTAATTTTATAAAGAATGTACAAAAGAAGGTTCATGTGCAGGAGTATTATTGATCTCACCCCATGAGAAAACATTTAAATTTTCTTTTACTTTGTCTTTCATATGCACAAACAATGTGGTAGAATATGAGGCATTACCATTGTAGTTGAGAATTGATGAAAAGAATGCTATAAGGAGTCTTAGAGTTATTGGAGATTCATAGTTATTTCTATCCTAGATTAGATCAAAGTATGCATCCAAAAAAGAAAGATTGAAATAATATATGAATGCAGTATGGGATGAAAATAATAAAAAATTGATTCATTACGGATAGACTAAATGGAAATAAGTCACAATATGATGGCAGATCTACTCACTAATATAGCATTGAATCTAGATGATCTAATCTTTGCAGGGATTTCAAAAGTGGAAGTGCAAACTAGACCTTCATTTCTTGATAAAATTGAGAGCTAGAAAGTTTTGAATGATGATAGTGATATTTTGAGATTTCCAAACTAACATGAAGATGAGTATGATGGCCATGAAATTGATTTTAATGCTTTTGTTGAGATAATAGATGGAAAAGAGACTATTTTTGGAAATGAGATGATTAAGATGAAGATAAATAAGGTTTCCAAAGGTTTGGTCATTTTGGAGAGAGTTTTTGACAATCAGGATAAGGCAAAAATTGAAAACACTACCACAAATCCTGAGGATTTGGAAGAGATTAATCTTGGAACACAAGATGCACCAAAAAAGATGTATATTAGTAAGAAGATGTCACCTAAGGAGAGAAAAATGTTGATTGATTTATTAAGGAAATATAAGTATGTATTTTCTTGGTCATATGATGACTTAAATGTTAGGATTAGGTAATATTGAGAGGGGGGGGTGAATCAGTATTACAAAACTTTGATCTTTTCAACTTTAAACAATTATAAACAATCCAAAGTAATGCAGAAATGAAAAGAACATATAAGCATAACACATTACTCATTACACCATGATTTGTTCTCGAGGAAACCCTGGCCAAAGGGAAAACCCTGGTGGGATGGTACCCACAAATATGTACTAAAATATAATATCCCTGTTAGGAGATCTAGCCTCATTAGGAGCTAATTGTTACATAGTACATTTCCTTGTTAGAGGAATACAAAACCCTATTAGGGGTATAAAAAAAACTTGGTTAAAGGTGGTGATCACACTGCTCTTACAATCAATACTTGTCTCAAAAGAGTTCTCAAAAGGGGAATAATACAAGCACTTATCATTCTTAGATAGTTCCAGTTCTAGCTTTGCCTCTTACTAATCTCGCATCTGACTTTTTATCTTACATTCACAAACTTACTCCATCATCATGATCATAACCATACATCACTTTCACAAAAGCAATCTATACTTATACAAAATCAGCCTTCCAGCCGGCTTCACAATTACCATACAAAACATAACAATAACTCATGCAAATGATATTTATGGAGTCAGTACTCTTACATTACTAATGAGTTAGAAATATAATTTATTCACTTGTCTTAGCATGTTATCATAGCCACTATGCTCTCCTTAATCTTTGCAACTATTCATGTACCATGTTACATTGTTTTACTATCTTCGCATACCTTCCGAACACTGTATCTCACAGATCTGGTAACTAAAACTCATGCACTTTTAATTGAAGCATGTATACATCCCAGAATAATTCTAGTTAACTTTTCAAGCCATAATACCTCATATATCTTCATCACAGACCAAAACTGTGGCACTATACCCTGTTATCCTAATTCTGGACTTAGTCATTTTCATGACTGTGACTCCACTGGCAATCTTCTTATCATGAAATCACTCCAAACATAAGTGTTTCCATAAATGAAAACCCTCAAGTGATTCAAATTTCTCCAAAACATCACATGCCAACAATATTTCCCTTTGGCATTGATGGAAACATTTAGAAAAATGACTAAGTGTCACAATACAACTCCCTTCTTTTCTTTTTCTCTTTTCTACTTTTTTTAATTTCTTTTCTACGTCTTTTATTTTATTTTCTTCTCTACATATAACTCTACATATTTCTTTCTCTTCCTCATTTTTCCTTTTTCTTCCTCTCCCTTTGACATCAATGACAAAGGTATATACAAAATTGTAAAACTTAAGCACAAATGATTCAGTGCTTACTCACCAGATTTAAGACATCTTGGAAAGATTTTTCCATGGTCTTAACTTCTTCAATCCATGAATTTATCAATAGTTCATTGACATGGATTAATGACATTGTCTCTACTACCTTAAGCTCAGTAAGAGTAGGTACAAACATTAAGCCTTCAAATTTTATCATATCTAAAAGATGAGTCTCAAACATTGTGAGCTTGGGAGTCAATAAGATTCTCAATAAGCCAAACCTATCTATAAATCTCCCTTTCTCCATTTCCAGTACTCCTATCATATCCAATAGCCTGGATGTCTCCTTATCTATTTCTCTCATAGTTTGTGAAGATGATTCACAACTATCCATTAGACTATCAAGGGTAGCCCTATCTTTGGCTATGATCTCCTTAATGTTCTTTAAATGTTTGCAAGGGTTTATGAAATGGCTATAAATTTTCCTACCTTGTGCTCCACAAATCTTGGCCTTAAGAGTAGTAGCCTTAAGAATATTTAAGTCCCATGAGATGGACTTACAAACTTCACTCAACTTCTTCTCCAAAAATTTATTTTCAGCCTTTTCCTTTGTTGTCTTTAGCAATGAGTCCAAATGACTATCAAAGCTATCCAATACTATACCAAGATTCTCATCTTCATCTTTGTCTTTGAAGATAACTAGTGAGGGGAGTAGCTTGTTCACTATTTCTACAACCCTGACCATTACCTTAGCTCTTTTGTCTCCTTTCTGAATTGATCTCTCCTTAGGTTTAGCAAAAGACATAAATGATAGTCTCATCAAATCATCTTCATCCATGTTGTCCACATCAAAACTAACTGGTTTGGCCACACTTGCCAACAATAAAGATGTGTCCAATCTGGGCTTAGCAACTTTTTTTGTTTTTATCTATTCTTCTTTCTTTTCCTCCTGTTGTATTTCCTTCTCCTATGATTTTTCTTCTTATTTCTCTTCTTATTTTCCTTCCTCTATCTACTCCTGATCTTTAACCTCCAATGCACTAGCCACATTATCCAAAAATGAATCATTTACATCATGTGAAGTGTCAAGGCTAACAGGCACACTAGTGACAAAGAAATATGGTTGTAAGCTAACTTGAGCACTTTCATTTACTACCTTGGAACTCTCTCCTAAACTCAAATATATAGGCTTAGAATCCTTGGGAGGTGAAACCTTCTTAGGCATGTCATACATTAGAGCTTGGTCTAATTCCTTTTGAGTGTCCTCAATCACCTTAGCATACTTCCTAGCCATAATCTTGACTAGTCTGGCTTTTGTCCTCAGTAGGGTTTTTAATGCTGTTATGATTCTTTCTCTTTCTTGAATTGACACAACCAGAAACATATCATAATTGTTTTATTTCTTATGTTCTCATCCTCCGAATGTGCTAACTATTTCCCGATTTCTAGTTTACTGTACAGGTCTTCGGGAATTTTTCCTTCAATCTCCAAAAAATTCTTCTTAAAGACAAGAAGATGCTCAATAATAGTATCTTCAATGACTGCTCGATCCTTGGAGTTATATCTTTCATAGTATCTATTCACTGTTAATAGATTTCCATCCTTAATTGCTCTCTTCTGTAGTGATTTAAGATCCGGTTTCCACAAGGTTTGTGGATTCTTTTGGATTGTTTTCTCTTCCTCTTTCTCAACTTCCTTTTCTTCCTTCTTCTTCCTCTTCACCTCTATCTCTTTTTCTTTGGGACTATCTTTCTTACTTGTCCTTGTTGATCTTCTGGGAATAACTGCAGCCATAGCTTCTTGTGTTTCTTCCTCTTGAGAGGCTGATAAATCAACAACTTTAACAATAGAAGCTACTATCTTTTCTATTTTCAATGGAGTGGGTGCATCAGTGGTGATGCTAGAAGATGCCTCCATCTTTTTTTTCATCTCTATCAACTCCCTTTTTGTGATTACCACCTTCATAGTGATTTATTCAACAATCCTGCTGACTTTTCTTTTCCTTGTCACCTTTTCTTTCTCTTCTCTAACTTTCTCATATTTCTCCCTATATGTTCCCCATCTTTCTTAGGTAGAGTCCTTTTCTATTTCCAATACATGCTCCACTTTCACAGTCGGGATTTTAGCATTTACCTCATATCCCATAGGATAGCACCACTTGGTTCTTGGCTCAACTACCTCAAAGCAGACGCAATCCATTTCAACTATGAAATAGATAGTGTCCTCATATTTTTCCACTAAATTCTCTGGAATTATGTACTTTTATTTCATTTGCCTTTGTAGTATCTTGATCATGCCAAACAATTCACCATCTACCCAGTCCTTCTTCTATCTTCTATAATATTATGAGATCTAAAGTCTAGTGGGTTCATTATCCTTCCATGCTCTAGGATGCATGCCAGGAAACTTGTGAATGATATGAATGCACATGTGAATCAGAAATGAACCAAACCTAAATGCCTTAGATTTATCCTTCTTTATAGCTTTCACATTCTCAATAAACTGTTGAGCTAGAATTTCGCAAAGATTATACTTCTTGTTCTCTTTTACCATTTTGTATGCCATCATGATGACTCCAACAGATGCATAATTAGGTTTTCTACTATAAAACAACTTGTAGCTTAGAAACATTTTTACCAATCTGACATCTTGCAAATAAATATCATTTACTATCATTTCCCTCTTATACCACTTTGAATGTGTTAGGGTTTCAGCTAGATTTCTTAGGTTCTTTTCTTGTATAGGTAGGGCTCCTTCATTATCAAGGCATGTGATCTCATGTATCAATTGTGCACATATTTTTATAGGTTGATCATCAATCCACAAGAACTAGTCATGAACTCTGCCAAGAATGATCTTAAACCATTTGACTACTATGAACTCTGTGAGTAGGGTTAACTTCAGGATTGATTGATCTTGTAGGTGCTTAAACTATTCTACCGTGGTTCCATTTTCTTCTACCATACCATCCAATTCACTATAGATGTTAACCTCACTAATGATTTCATATTTATAGTGAATGTATGTCCTAATGTCTTCTACGTGTAACATGATTACGGGGGTTTGAGAAAATGCTCCCTCCGGATGATCCTCATAGGATTTGAATGGATATCATTTGAAATTATACCTGGGTCTGTCTATAACATCATTAATTACTGGTTCTTCCATGACTTCTGTGAAAGATTAGGTCTAAATACCTTAAACACTTGAATCTGATGCTTTGCTTCCCACGAACACAAAATATCTTTGCTAGATCACTGCTCTACTTTCACACTTCTGCTCTCCTTAATTTTTGATCAAAAATGGTGTAAAAATGAAGTATTTCAAGTCTGTTATCCATCACAAGTTGAGTGTGTGTATTAAACACGGGTAGCTCAACTTTGCATGCCGTCTAGTCGATACAAAACTCGCAAACATAGAAGATGAATCTTTAAGTGTTGTGATCTCAACCACAGACTCCTTAGTATCTAAAAGCATCATACCTAAGCTCGCATGAGCTTACTCCATATATACAGGGATTGAATATTTTTTGTTCATTGCACCCAAAGTTCCCCATAAGGCCATGCGGCCATTAAGGTCGATGCCTCAAAAAAATCATCATGTGAAGACACGGTATCATCTATTATCTCTTCCTAAACCACTGCTTTGTTTAAAACTTTCACCTTCCATATCTGGTCATCCTCCTTTCTCTCTGATTTCTTGAAATGACTCCCAAATTCATCCATGTACTCATTAAGACTTTTACCACTATCACCAACATTTTTCCTTATAACCACAGGAGGTGGTCCTCTTGGTTCACTAGATCTTCTTGGTCCTCTTCTATTGTCATCTCCATTATATCTACAAAACTTCACAATGTGACCTAGATTGTTACATTTGTAACAAGTAGGTGGTCTCCTTGTATCTTAATTAGTTTGTAATTTACAATACCTTGCTGTATGCCCAAATTTATTACATTTTTGACATGTGATCTTAGCTTCTATTTCTTCTCTAATATAGTCTTGCTTATACATGGATTGATCAGGTTTTCTACAATCTTCTTTCTTGTTTCCATATTCATAGAAATTAAAACAATAACTAGTAAAGAGCTTAGAGTTACCTTTACTTCTGCAATCTCTTTTCATGTGTCCAACTTTGTAGCATCCGAAACATCTACCTCTGAAGGGTCTGAACTATTCTCTAGGTTTGTCATTAGTAGGTCTCTCTTTAGGAATGGGTCTTTCCTCATTCTTGGCTTCATTTGATTCTTCCCAGGTTTTTGAACTTTCACCTTCATTGAATCCAACTCCAGTCATATCTCCTTTAGTCTTTTTTCTTGCTCTTTGTTAATTAATCTTGTCACTACTCATGTGTAACTTCTCAATGTTTAATTTGGCTTGAGTGAATTCACCTTTGATGATCTAATTGTATTTTTCCAATTCCTGATATTTATCTTTGTATTGGTCAAGTTCAGTCTTCATTTGTCCCATCTGCATGTTATCTTCTTTTAGTGACTCATCGGCTTTGTTTCTTTCATCCTTTTCATGTTGAATCTCTTTAATCGTCAAAATATTAATTTGTTCTTTTTCTTGCTCCAACTTATTTATTTTGTCTGATGTATCACTATCTAAACTTTCTTTAATCTTCTCCATAAGGTCTTGTCTCTGACTCTTTTCAATCTCAAGTTGTTCTTTTAGTTCCTCATGAAACCTTCCGCTCTTCTTAATTTGAATTTTTGTTCGCCATTCTCAGCTTTCATCTTATCCAGATCTTTAAGAGAATCTTCAAAGTTCTCTTGAAAATCTTCCAAATCCATTCTGATCTCCCTTAAGCTGTTACACTTTTTCTCCAAGGGCTAATAGCTCTTATACCAATTGTTGGGAGTAGGTAATACTAAGAGGGGGGGGGGTGAATCAGTATTACAAAATTTTGATCTTTTCAACTTTAAACAATTATAAACAATCCAAAGTAATGCATAAATGAAAATAACATATAAGCATAAAACATTACTCACTACACCATGATTTTCTCTTGAGGAAACCCTGGCCAAAGGGAAAACCCTGGTGGGGATGGTACCCACAAATATGCACTATAATATAATATCCCTGTTAGGAGATCTAGCCCTGTTAGGAGCTGATTGTTACATAGTACATTTCCTTTTTAGAGGAATACAAAACCCTATTAGGGGTATAAAAAACACCTGGTTAAAGTTGGTGAGCACATTGCTCTTACAATCAATACTTGTCTCAAAAGAGTTCTCAAAAGGGGAACAATACAAGCACTTATATTTCTTAGATAGTTCCAGTTATAGATCAGCCTCTTACTGATCTTGCATTTGATCTATGCTCTTATATTTGAAAACTTACCCCATCAGCATGATCATAACCATACATCACTTTCACAAAAGCAATCTATACTTATACAAAATTAGCCTTCCAGTTGGCTTCATAATTACCATACAAAATATAACAATAACTCATGCAAATGATATTTATGGAATCAGTGCTATTACATTACTAAAGAGTCAAAAATATACTTTATTCACTTGTCTTAGCACGCTATCATATCCACTATGCTCTCCTTAATCTTCACAACTGTTCATGTACCCTGTTACACTGTATTACTGTCTTCACATACCTTCTGAACACTGTATCTCATAGATCTGGTAAACAAAACTCATGCACTTTTAAATGAAGCATGTATATATCCAAAAATACTTCTAGTTAACTTCGCAAACCATAATACCTCATATATCTTCATCGCATACCAAAACTATGGCACTATACCCTATTATTGTGATTCTGGACTTAGTCATTTTTATGATTGTGACTCCAGTGGCAATATTCTTATCATTCAATCACTCCAAACATAAGTGTTGCCATAAATGACAACCCTTAAGTGATTCCAAGTGCTCCAAAACATCACATGCCAACATTAAAGGCCTACATGGAGGATTTATTCCAACATATAGTTCCCTTAAAGTAAAATATAAAGACATTTAGGTAGAAGTAAAGATATGTTAACCCTATCTTAGCACCAAAAAAACAATAGGAATTGATGAAGGTGAGGGATGCTAGAATTATAAAACCTATTAGGCACTCATCATTGGTTTCTAATCTAGTGCTCATGAGGAAAAAGAATGGAGATATAAGACTATGTGTATATTTCATAAATATGAACATATCTTCGTTGAAAGATAATTATGGTTTTCCCAATATGGAAGAAATGTTACAAAAGTTCACAGGGTGTGAAATCACGTCCATGATGGATGGGTTTTATAGGTATAACTAAGTTATAGTTAATGAATCAAAACAACCCAAAATAATATTTACAACACCTTGGGGAACTTATGTTTATGTTAGAATGTCTTTTGGGTTAACAAATGTAGGAGAAACATTCTGAAGAGCTATGGATGTTGCATTTGCTAATTTTACTGATGTGTTTCTTATTGTGTGCTAAGATGATCTAACAACCTACTCTAAGAAAGAGGATCAATATTGTGGTCATTTAGAATTATTTTTTATCAGAGCTATAGATTATGGTGTTCCTTAAACCCTAAGAAATGTTATTTTGGTGTGATAGACAATAAGTTTCTTGGCCATATTGTATCCAAGAATAGGGTAAGGATGGACCTTGAAAGAGTGAAAAAAATCGACGAATTGACTAAGCTCAAAATGGTCAACGAAATTCAATCATTCTTTGGTCAGGTAAATTTTCTAAGAAGATTTGTAACCAATTTTGCCGAGATCAGTAGACCCATTTCTAAAATTCTTAAAAAGGATACTAAGATAGATTGGAAAGGAGAGCCAAGTGTGGCATTTCAAGAAATTGTAAAAGTTATTAAAGATGCCCCAGTCTTAAGAACACTTGATTATACTAAACCAATGCAAATATTTTCATTTGCATCTTTCCATACTATTGCGACAATATTACTACAAAATAACTCAGAGGGCTTTGAACAATCTATTGCATTTTTTAGAAAATCATTACAAGTTGCTAAGTTAAAATATGACATAAGTGAAAAATAGGTGTATGCATTGGTCGAGGAAGTCAAATCATTTAGATTCTATTTAGTTGGAGCCACAATGGTTTCTTATGTGCCTACTACTATAGTCAAAGATACTTTCACATGGAAGGAGGTCTCAAGAAGAAGTTGTAGGTGGATGAATAGGATCTAGGAATTCAACATTGAAATCCAGATCACCAAGTTAGTAAGGGGAGAATGATTAGCTAAATTAATGGCTCAAAACAATATTGATGCTAATAATGTCAATTAGGTATAAGAAGAGCATATGGCTTATATATTTGATATGTATAATTGTGAGTGGTATGCAAACATAATTTACTACTTGAAAAAAATGTAATGTCCTAAGAATATAGAAGATAATAAGAAGAGGACATTAAAATTGCATGCTATTAAGTACGTCATAATAGGTGATAAACTTTGGTGCCAAAATACAGATGGTGTCATGCTCAAGAGTGTTGACTAGAGCCAAGCTAAAAAGTTGCTATCTAAAATGCAAAGTGGAGTCTGTGGAGGACATTATATGTCCAAAATAACTACACATAAAATCTTGAGGGTTGGGTTTTAGTGGCCAAATTTTTTTAAGGATGCACACTAGTTAGTCAAAAAAGTGATGTTTGCCAAAGATTCTCTAGAAAATTGAAGTTTTTAGGAAACTTTCCATTCAAGCCCGTTGATGTACAAGCTCCATTTCAATAATGGGGTATTGATTTTATTGGAGAAATAGCATGAAAATAAAGTGGTGGTCACTCATGGATATTGGTGGGTACTGATTATTTTACAAAGTGGATGGAGGCGATCCCAACCAAGAAAGGAACCAACAAGGTGGTAATTAATTTTTTTATTAATAAAATAATAACCAGGTTTGGATGCTCTGAGAATATTGTGTCACATAGTGCAATGTGCTTCATATCTAAGGAATATATAGATTTATGCAAAAAATATGGCATTAAAATATCTCATTCTTCACCTTACCATCCAAAGGATAATGGATTGGTAGAATCAAGCAATAAGATTTTGATGAAAATTGTCAAAAGAGTCCTAGAGAAGAACAAAAGGGCATGTGAACTAAAGTTGAGATTGGTTGTTTGGGAAGATAGGGTAACAATAAAAAAAGGCAATAAGATGTATTGCTTTTGACTCAGTGTATGGGATATAGGCAAGGTGATGAACTACAACTAATTTAGAACTTGATTGAAGAATTTGTGACTTAAGATCACTGAGCCGATTGATTAGATATGTAATATGACTAAATTAGTATTATGATTGTCATTGATGTCAACTAGTTTGACAACACTTATCTTGTAAGTAACTATACCAAAACATCTGTAGAAAAGGAGTAAAAGAGATGAAGAACAAAAATATCTACATCAAGAAGATGGATATGATAGGTGAGGATAAGAAATACATTGAGTAACTTGTTGATGAGTCTATGACCTTATGATATTGACTTGATTATGTTTCAATCATCTATGATGAGGAAAAGAGCTTAAAGACACAAAGAAGTGTTGTCGGTTGATGAAGCATTTCAGTATACATCGATGGAGTGTAGTGTATACCGAGCACAGTGTAAACCGAGCTTGTGTTCACCGACACATTTCTTTGTTAACCGAGAAGAACAGAATGAACTAAATGATTAGTTTAGCCGATAAGATTGATGAGCTAGAAAGTGTATGATTTCAAGGTAATAGATAATGTTTGTTACATAGATCGATGACAAACAAAATTTAGGAAAGATCTAAAGGATGAGAATCAAACATGTTATTGACACAAGTGTCGAGGAATGTTTAAGAGGCAAAATCAATGAAGATGATTAAGCGGAAAAATTTGATAGAGTAGAAGAAAATAGTTTACATGTCTATATAAGAGACTGGAGATTTCACAATGAGTGTGATGTCGGAAGAGAAGGAAATTGTAGAATCATTGCATGAACAACTTTTCATGCATTTTGATCATAGTGGTTAAGGAGAATCCTACTGGAGAGCATTACCGAGTGATAGAGAGTGATTACCAATGGACAGTAAGTTGATATATTGTTGAATCAGAAATGTTACATTGATCAGAAAGATTTGTATGAGCTGAACATTGATCTGTATATTTGCAATTGAAGTTGTATTAAGATAGATCACCTACTGTTACATATTTAACCATTGTACATAGTCAAATCTCTTAACCGAGTGGACTAAGAAAGTCTTATTATGTATCATTTATAGAATGAACATTGTTATCCTGTCAACCCCAAAGTGACTACTGGTTGGATGATAACGATTGGTCTTAAATCCTCTAACAAGGTCACACCTAACAGTGTGTTTGTAACCTTTAATAGGGTTGAGTCTTCATCGACCTCACTTCAGAAGGGTGAATATTTTTGGGTTGCCAGTCCCGGGTGGTTTTTCCCTTCACAAGGTTTCTAGGTTAAATCTCTTGTGTTATGTGTTGATTGTGATGTTTGTTTTGATGTCATATTTACATGTTGCATATTTGATTTGATCAGTAACTACTATATGTTTTAGAATAATAATCAGTAAAGTACAGACAGTAAAAGTATTTTAAGTTACCGAGCAGCATAAATTGAAGTATTTGTTTTTGGATTATACATTTTGTATTGGGACAGTGATTAATTGATTCACCCCCCTCTCAGTTATTCTAACAATTGGTATCAGAGCATTGGTTGCTTAGGACAAAGTTTTAAGGACTTCAGTACAAAGATCTCAAAATGTATAAGAGTGAAGTGCCAAGACTGAACAAAGAGAACTTCATAGTATGGCAAAGCCGGATGAAGTTGCACATATCTAGAATTGGGAATTCTGCACTAGAACTGTTGGAGAATGGCTATATAGAACCGACCACTGGTCCCTTGACTATTGATTAACTAAAAGATAGGCATGAACACAATGTTACTATGATGGAAATTTTTTCTACCTTTACCGATGCCAAATTTGAAGATATTAAGAGTTGCACTACTACTAAAGCTATGTGGGATAAACTTTCTCAAGTTTTCAGTGGAGATGTGCATGTCAAAAGAGCCAGAGCAGAAAGCTTAAGGGGTAGATTCGATGATATGAAGATGAAGGAAGGAGAGAATATAGTGCAATACACAAATAGATTGAAAGAGGTAGTGCATGCTATTAGAGCATCTGATGGAGTCATTAGTGAAGAAACAGTTGTAAGAAAAGTACTCAGAACCTTACTACCAATTTACGCAATTAGAATATCTGCTATTCATGAGACAAGGTCTGCATCTAGTAATGTACTTACACTTGACAATCTGATTGGTAAACTTACAACCTTTGAGTTAAATAAATTTGATAACAGTGTTGTTCCATATGTTGAGTCCACTTTCATGTCTTCTCTGAAGATTAGTAAGTCTAGTATGAATAATAAAAATGGTGAAAGTGACAGTAATACCGATGATGAGCTTGATGAACTTGAAGCTCTTATGGCCAGAAGATTACCCAAAGGTAAAGGAAGGTATAGAGCTAAGCTACCTTTATCATGCTTTAACTGTAAAGAGGTTGGCCACATCGCTGCTAGATGTCCACATAAGAAAGATGATGAAAGAACCAAAGATCGATCTAAAGGAAACTATGGGAGAAAATTCAATAGAGGCTACCAACACAATAGAGATAACTAAGACAGTAATGAAAAAGGGAAAAAGGTATGTTTCATAGCCAAAGATAATGAATCTAAATTTGATTCTGATGATGATGTAGAATTTGTATTTGTTGCTATGAAAGATGACTCGGAGGAAGAAGAAGAAAAACATGAAGAAACAATATTGATCTCTAAAGTTAACAAAAATAATACATGGATCATAGACAGTGGTTGTACACATCACATGACTGGTGATGAGGATAAATTTGATCTACTTAAAGAATACAATGGAGGATCAGTTAAGATGGGTAATGACACATCCTATATGGTAAGAGGTAAAGGATCCTTGATGATAAATCATATGATAAAATGTGATAATGCTTATCGGGTAGATGGACTGAACTATAACTTGTTAAGTGTGGCACAACTAAATAATTCAGGTCACCGAGTTGCTTTTGAGAGCAAGAAATTGAAAATCTTTGATGATGGAGGAAGACTAGTTGGAATTGGAGCACAATTAAGAGGTAATCTATTTTATCTTGATACTGATGAGTCTTCTTGCTTGATGATGAAAAATGAAGATGCTTGGTTGTGGCATAAAAAGTTATTCCATATGAATTTTGATAACATGATTAAGATCAGTAAAAGGAAAAGAGTTAGAGGTTTGCCTAACTTGTCAAAACTGGATCATGTTATGTGTCATGAATGTCAAAAGGGTAAAATGACTAAATCTTGTTTCAAAAGTAAGGACTATTCAACAAAGAAGATACTTGAGTTGGTTCATACCAACCTATGTGGTCCTATGAGATCTCAGAGTTATTATGATGATAAATACTTTATTCTTTTTGTTGATGACTATACTAGATTGATGATTGTTATGTTATTAAAAGAAAAATTTGAAGCATTTAAGATGTTTAAGTGGTATAAAGCTAAGGTAGAAAAAGAGACCGGTAAGGAATTGAAATGCCTAAGATCTGATAGAGGAGGTGAATTTATCTTTGATAAATTTACTGATTTATGTAATGAGCATGGTATTAAAAGACAAGTCTCTACACCAAGGACACCTCAACAAAATGGGATTACTAAAATAAGGAATAGATCAATAGTTGACTGTGCTAGGGCATTGATGTTGCAAAAGAATGTTTCTCAGACATACTGGAGGGAAGTTGTCAGTACAACTATTTATATACTTAACCGAGTTCAACTGAAGAAGGACACCAACAAGACACCCTATGAGTTGTGGTTTGGACACAAACCTACTGTAAGTTATTTCAAAAATTTTGGAAGAAAATGTTTTATTCTAAAAGATGAGAGAAATGGTAAATTTGAATCAAAAGGTGATGAAGGGATATTTTTAGGATATTCCAGTAAAACCAAAGCATATAAGTGTCTGAATAAAACTACTAATAAAATGATTGAAAGAACTAATGTCTGAGTTGATGAGTTTGATGAAAAGAACATAGAGGAAAGTACAAAGGAATTGGAAGACTATGGTAGATTCACTTACATTGAACAACCAGAGTATCTACCGAAGCCACAGCCTATGATAACTGGTCTGCAGGAAAACAATACTGAACAATAGGAAAGAGAAATCAACGAGCAAGATGGCCCTACCGAGAAAGAAAATGAACTTGCACAAGATGAACAAGAAAGAAGAAATAGGATACTGGTGATTTTTGTCAGAAGAAACCATCCTGAAACACAAATTATTGGAGTCAAACAAGATGGCATGCAAACAAGGAGCAAAGCAAGACAAGGTACATGTCTAGTTTGTGATTATGAACCGAAAAATGTGAAAGCTGCATTAGAAAATGATGAATGGGTTAATGAAATGAAAGAGGAAATAGAATAGATAGAGAAGAAGAAAGAATCCAGTGATGCATTCTAAAACAAAGCATATATCAATTAAGTATCACTACTTGAGAGAACAAGTATAGGAGAAGCAAGTTAAGCTAGAGTTTGTTACATCAAAAGAACAACTTGTAGATATATTTACAAAGGCTCTACCGAAGGATACATTTGAGTACTTGAGGACTAGACTAGGGGTCTATCCCCTGTCTACCAGTCACTAAGGTGATCTAGATGTTGCATCAGCCTAATCTTATCAGAAGATCATACATGTTGATGCAGCATAGTTCACACTTTGGATCATGTCTAAGGTTGTGAAAAGTACTGGAACAGATTGGCATATCAGTATAATGGAGATACAGAGTATGCACTGGACAATAGAGAGTTACTTGGCTATTGAAGAGTTGTTTGTTTATTTGTTTCTTTGGCATTATTGTCAAAGGGAGAGATAAACAATATGAAACAATATGCACCGATGAGAACTATCTGAGGGAGAGACAAATTGAAGAAAGGGAGATCACTAAAGATTAGTTACTGAGAATAGAAGAAGAAATCTGAGAGTAGATAAGATCATATTTGCAGAATGGCAAAGCTATATTTTGTAATACTATTGAGGAATGTAGTGATTAAACATATTAAGCTAGGGAGAGCTTGTACAACATTTTGTTCATAGAGTTGTAGAATACATGTTTGGTATGTGTATGGTATATTTCATATTTCTTGAGTTGCCATCAATGCCAAAGGGAGAGATTGATGAACTACAATTGATTTTAGAACTTGATTGAAGAATCTGTGATTTAAGATCACTGAGCTGATTGATTAGATATGTAATATGATTAAATCAATATTATGATTTTCATTGATGTCAACTAGTTTGACAGCACTTATCTTGTAAGTTACTATACCGAAACATCTGTAGAAAAGGAGTAAAAGAGATGAACATAAATATCTACACGAGGAAGATGGATATGACAGATGAGGATAAGGAATACATTGAGTAACTTTTTGATGAGTCTATGACCTTATGATATTGACTTGATTATGTGTCAATCATCTATGATGAGGAAAAGAGATGAAAGACACAAAGCAGTATTGTCAGTTGATGAAGCATTTCAGTATACACCGACAAAGTGTAGTGTATATCGAGCACAGTGTAAACCAAGCTTGTGTTCACCGATGCATTTCTTTGTTAACCGATAAGAACATAATGAACTAAATGATTAGTTTAGCCGATAAGATTGATGAGCTAGAAAGTGTATGATTTCGAGGTAACAAATAATGTTTGTTACACAGATCGATGACTAACAAAATTCAAGAAAGATCTAAAGGATGAGAATCAAATGTGTTATTGACACAAGTTTTGAGGTATGTTTAAGAGGCAAAATCAATGAAGATGATTAAGTGGCAAAATTTGATGGAGCAGAAGAAAATGGTTTACATGTCTATATAAGAGACTGGAGATTTCACAGTGAGTGTGATGCCGAAAGAGAAGGAAACTACAGAATCATCGCGTGAACAAGTTTTCATGCATTCTGATCATACTGGTTAAGGAGAAACCTACTGCAGAGCATTACTGAGTGACAAAGAGTGATTACTAACGGATAGGAAGTTGATATATTGTTGAATTAGAAATGTTACATTGATCAGAAAGATTTGTATGAGCTGAACATTGATCTGTATATTTGCAATTGAAGTTTTATTAAGACAGATCACCTACTGTTACATATTTAACCATTGTACATAGTCAAATCTCTTAACCGAGTGGACTAAGAAAGTCTTATTACGTATCATTCATAGAATGAACATTGTTATCCTATCAACCCCAGAGTGACTACTGGTTGGATGATAACGGTTGGTCTGAAATCCTCTAACAAGGTCACACCTAATAGTGTGTTTGTAACCTTTAACAGGGTTGGGTCTTCATCGACCTCACTTTAGAAGAGTGAATATTTTTGGGTTGCTGGTCCCAGGTGGTTTTTTCCTTCACAGGATTTCCACATTAAATCTCTTGTGTTATGTGTTGATTGTGATGTTTGTTTTGATGTCATATTTACATGTTGCATATTTGATTTGATCGGTAACTACTATATGTTTTAGACTGATAATCGGTAAAAGCACAGATAGTAAAAGTATTTTAATTTACCAAGTAACATAAATTGAAGTATTTGTTTTTGGATTATACATTTTGTATTGGGACGGTGATTAATTGATTCACCCCCCTCTCAGTTATTCTAACACAAGGTTCCCCAAAAAAACTTGATGGAGATGTATAAGTTTTTCTAGACATATGATGATAAGATTGAGGATGACACACATTTGAGGATGGATGATCTGATACAACTGGATGAAACTAGAAGAGAATATTATGCTAAAAATTCTAAGTTATAGTTGTAGGTCAAGAATTTATATGATAAGAAGGCAACTACAATAAAATTTGAAATCGATGATCTTGTTTTGATGAGGAATGCCAGATTGGAGGACAAGGGAAAAAATGGAAAGTTTGATGCAATTTGGCTAGGTCCATATTTGATCCACACCAAATGGGGAGAGGAATCCTATTTTATTAGAGAATTGACCGATGATGTTCTTAAATTGCCAGTTCATGGACAATTCTTGAAACCCTACTTCTCTTGAAGTAGTTTTCTTCCATGGATAGTAGTTTAGGGTTCTGTATATATGTATCTTAGTTTCCTTTCTTGTAGTTGGTCATTGTTTTTGTGTCTTACTCTGTGAGTAGTCTACTTCACCATAGATTCTATTTTTCTCCCCTCATTTCAAGAAATGAGTGTCCCCAACTAGAGCCACTAGTAGTGCTAATTTGAGTTTTACAAATTTTTGTGCCTTAATGACCTATGAATTAAATAAATTTTTTTGCAGTGTCTTTATTTGGATTTTGTGGTTTAGGGTTTTATGCATTTGGAGTCCTTGTTTTAGCTAAACCCTAAGTATCTTATGTTTCATCGTTACCCTTTTCAGGTTTTAAATCACCAATGTAAAGGTTTTTTATGTCGTGAGAAGGGGTCACCTTTATTTCCTAGTGTTTATCTTATTCAGTCACCTTTTTATTATTTTTAATTTCCTAAGTCTAAAGTATATCCATGGTCTTTGTTTTAAATGTTTTGATTTAAGGGTTATGCGGTCCTTCTATGTAGGTCCCCTTTACTCTACTGGTGATGTGCTATGTGTCTTGTTTTCATTGACCCCACAACACCGTGATGACATCTTCTTCATGAAGACTTTGTTGACCACGACATTGCAAGAGGCTTCCATCTATCATTTTTTTACTAACCAAAGGAACCTTTTAAAATATTTTAATATATTATGCTACTTAGAGTGCATCATTCAACACATGGTGAAAATAGACGGTAATCTTTTAATTTGGGTGAAAAGGTAATTAAAATTTAACAAATAGATGAAGTGTTATGGTTTGATAGGTGGTTAAAAAGATGATGAAATAAATGGATTTCATGATCCCATAATTGAGATTTGTGAGGGATTTAACGATTGCAGGATGCTACCATGTGTCCTCTCCAAGCCAAGGCAAGTCGACGGTGGGGCCAAAGGATTGAGTTGGAAAGGAAGAAAAGATGAATGTTTCTTATTGGTTGTTGAATGGAACCACATGCCAAGTGGGAATTCAATTTCAGATTGACTTATATGGTCCATCCAATTGGCCAAGGTAGATGAGGATTGATGACCAAAAGTCAAACTTGTTCCAAACTAGAGTTCGAGCTATTTTTCACCTCAAATGAATTTAAATGGCAGACTAGACACCAAAAACCTATTTTAGAAAAATATGAAAAAGGATTTTGATGTCTTTTTACATTCACCAAAACATTTTATAACTTGTGGAATTCATCTCTAGAGCTATAAAGGTGTGAATTGAGCATTTGCTGCAAAGAGTTCAAGGGTTTTTTGTGATAAAATAGTAAGTGGGTTTTTGAGCTCTCTTTGGTCATTTCAAGGTTAATTTTGGGTGAATTGTGTTTGAATTTGTGGAGTTTTTTTGTAGGGTATTGAGGAATTAGGGTTTAATTCAATTAAGTGAATATTTTTGGGAATTGTGTTGTATTTTGCAATTTCTAGGCAAGCCCTAGTTTTTCCCTTTTATTTACAATTTGAAGCCAAAAGCCCTAGTTTTAAAATGACACCTCAAAGAAAGCATTCATAGTAAAATGAATATGAAAAGAGGACCTATATGATGGATTTTTAGACCAATTTATACCATCCACAATAGATAGGTATCGAGGACATAAATTCATAGTGGAGAAAACCCTAGGTGAGGGTTTAATTGATAACGTGTATAACGTAGCAGATGCTAGGATTCCAATGAGTGGTTTGGATATATTCAGAATATTGTTTGGGCAAAGAAATTAGGGTACTCCCATTTCAAATGTGTGGTAGTATGATTTAGGAAAATTGGCGGCCCCGAATATTTTCATGGATATAGATATCATTAAGGAAATTACAGGTACATATGACCTGATTTTGAGGGATATAAAAGGAAATTTAGGAAATATATTATTATCAATTGAAAGTAAGGATATTCAGAAGGATTTTGACTTGTATGAACCTTCTCCTTTTCTAGAGCCCATTGATTTGGAGGATATAAAGGTATAATATATGAAAGTGAAAGATATGGTTAGAGATATCTCCTTCCTATTCATCTAGCCAAAGTAGGGAAGAAAAAGTACTATATTGGCCAAAATTAAGTGGAACCATTCCCTATTGATGATTTTTCTCCATACCTCAATGTTATATTCTACTGACTCTACCAGGTTTTAGGATTTCATCCTAGCACTATCATGCCACCATCATATATGTATAAACAAATTCAACTCCAACATCTAGGTTTCATAGTGATCTTAGAGTATGCCCCATTCTTAGAAAAGAAAATTCATGAGGGATTGTTGAATGTTAAGAAGAGTGGGGCTATGGAATCTTTCTTTTAGTATTCTATATTGATGTATATGATCCTATACCAAAATTAATACTTCTTTGAGAATTCCAAGTTTCTGAGAAGAAATATTGATGGATTGGAGATGCTAATTCAATTATAGAGCATGGACATGTTTTGGGATAGAGATGAAGCCAACTTTGTTAGATTTGACAATTTTTTTGTATCAAGGTTGAGGGTAGAGTTAATAGGCAATCCACCTAGGATTCCTCCATAATTACATGATTTCTTGAGACCCATAGAAAGAACCCTAACTTTGAAGATTGCATGTAATTGGGGAGATATATATCCTTATATAGTCAATACTACTATAAGGGTTTATGGTTTTCCAGGGATGCCACATGTGTTACCCTACAATGTTCCATTGAGGTTGGGATTTACAGAGGTGATTTGGAAGATTGGATGTATTCCGGAAAGGGATTTTAAAGGAAAACAAAAGGGTGCTTTGTTCCCTGATTATACAATCATCCCTCCTTTTGTAATAACAAAAGAAGGTTGGGTCCATTTTGATAAGGTATTTAATCCTTATCCTATGGGTGTTAGTATGGAAATTCATAGTGACCTAGAGGGATTCTATAAATTTTTGAGGAAAAGGATAAAGAGTTATCAACTACCTCATATTTTCAATTTTTCAGAGGATTTAATTATAAATGAAATTGATGAACATGAACATGAAGGTAGAAAAGAGAAATGGATTGAATATGTAACAAGTTTTTGGGTATTGTTAAGAATATGGATCATAGCTATGATCCATTTAAAATATTCAAATCTTTTTTTCCAAGATGAATACATTAGTTGATCACTTTTAGGTCATGTTGGCCTTGAAACAAAAAAGAAATCGATTGGGGAAAACCAACGAAGAAAAATAAGGGGATAAAGTTGTGCAAGTAACATCTCTAGTAGTAGTGGACACACAAAATCTATAAAGGAGCCAATTAGAGTGAGGTGATAATGTTGGCATCTTGTAGAATTTTTTTCATGCACAAATTTCCTCTTTTCAAAGTAGAATGAGGCCTTCAAAGCCAGATAAACCACCATAGGGAAAATATAGGAAATTTGAGGATAGTCCTACCCCTCTACCTCCAAGGGATAAGAGGATATAAAAGAGGTTGAGAGGTGAACCTATAGATGAAAGTGACAGTGATGAGGAGGTTAGGAGAAAGGGAAATAAAATTATGAAGTATGAAGAACCTTATAAGTCTTATCCAAAAATAACGAAGGAAATCAAAATAATTGATATAGAGGATTCACCTAATAGAAGTCCATCACCACCTCCTCTATCCCCTTCACCTCCAAGGTAGGAAGATGTAAAAATGGAGGAGAAAACAATTGAGGATGAGGAAGGAACAATTATTTTTATTGATAGATATTTATAGGTTGTAGTCCCTCCTACTCCAAGGTCACTTGAATTAGATTTCATCACTATAGATATTTAAGGCAGAGCACTTATATATGATAGAAGGGAGGCCTAGAACGAGTTCCTCAAGGATGAAACATTTATAGAGAGTCGATCTTTCTTTGAGTTAGTTTGGAAGGTAATATTGATGGCTATAAGAAGAGATGTGAGGAAAGAAAGGTTCCAAGGCCTCAGAGGAGTGATTAGGAGAATGAAGATGAAATCAAGAAGGAAATGATGGAGGATTTCAATGCCATCACCCTTGAGGAGGGGAAAAGAATTGTAAATGAGCTAGGGGTTTTGATTTTCCTCGAATGGGATATAGCAGATTCCATTTCATTTGATGCTATGAGGAGAAAAAAGAAATTATATGGTTCTACAGAAGAAGAAAACCTTGCATTGAGGGGTTCTTCTTTTAGTCATGACTATGCTACTTTGGCTATTTGGTCATTGTCCCTTGGGGAGAGCAGGCTAGACATAGGAGATATCAACCCCAATTTGAGGGGAAGTCTCATAATCAAAAGAGCCTCCGAGACCTCAAGAGTTGAGGCAGCTAACTTGACTTTAGATGTGGCCAAGTTGAATCAGGAAACTGCTAAGAGGGAGGAAGTAGAGAAGTTGGAGTATAAAGAAAAGTTTGAGCATGTTTTTGGGGAGTATAAAAAGGTTCAAAAATTGTATGTTGAGTCATAGTTAAAGTTGTAACTCTTGGAATAGATACAAGGACAAGAACCCTCTACTACTCTTGTAACTACTTTTTCCCCTCCTACATTAGGGTCACAATCTTACACACCTATTGATGCGACCCCACAGTCTCCCATGGAGATTACTCCTTCTAGTTATGAAGAAGAATCAATTATTTTTTAGAACCTACTTGCTCAACAGATCCAACAAAGGGTCAATTGATGGAGAAGATCAAAGAGTTGGTGAAAAATTTGGTAGAGGTAGAAGAACTCTATTCTACCCATAAATAGAAAGAGATAGTCAGCTATGTGTTGATCCATGTAAATGACAAGATAGAAAACAGGTTGGATCCCATCTATTCTTTATTATTTGAGGATATAAGGGGTTTTGATAGGGACAAAGAGGTGGATGCACCACTATTTTCCAAGTTGACAAAAAGGACCAGTAAATTAAAGACAATGTTTTTAACCTCTAAATTTCATGCTAAGAGACCACAAGCACTTCAACAACCCATTTTTTGGTTAAGGCATTTCAAAATTTTCAAGTATTTCTAGAAGATATTGAAAGAAAGATTAGAGATTTGATAAGAAATTTTAATAGACTACAAGATACATTGTTTCCTAAGATAGTATACCAGAATGGAAACATTAAAACATTGCAACTATGGAGGGAATTGCTACCATATTTTTACTCATTTTTTGGATTGGTGACCTAATTACTAAATTAAGCTACAGTACCCTAGTTTTCATTATTAGATGATATTTTTAGTTTGTGTTCATTTAATGAAAAGATACATGTAAAGGGAAACAAATTGCTACATCTAAAGATTACATGTATATATGCCAATGTCTTGTATGTGCTAAACAAAGGAAAGGAATAAAAAATATAATCATCTAAGCTCACACAGGCCGTGAGCATAGCCAACCTTCAGAAAAATATGCATGAGTATGGGCATACATAAAAGGATGAACATAAAGTACAAAGGTACCAAACATTGCATGGAGAGATGAAGTGTTGATCCAAAGTTGAATCTAGTGTGCTCTTGTGGTCCAAAACTTGCATGAAGAAGAGAAAGAATGGGGGTTAGATCTAGAGGATCTAAGAAATGAATGATACCCTACTACTTACCCTCATCTATGATCATGCATGTGCTTAATCAAGCAATACACTTCTAAAAGGAGAAAACTATGATATAGGGCATGTGCACCCAGGATGATGTTGCATGAAGGAAAGAGATACCATGTTTTCAATAACTTGTTTGTTCCATGTGTAGATACAGAAGAAGCTTTGACACTTTCGCTTGCCCTCAACCAAATAATAGCAATCCTGAGAGGACAGTCCTCCCTAAAAAGAGGGACACCCTCAAGGGTATCTATTGTTTGGAAAATAGCAGTGAAATGTAAGAAATCATAAGAAGCAGTATCAATGGGGCATTCAGAGATCATGAAGATAGAATAATGAAGCATGAAAGCATGGAAGTGTAGAAAAGAGATCAATACAGATAAGGGAAGTAGATGGCTACATGGACACTTGGTGAATCACTATTGTATCTGCATCATCCAAGAATGTAACAAAAACACCACATGTTGTTGTTTCATCTGGTGTTGTTGTGAAATCATGATGCACCCACAATAGCCATCCACCATGACCATCAACTTAATAAGTCATGACCAAACACTGGCAATGAAGGGGCATACATCATCAAGTCAGAACTGATGATAAAAGCATCAAATCTGCATATCAAAGGAAAAGTTCATTATGGATTTCAAGTGGAAATCATCACATCATAGCATGGTGCACAAATGAAAAGGGGCCTATTTCATGCAGTGATCAACACAAAAGATAAAGGTACAAATATACATCATTTATACATATCCATGGCAAGGAGTGTGTTTTAGTCTGGATTATGAGCTAAGTAAAAGAGGCTACAGTTGGTGAAATAACGACATGATGCCTCTTAAGAATGACATGTCATCATGTGGAACAGTGAGTAAATGAGCCATAAACACTAGACAATGTGTTATCAAATGGGTCACAATGAATATCACCGAGATAGCATGCTATCAAATGAAGATCGATAGATGCCATGTCAATATAGTGTGATAGTAGAAAATGGAACATCAAGATCTCATACTAGTGAACACAAACCAATACCATTAAATCTATATAAACAAGGAACACAATGCCTTCAACATGCAGTGAATGAGAGAAATAGCTCATTGACTTTTCCTAACAGCAACAAAGATGCATACATGCCTAAACTCACAGCTCATGGTGATGATAGAAACAACATGTAATAGTACTACAAACCTGAGCCTCTCCAAAGCAATGAGTAAATAAGTATGAAAAATTGATGCCATAGTTCATGGGCTAGCATATTTCATGCAGTGAGCGTATATAGCTTGGAAATGAAACATGATGCCATGAATCCATAACAGTAAACAAGATGCCAATCAATAATATGCCCTGGCTTTAATGCTCACAGGTCATCAAAATGGCATCAACATAAAACCAGTAAGTAATCAAATGCAATGCATGAACGTCTTATTTCATAGCTCACAACCCCAATGTATTCATGACAGTGGCAATGTGCCTCATACAAGCACATGCTAATGATGATGAAACACAACAGAGATGGAGGACAAGCTGTAGCTCATGGATGCCAAGTGTAAAATAGTGGGCATTCAAAGTGGCAGTGAAATCAAACATAAGCTCATTCGTAAAGGTACCAGTAACATGATGACACCCATGGATGAGTGGACACATCAAAATGACAGTGAGTTTGAATAATAAAACAAATGCCCTAGCTCACCGGCCTTAAAGAATCAACAACGAGTATGAAGATATCAAATAAAGCTACAAAGCGGACTATGTGGTAACAATAAGAAGCAATCATCCATCAAATAATGGCTTTAGATCACAGGCTCCAACAAGTGGATGTGAAAAATGGCTCACGGTTTATCAAGATAGTAACATCAAATTTAATGGTGCCATGAATTAACAATAGAATAAATTATTCATGGGTTGTGCATGGCATCAAATACAGTGAATCAAATATATAGAAATAAAACTAGTGGTTAATCTATGTGGTTAAAATAATCAAATATCACAAAGAGATGCTATCACATAGTGCTTTCAAATGCAGAGATACAATATCAAATGCTGAGAAGAAAAACATGAATATTGAACAATGCCTATCTCAAATGCTAATTCCATGAAGGCCAAAAGGCCAAGAAGTTTCCAATCGAGCTCTTGATCACAAAATTAGAAGATGAGCTCACAGATGGCAACTTTCCCTAATTATAGGCAGTGAAGGGTAGACGTCTTTGGCATCTTCCATTTTCTTTAGATCATTTTTCAGAATGTTTGATTAATGAGTTTTCCCCTTTTTCAATATTGGGTTGAGAATTTATTCTTATTAATCAAACATTTTTAAACTCACAAACTCTATGCTAAAACATTTATTTAAAAGTGGATTTAATTTTAAAAGATGTGGATATTTTTGAATATGTTAAATCCCCATTTTATTAATTTAAATTGGGTTGAGAACTATTCATAAAATATAATTAAAATCCACATATATTTAAAAGCATGGATTAGGGGTAGTTAAGTATTTAAATGAAAATCATTGCTTATATTATTGTAAGATATTGACAAATGATGTTTTTATAAATCTTTGTCAAATATCATTTATAGAGCATGATTTAGAGGGGATAGGGTAGAACTTAATGGCTTATCTTTTTTAGGATTTTCACCTTCCCACCTACCCCTACAAATCTAGGAATTTGACATCTGGATTTGAGAGGCATCTTTCATGGGCCCTTTATGCAAAAATTTTCCATTTTTGGTGAGGTTGAGGGTCATGAATGCAGATTCTAGGTCTAGTTTATATACCCCTCACTTAGGTGATTGAGGTTAGTTTTTCATTCTATCTCATTCTGAGATTTGAATGCTTGTAGCTCTAGAGAAGCAAGCTTTATTTTGGCTCCTTTCAATTTAGTACATAGAAATTATCCTTCTTATTCCTACAATTTTATGAGTTATTTGGTGGGTCTTATATCAATGTATTGTGATTAAGGTTAGTCCTTTACTTGATATTTTGTTCATTTAGATGCTCATAAGCACTTTTCATTTCCTAAAGCACTAATCTGTGTGCATTTGAAAGTATTTGGGGTTGTGGAATTTATTTTCACTTCTCATTTACAACTAGCACCTTGTTATTTCTAAGAGAAAAATCAGAATTAGGGAGAAGTTGTGGTGTTCAGATTATGTTTGAATCCCATTGTGAGTTTGTTTGCAGTTTGTGGATCTATCCAAGTTTGGTGAATCACCTAGTTTAGTTTCAGGTGTTTAATTTCATGCACTCTCTCCCCTTTTCCTCCAAAAGTCAGTTAAGTTTCAAGGTGATTCAAGGGGAAGTTGGCCCCTAATCTGGAGGTCTACTTTCTAATAGGTTACCCACAGCCTGAAAGTAGTCCCATATTTCATAGGATTGCTAGGTTCACACTTAGCTCATTCAGGTGCAATCCTTAGTGACAACAAGAACATGTAGAGAAGGTGATCAAATCTTAGGTGGACCTAATTTATGAAGATATTAATATTGATATGGTTGAAAATAGCATGGAAAAAATCATAAATACAGGGGCATCCTTTGAGTCTTTTGAAAAGGAGGCAAATCAGGTAGCCATAAAGTACAACCCATACAAAGAAAAGGTAGATGAGTACATGGATTTAATTGGCTAAAATATGAGGAATATGCTAAATGGGTAAAGATATACCTGAATGAAGAGTGAAGGACGAGCAGTTAGCCTTCCATTTTTGATGTGACAATCTGGCATGCATTTTTGGCATATTCTACAATAATTATATTTTGAAAGATGTGTTTTTAGAAGCCACAGACCCAAGTGAAATATTCATTAATAAATTAAAAGGCAAGAGAAGTTTAAAGAATATTTTGGAAAGGGAAAATACATTTTTGTCTCATGTCTCAAGTTTGTTGTAATAAAGTTAAATAGTCCAATGGACTAATGACATGTGCCTCCTTTGGCTTGAAGATTGTTTTCTCCCTTGTTACTATAAAAGGGAATTTAAGGCCAAGATATGGGGTTTCGAGTTCATTTTATGAAGTCCAAGTCTGAGTAGTAAAGTATTGGTGAAAAATTGAGCACATTGTAAATCATTTTACAGAGCAATTTGAAGAGTCTTGAGACATTTTTGTACGTTTTGAGTTCATGAATTGTAAAAATGTTGTATGACAAAGATATCCATTGAAAATTAATGAAGAATACAATTTATGATATATTTATCTCTTGTGAACAAGTTTTATGAGTTTTGAGTAAAAATAGAATCAAGGGTTTCATTTTATTTAGTACATTGTTGTGATGCATGTGAATTTTATTCATGTTTTGATCTAATGGGTGAATTAAATGCTTGAATATATTTACATATTTTTTAGGGTTTGTGCAAGGCTTTTGATAAGAAGATTGGGTTAGGGATGTTGTTGAGAAATGTTGTAATGCAACATTGTCTTAGATCTTAAGGCTATTCAATAAAATTTTGTTATATTACAGTTTCATTTCTTGTGGATTTATTACCCAATGGAATGAGGCATTAATCAATGTTGTAGTATTTTTACTAAGTGTTTTGGTGTTCAATTTCATCTAACTTTTCTACGAAATTGATTAAATCATGTTATATCATTTTAAGTTTTATGTTGTATGTTGTAAGTTATTTTTATCTCATGCTCCAATTTAGTTGATGATCAATGGATAATTAACCATTCTTCAGTATTCTCCTATTTCTATTGAGTTTTTTGTGAGATATTTGATAGTTTTAATTCTATTCACAAATTTTGTGCAGAGGTTGTAAATGAGTTAAGTGATCATCCTTTGGGGTCTTGCAGAGCCCAAAGTGTAGACGAGTTAGAGTTATCATTTTTAGTTGGCCCAAGTTCAGGAAATTATTGATAATTGGAGATGGAATATTCATAGGTAATTGAATAATTAACTTGGCTACTACTTGTAGTGTAAACCTTGTTTTAGGAACCAACAAAGTATACCGAGGAATTTTACAAGATGACATTCAAATTTGGATATCAAGAGATGACTGAGGAGAAAGTGGCTAGATATATAACTGTTCTTAGATTTAACATTCAAGATGAGATGAGTATGCTAAGAATTTATACAGTAGAGGATTTTTACCAATATTCTCTTAGGGTAGAAGATGAAGTAAGGAGATTACAATAGAATAACCCCAAAGGAAAAGAAAAGAAGATGAGTTGTACGAAAGAGAAGCAGACAAATGAAGAAGAATCAAGATCTAAGTGGAATAAATAACTCTATTAGAAGGCACAAGGGAGAGGAAGTGGGAGAAAGGAATTCCTGGGTAAATGTTTCAAGTGTGGAGAAACTGGACATAGATCTTTTGAATGTTCTGATGGATTTAGTAAAGGCATTGGTAAAAATAAATTTATGACACGTGAAGAGTAGGTAACTAGAGAACTAGGTGAGAGTATGATACAATTGGAGTTGGGAGAATTTCTTGTGCTTCGGGTAATTTTGATGGAGAAGAGTAGAGAGGAGAGAAAACCTACACAAAGGAGCAATATTTTCCATACAATATATGCAAATCATGTGGTAAGTATTGTAAGATTATTGTAGATAGTGGAAGTACCTATAACTAGGTATTTGAAGAGATGGCAGATAAACTTGGTTTGAAGAGGATTTGAAATCCTTGTCCGTATAAGATAAGTTGGTTGCAAGATGATCATGTGGTGGAGGTGAAAGAGAAGTTCTTGGTGAACTTTAATATTGGCCCTTTCAGTGATGAAGTCTTGTCCATGAGTTCTTGTCATGTTGTATTGGGTAGACCTTCGTAGTTTGATAGAAGAGTTATATATGACTATAGAAGGAACTTGGTTACTATAGAGAAGGATGGGAAATTTTTTACTTTGGTTTCCTTGAAAGAGAAAGAAAAGGGAGTAAGGAATACAAGTCTTGTGAAGATTTGATGTGCTAAGGAGAAGACTGGAGAGATTATACTAGAGGATGGCGTGGATTTGAAGAAGGATCTTGTGAATAGATATGAAAGTAAGATGGTAATGGATGGTAATAGAGGTAAAGCTATGCAATAGAAGACCTTGGTTGTAGATAAGATGGGGTCCTGTGGAAGAGGGAACCCAAATAAGTATAAGAAATAAAGTGGTGATAAACATCCCTTACTACAATATGTAGATATGAGGTGAAGAAAATAAGGTGAAGAGAAAGAGAAATTGAAGGATTTGGAAAAAGAAAGAAAGGAGGTAAGGAGGAAGAAAGATACAAATGAGGAAGACATTTGGATCAAGAATGAGCATGGGATTTAAATCCTATTTCCTTTAATATGTTCATGATTTCCTCTCATGGAACATATTTTCTCACCAAAGATATCTAATGTAGGAGCATCCTTGGTTCTTGGCAATCTTGCATCAACCAAAAATATTTTATTTTAGCTTGTTCCTATTTAGTCAATTTTTGTTTTTACTATGGAATTCCTCTGAGTTGGATCATTTTGTCTTCATACCTTATGAAACCTTTATGGCATCGTAGTTTATCTTCATCTAGGTTTTCATCTTGATCCATTTCTTCTTGGTGGAGATCTCTTTGATTTTGGCTCAAACCTATTTTGTTCTTCACATTTCTCAGCTAGTTGGAGTTTTCCAATCTTGTGATGAATTTCCTCAATTTTTAATCCTATGTGGATCATTGTTCAATGTTCCTTAACTCTTTGTTGACCTCCCTATGGGTTCATACTTCATTTTAAATCTTGCTGGAGGTGTTCTTCATGATTTGGGTCCTAACCTATATTTGCACGTTAGAGTTTCCCACATTTGGAGATTGTGATAACTCAGCTGACTTGGATGCATTGTAAATGTTATAGATATTGATGTATTTTCTCCTTTATTTAGTAGCTCTCAATATTGAGGATTAAATAGATCCACATAAAGGGTAAAATTCTTATAATATCTGTAATCAAGCTTATATGCTTGTAATGTAAGCCTGCATGTTGCTGGTCTATTGTAAATGATTTTATGTTAATGTGAATATTGGATCTTGATTTCCCTCTATCTTATGATATTGTTTCCATTGTGTGACTCTTGCTGCATGGTTTGGATTGACCTCGTTGAGGACCCTTCTTCTGTGGTTTCTTCAATCCAAATCTTTTCTTTTCTTGATTCTAAAATGTCATTCTCTCATTCTTCAACAATCTTCATATCTAATGATTCCTTTTTATTTCTCCAACTACTGCAACAATTCTTAAGCTATTTAATTCTTTAAATATTGAATCTTGAACTTCCTAGAATCTTTCCTTCTATAGATGTCTTACCTTGCCATGATTTCTATCATCTTTAAAATTATTATCTGTTATGTCTTTTGAAAACCTTTCTTGATTGCCATCAACTTTCACATGTAAATTTTTATAATTGAACAAATTCTTGATTATGCTTATCATTATCTGCCAAATCGATCCATAAGTCCATCCATAATTCATTTTCATACAATCTACCATAAAATTCTTATTTGATTGTTTATTTCAACATGCCATTTCACAATGATTTTTCAAACCACAAATACTGCACACAAATGTAGATCCAAACATCTATTCTTTATATGTCCTTTTCCATTTCAATGCAAACACTGCATACTCTTCCTTTCTTGATTTGATTGTTTTGAACATGAATTCATCTTTTGTTTACCTGTAGCATATCCAAGACCTTCATATTTTGCCCTCATTATTTTCTCAATAGGATTTCTCATTCCTTGTTCATGTTTTTCTAGTCCTTTACCTTTGTATCCCATTCTTTTCATTATTTTCAAACCAGCATTCATTTCATTGCCATTGCATCTAACAACATTATCATTTTCATTTTTATCCCATACTTCAACAAAAACACACTTATCAAATGATGAATTCAGATCCTTTGTACTACATGAAACATCACATACCAATTTCTTTGACTTCAAGCTTCCATTTTTTCATTTAATTTCTTTATATTTTCCTCTAAATCACTAATCAAATTTACTCTTTGTTCTAATTCCTTATTCCTTTTATTAATCCCATCCAAAAAAATTATCTTTTCCTCTAACTCTATATTTCTCTCTCTAAGTTTGCATAATTCTTTCACTTGCCAATTACATACTTCTTCCACAAAATTTAACCTATCCTCTAGCTCTTCAATTTTCTCTTTATAATCACTAATTTAATTTAAAAATTTACATCTTTCTATTGACCTCTCATTCATTATTGCAAACCTTTATTTCTTTACTTCTATTAATTTTTCTTTTAGACAATCCATCTCAAAAATAAAATTTGTGCATTTTATTTCAACACTCTTTTACCTCTCTTTCCCATTGAAATAAATAATTAAACTCACCTTATCTTTCTTTTAGAAACTTTGAGTGCCTTTCAATGTCTTCTTTACTACTGTGATTGATCCTCCTTCAATTAGCTATTGTTTTATCCTTTCAGGCTCCCCCTTAAACTACAATATATGATACTTTCCTTGTCTCTGCTATCTTCAATTCTTAATCTATGATATCTTCTTTCTCACACAATACATATTTTTGATCTTTTCAGAGCTTCATAATAAAATTTTAAAATGACCAACCTAATACCTATCTTAAATTCTATTATTTATTCCAACTCTTTATATTTGTTGCCATCTTCTTTTTAAACAATACTTACCTCTTTGTTTCTTTTCAGCTGCAACTTAAAAATAATAATAATTCTTCTTTCTTTCTTCAAACATGCAATCAATCTCTCTTGATAGTTTTAACCTTAAATCTCATTAGATCTACCAATGATGCTTATGAACTAAAACCATGAACATTACCACATACATCAAACAAATTTACATACCTTTTAACAATATTAACATTCTCTTTAACCAATGTTCCAACTTCAAACTAATGACTGTGACCGATAGAAATCAATGCACAATCTTTGGTTTCCTTAGAATAACTTCAAATAGTGATTCCCCCTTTCTCTAAAAATGGTGACTTCAATCATTAAACTTGGAATCCCAATCTCATTTCACTATGTTCTTCATAAATAGAGATCTTCAATTTACCAGTGATCTCCATAGATTTTGTAGCCCACACAATATGCATACCACAGTAGTTCTTTTTCTTTGGTCCTACAACTCCATACAATGATATTCTTCCAAAACATGACTTCCTTTCAAGCTATTTCTGAGTTTCTTGATGGAGTGGTTGGGTAATCTTCAACATTTTTCCTTTAGTGACTTCTTAGTTCTCCTTCAAACTGATTCACACCTCTCCTCTCTATCTCTGGCACCCACCACTCTTTTGTGTTTACTTGCAATCTGATATTTTCTTATAGAAGTAGCTAAACTTTGACATTGATAGAAAAATTTAGTTGGCACTTCCTCCTTTACAATTAACTACAATCTTCCTTTGATTGATCAAAATTCTTATTAATGCTTGGGGAGTATCCATAAATAGAGACTATAACTTGGTGGCTTCAAAAAATGTGATCAACTAATATTCTTTGCAAATAAAACTTGCAACTTCACCCATCTTCAAAGATATCCATAATTTCCTCTTTCTATTCTACATAAACAAACAATGATATCCTTTTTGCTAGCAATTATATTTTTATCCCTTTTATTTCTATATTACCACCAAAACCCTATATGAGAACTATGTACCCTCAAATAATTAGCAATTAGAAAGAATTTTTCTATCACCCAGATTTCCCACATTTTTCTACTATTGAAAAAAAGTAATCCTTTCTTTGGGCAGTGACTTTAGCATACCTTTAATCTCCAACAATTTTCACAAACTCTGATAATTTCTAGAATTTAATTTTCTTTTTCACAAAAATTCAATAGATCTGCGATGACAAATGATAGTGATAGGGCTAGCATCAACTTCAACAAACCCTACACACAGTAATATATTTAAAACTATAATCTCATTCAATGATACAACAACTTGGTCTTCACTGTCGACTCAGATTTTAGACAATGGTCCATTACTCCAACAACAACAATCTTCTCTTGACTTTTTGGGGACTTTTTGCTTCCATTTGACACAAATCTCAATCTCCTTTTGGATAGAAACATCTTCTCTTCAAATAGCTCCCTAGATCTTCGTTCTTGTCTGCATCAATTTTCAACTCTTACAAACATTCTTCACACCCAAGATTGTCAACATCTGCTTCAATACCACTTTTGTAGGGGTGAGTGAACTAGATCCCTACCATCACATATTGCAACACAAACACAAATACAAACACACGAATCATTATTAACTTGAACCCATTACTATTCACTTGATTCATTCCATTGCTTGATAAAAAATGGTTTTACATCTACCTCTTATATAGAGGACTTAGAAATATAGGGATGAATCTAGAAAATACCTAATAAAAACATCTAGAAAATTACTATAGTCAGTCGACCTTACAAAACAAATAAAATATTCATCACAATAAGAAGATTCTAAAATATAGTAGAAATTACCTATTTCCAACATGGAAGACCTTTGGCACAAACTTCTAGGGGTTCTTGGTTCGAGTAGCCATTGTCCAAAGTTGCCAAACCATCAACACCAATAAAAACTATTGGGTTGATATAATTTGAGGCCATATAAAAAGACAATCTTAAAAAGCTAACAATAAATATGGAGGGTTAAGAGTTTTCCTACACCAAGATATGGTGTGACATAGAGATGACAAAATACCTCAAACAAAAACATAAACCCTAACATAAACTAACAAAAAAAAAAGACAACCACAAATCTTTTGTAGAAGTTATATCCCTTTGCCAATTTTGACTACTAGTTATAGAGTCATGTAACTTCCACAATCTATAATGTTAATTCTTGTGCACTTCTTCTTTAAACTGTGTGTGGTATATTTATCATCAACATTTCAGATCATACCATATGTAATATGATCTGAAATGTTGATGATAAAAATATTGATAGACCATATGATCTAAAATGTTGATGATAAAAATACTATACACAATTTAAATCAAAGTACACAAAATTTAACTACTTTTTAAAAAATCAATCTTCATTATTTTATGATTCGATTAAATTCATTAACAATTAATCAAAGAAAACTTGAATCTTTCTCTTTATTATTCGATTAAATTCGTTAGCAATTAGTCAAAGAAAACATGAATAAAATCTCTTTTAGTTTTATAATTTCTAGACCTCGGCAGAAAGCAACAAGTTTATTAGCCAACTATCTGTTTAGTTTATTTCTGTATGCATCAACCAGTCAAATCCCTGATTAAGACACAATGCAAAAATAAGGAAGATTAAATTAGTGCGCGAGTATTTTAACATCTGCTTAATATTATTTTTCGTAGATCTGGATCTTGGAGTGTGAATAATTGATTTCTTTCAATCTAATTAGCAAGTTGGACAGACTTCCATGCTGCCAAATTTGTGTGGGACATACTTCCAGTTTCATCATTCTTTTGCTGTGGGGTCTTTTCTACTTTACAAGAGAATCTCTGATTTTTGTGAGAAATGCAAACTGCATTTGCCTTTAACTTTTAATTGGATAGATTATAAAACAGATTTTCACAATCTATCGTAATCTAATCTAGCTAGCTAGAATATTTCTGACTACGATTGTGTATATTTTTTACTTAATTCTAAAGCTGTTTAAATAGCATACGCAGTCGTATCCTGAAACATTCTAACTAGATTATTCGGTCATTAAAATATACGCGGGTGCCACTGCCTCTACGACAGAGATTAATAATGTTGAAAAGGACGCTATGGAAAAGAAGACCACAAAGTTTTCTGGGTATATCGTACTAGATATTTACGAGTCTCGGGATCAGTATCGGCTGTATTCATGATTTTTCAGGATCGAATCGAGTACTCCACATCACTATGAAAGTGATATTACTTTTCAAACGTCACGGAAAAGAAGAAAAAATGATTATAACCATGGGCGATTGATTGATGCGAACCGTAGATGGTATTCGATAAGAAAAAGAGTGTTGCGTCTTCTTTCTTCCTACAGATCTCCCATAAAGCTCGCACATATACTGTGCATTTTACTACCATTAGTACAGCTGCTGTATTCTCTTTCTGTTAAGAATCTGAAACAAATTTCAGTTGTTAAACAGCTTTCAAAGGTAACGATGTTGAAAAGGCGCGTTTGTTGTGCTCTGATAAGCCTGATTCCGGTTTTAATTTGCGGTTCGTACGCACAGCAACCGAATGGAAATATTACTAATTTTTCCTTTGCCTACTTCAGCCAGAACAACAGCAAGCAGCTCATATACATGGGAAACGCTTCTGTTCCAGCTGAGCATGATTACATCGATCTCACACCGGATCCATACGCCGCATTAAACTTTTCTTCCTCAAACGAAACGGCTCCAAATGCGGTGTTGCCAAACTGCATCGGAAGGGTTCTGTACCACCAGCCTCTCACGATCTGGCCGGCGAGTTTCACCACCGTCTTCACCATCTTCGTCGAAAGCATCGTTTTTAACGGTGACGGTCTTGCCTTCATCATTGTCCCGAACAACGAAAGCTTTTTAGCAAGAAGCTACGGGAGCTTGCTCGGGCTTTTCGACGACTCCACAAACGGAAACACGACTGGACAACTTGCCATCGAATTTGACACATACAAGAACCGATTCGATCCCGACGGCAACCATGTGGGCATCGACATCGAGGGAATTCAATCTAATGTAACAGCCCAAATGGGAAATCATAGCATCGATATCAAGTCCGGGCGAGCTATACATGTCCGAGTCGACTACGACGGGTGGGATAAATCCCTGCAAATCTATGCGCGCTATGCAAACATTTCTTCGGCCTATGCGAGCGTTGTGAACTACACGGTGGAGCTCGAAAACACTGTTCCAAGGTCGGCGTACGTGGGATTTTCTGCGTCAACAGGGAATTCATACGAGATACACAGAATTCTCGACTGGAATTTCAGTTCCGTGATATTACCGGAGTCTTCTCTGAAATTGCTCCCAGTGGGAACGGAACCGGGAAAGGGAACGGCCGATGGATTCGGCGGTTGGGTCAAAATCGGCGTTCTGATGGGATCAATCGTGGTGGGGTTTTTAGTCTCGTGGGGTTATTAATCAGAATAGGAAACATTACTACTTCCTAGTGGTGAACATTAGGTAGCTTTGTGTCGCTCTCCGTATCTAATTTTCCTTGACTAATATATGTACGTTGGGATTCGGTAATTTCCAAATGTACCTCTCATAAGAAAAAATGTCTGCGCACTTCTAAACCAGTAGTCACTTTTTGCGTCACGTTAAATGATCTTTGTCAAATAGAAACGATTGTAAGAACGACACTTCTCACGATATGTTCTAGAAGTAGCAATTGCATCTTGGTGTGCAATGGGTATGCTGTATTAGTGTTTGTTTTATTTATTAATTAAATAAGGTATTTTATTTTAAAATCTTTCAATCTAAAATTACATTACATTGCAGCATTTAGAGTCGTTGGATAAAATTAATTTATAGAAATATATTAAGCATTACATTAACAAGAAGTATGCATTTAGTACTTAATCGTGAGGCTAAAAAATGTAAGTATGCATTGGCAAAGGAGTTTGCCTAATATCGAGCAAGATATTAGTTATAAGAGATTACATTAATAGTCATTGAGTACTTCTGGCATGGGGTCAAAATCATCGAACCAATAAAGGTGCTTGAGTGTGCGTTGGAGCACACCCCAGTTGCATGTGACAAGTTCAATACTTGGGTAGAATGTACAAGTTGTCTAGGTCCATGTAGGTGTTTGCTCCCCTGTGATCTTTCTTATACGCTTATGTATTTGCATAGACAAATAAGCTCCCTGTCGTCCCCACCTTTCTATGACCTGTTGGTTCCACATTGTGTTTGCGTTTGATGCAAACTGCAAGCGGTAAATTTGACTATGATAGCAATGGTTTTGCAAAAATGTTGTATTGATTTGTGGAGCTCGGAGCAGTTTCTCTAACCATAAGTGTCCTATGCCTTGTACCAAATTGGAATATTCAATTTTCAGATGCTATTGATGCTGGTTGAAACCATATCTTGCTTGGAATATGATGCATCTCCATCGTATTGCATGTCTCACAAGTAGTAATTTCTGAAATGTATGGATCCCTATAAAAGTTGGAAAAAATTCTCCGTGATATTGGGCGACATGTGATTAGTCCTTTTTCTTGTAGTAAACTTTGAGCAATGAATCCTGAAGATATTTCTTCTTCATGAATTCCATGAATGTCAACATGCTGAAAGAAGTGATCAATTACAGTAGTTCTTTGTCACAACATTTTTGCAAAATGGTTGAAGAATAATTAATAAGGATACTAAGAATGCAATAATAAAATATATTTATGATTACCATTGAAATTGACATTCAAATTGTAATAAAGAATACTTAGCATTTACTTTTAAAATGAAAATCTATTAATTTGTAGAGGGTGAGATTGGTTCTTGTACATATTTCAAATAATTATAAATCTAAACTCATATTTTTTTTTTACTATTTCTAATTTGAAGAAAAGATATAATAATTAAGATAAATAAAACAAAATCAAAATATATAATAATGTTAATACTAATAAACATAAAATAAAAATTAATAACAATATATAATGAACTTTTAATATCCTCATTATTTTGTAAGAAAATAAATTATATCACCTGTTTGGTAGAGTACAACTTCAAATTGCTAATAATTTTTGGAGAGACAATTTCTTTTATGAGAGCAAATACTGGTAAACCTACATGTAATGGATTTTTGTTAAGCAATACTTTTATTCTATTTGTTAACATTTTATTTGTGATAGAATATAAGAAAAAGCTAGTTAACAAACACACCTTTATTTTTTTGTATTTAATTTGTTGTGTTTGAAGGAATAGTATATGATAATCCTATCAAGCAGGACTCTTCTTCTTTCCAGCGAGCAACAAATTGGTTTTGTTGCATTCTAGCATATCTTTCATATGTGAACGTTGGCTGAATGCGGAGGCTTGCAAAGTTACAAACTCGTGAAATTGCTATGAATGTTATCCCTTGTCGATCTGTGGTACCAATGTCAATTGTTGCTCTTTCAAGTGTAAGGCCCTATGACTTGTGTATTGTTAAGGCCCATGCCATTTTGAGTGGTATCTGACGGTAGATACCACGACTGATTGGAAGCACTAGAATGTGTTTTGGGTTCTTATTATCCCAAGCTGGCCCCGTGTACTTTTTAAATTCAACAATGAAAAAAAGAGGAACTTGAGGTGGTTGTTCATCATCATTGTATACTATTAGTCCATTTTCCTGTCAGTGCAAAATCCTATGAAACTGGCCTATTCTCCTTGCAAGCTTTGTTAAGTTGTCCTGCTCGACCCGTAGTCATAGTTTTATCTTGCAAAGAAGATCCACTTGATTTCATGGTTTGTGCTCCTAGCCCCATGCTCTTCAATGTGTCACCTTGTTCCAGTCCAAACTGCACGTGCTAAATCGCCAAATCCAGAAAGTTATTCAAATTTTAAGGTCTGCAAGAAATGTTTTCAGAATCTGCCACAGTGTCGAAAACCCATAGTATTTTTTAAAATCCATGATGTTTTCGGTCTTTGTGAAAACCCTCATTATTTTTGACCTTTGCCTTCCAGCTTTTGTGCACTTGTCTTTTGGTGCCGAAAACTTTGTGTGTTTTCGATCCTCTTTCGTCAAAAACCTTGTGTTTTTTCGACCTCGCACTAGTTCCTTGTTTACTGGCGTTCCCTCAACTGCGCAAGTCTGACTGGATGGTGGGCCCAAGTCTTCAAAGGCTCTTCCTAATTGGTTGTCGCATGGCCGCATGTCAGACTTTTCTGACATGTGATCATGCGGCCGCTTGCCACCTATCCGTGTGGGTCCCAGTTCTTCCCATTGCTGACATGGTTAAAGTTCAGACAAGATCTGTGGCTGTCGCTAGTTCGCATGGTAAAGTTGCATGGTGTTTAGCCTCTACACTTTTGTGACAACCGTCCAATCCTTTGAAACGTAAGCCTTCTTTGGCAATGGTCCCGGAGGCAGTGATGCGACAGCCTTTGATTGGTTGTTGCATGATCGCAAAGCCCAATTTTTGGCTATGCGATCATGCGACCGGTTGACACATGTCCCTGTGGGCCCGGTGGCAGGTGGTCATGTGGTGTTCGTGATGGTGAGGTGGTGAATTTCTATTGGGTGCCACGTGGTTCTGCGGTGGTGGTCATGTCCAGAAGAAAGGGGGCGTGGGGCCAGTGCTCCTGGTGGCATGGGCACTTTTCATTGGCCAGCAGGTGACGACATGGCAGTCTTATGGTCTTGTCGCATGATTGCAAGGGCCATTTTCACAGCTTGCAACCATGCGACAAGGTTCTTCCTCCCTGGGGCCCGGTAGCAGGTGGTGGTGTGGCAGTTCCCGATTGGTCGGTGGGCAAGCAGTGGCAGTTTGCTGGCGGTTAGTCGCATGTTCGCATAGCCTTTTACAAGGCTATGCGATCATGCAACTAACATTTCTGTCAACCCTATGTGGCAGCATTTATGCGGAGGTAGAGGATAGCGAGTTGTCGCATGTTTGCATAGCCCGTCTCCAGGCTATGCGATCATGCGACAATGGTCTAAACGTCACCATTATAGTGGTAAGGGTTTGGGGGTTGTGAGGGTGATATGGCCGAAGACTTTTTAGCGGGGTTTGTGACCGTTGACCGCGGCTAGGAGACTGCGGTTGCATGATCGCAAGGGTGAGTTTGATGCCTTGCAATCATGCGACCAAGCACACATGTAACCGAGACCTTTGTTGCGGTTAATCTTGTTGATGCCTGAGTGAATTTTGACGATGGGGACTTAAGGTTGGCCGATTTGATTTTGAATGATGACCACCAATTTACTTCTAGAGCCATGAATGTAGCCGTTAACCTGCAGATTTGAATTTTTAAGTGTTTCCTGCGACCTGGAGGTACCCAGAATTTATGGTTTTTTTTATAGTTTTTGATCTGGTTTGGTGGCGTTGGTTGTTGCGATGCGATCTAGGGTTCCTATGGTCGACTGCATGATGGTTTTATACTTGGTGAAGGACTTTTTGTGCTTGAGATGTGTTTGTAGGTGGGTGAAAATCCTAACCCTGGTTACCCGTAGCTTGTTGCATCCTACTGGTTTAGGATTCCAAGGTAACCAGTGGTATAATTTTTTTTATTTTTGACTATGTAGTGGTTCATAATTTTGTCAATTCCAGTGGTTGTATCAACATTTGGGAAAAACCTCAAGTATCTTTTGCATATTGTCTATGGTGTTTTCTGAATCAACTTGTAATGCAGGGATTTGAATCCACATACTTAATACAGTTTCTCATTCTTGGATCTCTCCTTTAGTTGCTCTTAATGAATTATGAGTTTTCTGGCTCATTGCATTTGGTTGCTTATGTATATGTTTCATCTCTCAGCCTTGATTTAGAATCAAGTTAAAAGTCTCTGAGTGAAGCATAGATTCATTAGGGTCAATCAGTAAGGATACTTGTAAGTAGTGTAAGAGATGTTTAACTATGTTTATGGCTTGGATTCTCAGATGAATCTAGTAGTTGTCCTTGTGTTCTATGTTCACTTCAGGTGTGATGCCCAATGGATAAGGCATTGATCTTAAGTTAGTATCCCTGTGCTGATGCAAAGTGTTGCATGGTTGTCTGCATCCTATAGGAAACCCAATTATATTTAATATCTCCAATCCTGTAATCCCTCATAGTTTTGAGGTCACAAGACCATTTTACCTTGCATAGTAGAGTTGATTCAATGAATACTTGGTTAGTATTTCGCAATCCTTTACTATGATCTGCTATATAAATCCAGAAGTATAAGGTGTGTAGTGAGTTTGAATTTTGTCTGGATTAGGTGCACCCGCCTTGGTTTTGTAGAGCCAGAAGCAGAAGAGGGCAGTTTAGTCCCTATAGTTGGTCCAGTTACCCTAAGACCTCATTACATTTGGGAGCTAACCATTCCTAAAATCCATCTGAGGGTATATTGGCAGCCTTATGGCATAAGAGTTTTTGAACACCAACAGTATACAATAGCTTTGACTTGTCCAAGTGCTCCATTGACAAGTCTAGTTTGTACCCATAAATTTGTACTAAGCATGGCCTCTTGGTCAATACACAAGAGGAGCTTAGATTGAAGTTGTTCATCTTCTGGGTTTGAGCATGGTAATCCTTTACATTGCTTTTCATTGCAGAGGGCAACTAGTTTTGATAATGATAGCAACATTTGTTTGTTGTGGAGTGATACCATTTTATTTGTTGAAAAAAGATGTATGGATGAAATAAAAAGAGTTTGTTCTTCTAAGGTGAGTTGTGAACTTGATCTTGACATTAGTAGTTCCCAATCTACAATTGTTGGTGTTGCATTCCTTAAATTAGAAAGAAGTGAGCAAAATTGAATTTGAGTTGGGCTATCTCCATTTTGTCAAAATATTTTTTCTAGTGTAATAATGGTTGTGAAGCTGCGCCATAGTGTGCCACCATAGGAGTTTGAAGCATACATTGGGATGTCTTTGACTGGTAGAAGTTGCCCCAAATTGCCAAAAAGAACAATAGAGTGTGCCCCAAATGGAATATGGCTCTGAGCAAGGAATGCTTGTCGTAGCCTTAGATCAATTTTTTCTAGTAATTTAGGACCAATGAAACTCATTTCATCTATTATAATATATCAAATGAGGTACATGCTCTCTTGGAAGGTTGCAAGTGCTTGTCCTTATAGGGGCACCATTTCTTTCATTGGTATCCGTAGGGTAGAATGAATTGTAGTGCCTTTTATGTTGAATGTTGCTACCGTTGTAGGTGCAAGTAGTAGTAATGGCAATTGTCCATGTGATGCTAAGTTGGCCATTGTTGACTTTATAGTTGTGATAAGGTGTGACTTCCTAGTTCCTGTGGTGCCTTGAACAATAATCTTGAGTGGTTGTTGCTGAGAAGTTGCATTTAGATGTGCCAGAATAATATCACATGCTTTTTTTTGTTGTGCAGACAACATTGTTTGTTTTTGGTTATTAAGAACATGTGGCTCTTGAAATGTAAGGCTATTTGAATGTATGAAGGTACTACCTTTTTTTTTTGTGATGGATTGTATTCTAAATTTTCTCAATTATTGGTCAAGTCAATTTCATAGTTTCCAAGCATGTCAAGATCATTTAGGTGGATAGGTGTATTTGGATATAATCCTGCTAAGACTTGCCATTCATTAGGGATATTATCTTGCATATTATTTGCACTTGTTTCTGGGCTATTAATCTCATTTTCATGTACTGAATCAGGGACTATCCTACACACATGCCAAGGTTGATAATTTGTTTTAAAGTTTTCCCATTTTGTAACAATTTCAAGTGTTGAAGAGCCAATATCTGTTTGAAGGTTGTGAAATGGTTTGTAAAGAACTAATTCACTCCAACAAAAGGATTCAAAACTAATGTCCTCTTTTGTAGGGATGGCTATGAAGTGTGGAGAGACTCTAACAATAGCTTTGGTGGGGTGCTCTTTCCATATAATGTTTTGTTTAGAAACCCTAAATCTCCATTTTTGAGTGACTTCGATAAGTGATGCTGCATCTAAATGTGTAGGGCATGAGATGTAAGCTTCAATATTCATTGGGTATGTGGTTGTTGTATTGGGTGGAATTGGTAGATGTTGGATATTTTTTTGGTTGACATTTAAAGATTCAAATATCCTGCTATATAGGGAAAGTGGTAGCTTTAGGATGGGGTGGCAGGTTTCTTGGGCACCAATGTCAATAGCAGTGTCGTGAAAGGACTCAATTTTGCTTCTAGAGGAGCCAAAATTCTTGATGAAAATAGTGTAAGTCCTTTTATAGAAAGCTTCTAATTTCACTTTTTTTATTGAGCCTGATGACCCACATGTAAAAGTTAGAATTCCATGAATTTTATGATGACCCACTATGCAACAGTGTATGGAAATGTAGTAGCTCAATTGGACAGTGTGGAAGCTGAAAAATTGGTGGCAAAGTCTCTGTTTGTGGTGGTCACCGGAAGTAATGACTTGTTCAGCTATTTTAAATCAAATTCTATACTGCAAATGAAGTATACTCCTCAGCAGTACACAGATCTTCTCATTTCCACCTTTAAGGCTCAATTGGAGGTAATTTGTAATCAAAATATGAAATGTTTTAAAATGGCGTGCCTTATAAAGCATTCAATGTAGAATTCCTTTAATCAACAAGCAGTTGCCATATTTTACTACTTCAGTTTAGTTATTTGGATGATGCTTCAATTTTTTGATGTGAGCATATGGCTAACAATTTGCAGAGGATGTATAATTTGGGAGCACAAAGGATTGTTAGCGTGGGAGTTGGAGCCATTGGCTTTTGTCCATCCCAACATAGTCAGAAGAATAAAATAGGGGATTGCATTGAGGAGGAGAACAATCTAGCTCAGAACTTCACTAATGCCTTAAAATCCCTTCTCTCTTCACAACTAACACAAAAATTGCAAGGCTTCACCAATGCAATCTGTAACGCATATGGAGTGGTGTCTGGCTATTTTCAGAATCCCTCTTTATATGGTATGTCATGTCTAGATTTTTGACAATTAACTCTAATGGCCCACCAAAAGAGTGTCTATGGGATGATTGAAGCTTTACCACACGCTTCTGTTGTGGGTGTCATTGAGGACTAGATTTTCGTCGGTGAAGTGTTTAATCCCCATGACATATTCTTTATCAATACACATCAATACTACCGTGTCATGGTTCCAACCATCCACCAGATGACAAAGAAGAGGCATCGACATTAGAACTGTGCAAGATGATTGGGACACATATAACCATTGTATAGTTTTAACCATTCATTGATTTTCATTGGAGCATATGGTTGACAACGAGTCAACGAGATTGAGAATGTGAATCATTTCCAGAACATAGTAGATTATAGCTGGTGGACAATGAGTCAACTTACTATCATTTCCAGAATAGAGGAGAATACAAAGTGCGGAATCTTGACCTTCATTGCAACTAGTACCAAGTGAGCTCCTGCAATTAATGGTAGATTAAAATCTTGTGTTGAAATTTGTTGATATTAATGTGAATCTTGTAGTGTTGAAAGTGCTTGGTGGCCCCGGACTCCTTCTCAATGCTTTCTATATGATCTCAGTCCCCAAACATCCTACTACAAGAGAATTGTTCTTTCAAAATGCATGTCCAGACGGGAACAAATTCCTACTTTCACTCTACTCTCAGTTATAAGATCATAACATATTTTTTTTCTCCCCAATCCTTTCAATTTCTCCACACAGAAATCAGATTTTGTTGAGTCCAATTTATTGTTTTTGATTGATTTGGATCTGTTTTGTTTTTGCCTTGAAAGAATTTGAAAATCCCCCTTTCAAATTCACTGTTTCTGATCAATTTGAAGCTATTTGTCTTGTCTTGTCTGTCACAATTCTGTAAGATCGAAAATCTTATTTTTCTCAAAACATTGTGGTACAAAAAATCTTATTTTCTTGTAATACAGTTTTTGAAGGATCCATTCATTTTAATCAACCATGAAGATGAAAGTGGGTCGACAGTCCCAAACTCAATGACGTAGCTATTCCAGAACTGATGACAAATCCATTGTTGATGCTGGTAGCTCCAATAGCAGAACCCACAACAATTGGAATCTCCTCACAATCTACATCTGCACTCCTTCACGAAGGTTCACACTGCAGAGGTGAATGTATACGCACAAGATAAGGAAAGATTTACCTTATCATACTAATGAATTATTGCTCAATTCGCCACAATATATTATTCAGACCTTTCAAAATCTCAAATAATATATTAATCTTTTGTGGCAGGCATGTGCTATTTTTGTATACTTTTTTTGTTTCAAATACTTAATCGTTGTATATTTGTACAATCAATGGCCAAGAAAGATGTGATTCTTAAGCCAAAATGATCATAAAAAATGGTATCTCTAGGATTACAAAAGATAACCATTTTCTCAAATCTATGGTTTCAATACCATCTTTTAGGGCCCGTTTGGGTGCTGGAATACCAAATGCCAATTCCAGTCTATTTTGGAAGATGCTGCAATTCTGGAAGATACAAATCCTTAAAATGATTTTCAAAATATGGGCTGACCCGTTTGGAAGATGACTAAGAAGATGCATAAGGAATTTTAATTTCTTTAAATATGGTGTATATATGTCTGTATATATACACACATACATGTGTGTATATATATACATATGCACACATGTGTATATATACACATGTATGTGTCTATATGTACACATGTATGTGTGTATATGTACACATACACATACACACACACACACACACACACATATATATATATACATATACATACATATACACATACATGTATACACATATACACACACATGTGTATATATATATATACATATGTATATACACACATGTTATATATACATATGTATATACACACATGTGTATATATACACACGTGTATATATATACATCCTTATAGCAATATAATATACATCCTTATAGTCACGGATCCCACAAAATGTTAAATTTGGTTTTATAAAAATTGGAATTAGAAGTCGAAATTCCAATTCCACCTATTTGAGTGGAAGATGAAATGCCCATTTTGGGGGCAAAATTGGAATTTCAAAATTCCAATTCCAATTTTTTGGATGGACACAAACATGGAATTCACATTATCCGAAAATCTAATTCCAGAATATCCAGTCTAATTCTAGCACCCAAATGGGCCCTTAATGTCATTCACGGTTTCAATTGACTAAAGCTTGTCAACACTAGATCCTATCTTTTCATTTATGTCATATTGTTGTCTTGTAATTTCTAAACTCTTTATTATTTTATAAAGTTAATGTATATTTGATTATACTCAATTGCTAGAGTACAATTTTTATAAGCTTAAGGAGCTTTACAATGAATAGTTCATAAGGCATAACACTTGTTGAAGGTTTTGCAAATGGAGTTTCAAGAAAAGTATGTTTAATCTTGGACGTAACTCCATGGTTAAGCACACTTGAACTAGAATAGTTGACCTCTAGGTAGGTGTGAGAATCACCTAGCTGCAATGAGTGCTAATTGTTCGATTCATTCTCATGAGAGATGGTTTCTTGTGCACCACTACTTGTGAAACATGGATCAATTAGTTTGACTCAAAAAATGCACAAATAAATCTTGGTAGCAATAGTACAATTTGACTTGATGTGGATAATACCTCCTACTTATCAATAGGTGAGCTCAAGGGTCTTTATAATGAATAGTTCCTAAGGCACAACACTTGTTGACAATTTTTCAAATGGGGTTGAAAGAAAAGTGGGCTTAACCTTGGAGGAAACTCCTTGGTTAAGTACACTTGAGCTAGAGTGGTACTAGGATGGATGACCTCCTAGGAAGTCCCAATGCTTTACCTTTGTGTGTATCACCTAGATGTAATAATTGTTAAGTGTTCCATTCACTCTCATTAGAGATGGGTTCTTGTGAGCCACTATTGGTGAAACATGGGTCAATGAGTTTGACTCAAAAATTACATAGTTGAATCCTGATAGCAATATCATAATTTGACTTGCTATAGAAAATATCTCATACTTATAAATTTAAATAATAGAAATATTTCTTGTATGGTGAAAATGTGACCACACTTCTATGAATCCTTACATGCAAGAAAACTCAAAAATGAGCCCTCACAAATTGATCCATAGCTCTTTATGCATGGAGTTGCAAGATTTGTAAAATTGCTCTCAGCTAGAGCTATAAACTCATGACCTTGCTAGTCAACCACACAATGAGAAATTTCAAATCAAAGACAAAGGCAACAATGCCAATATCTCCAATAAAATCAATATGGATGCAATACAATGCAAATCTATATAACAATGCAAGTTAATCTATTGCATAAAAGAAAATCTAAGCTAATATGCCATGATAATGCAACTAAGAAAGGAAATATGCAACTACAATGAAATGCAATAACAAGTCTTCAAAGCTTGGATGTAGAATGTCTTCAAAGAGCTCCAAATGACCTAGAAAACCTGCAGCATAACATTAGCATGAAAATTTAAGATATGAAAATGAAGAAGAGAGCTCTTCTTTTATAGAGAAGTGAAAAGGAATTGACCATTATGATTAAGATGCAAAAGACTTAATCAACGATGGAGAAAAAAAGAAGCTTGATCCTTGTGCACAAATATCCTCCAATAGGAAAATAGGAGTTGACTTTATGTCCATATGAGACAAAAAGTGATTTTTCCTTTTTATAAAATAAGAATAAATGCTTTATTTGTGCAACTTAAGATGAGAGGAAAAGTGGGGATTTTTTATTTAAATAAAAAGGGAGAAAATTTCTTTTAATTAAATAAAGGCTTAGGATAAAGTGATTTTATTATTTAATTAAAAGAGATTTTTATTTAATTAAAAGAGAGCATGTTCTCTTAATTAAATAAGATTTTTATTATTATTTCTCTTTTAAATTAAATAAGGCTTAAACTTTAGGAAATATTGAATTGATTATGATTTGATCAAAGAAATTGATATAATTGATATTTTTGATATTTGAAAATATTGATTCAGAGATTTGACAAATTGCTGAATAGGGGCCCAAAGTTTAGGCGACTATTTTAGGGTGCATACATTTGCCCCTCTTTGACTAATGTGTGATCGATCTAGGAACACATGTAGTCAAAGAAGAATTAAAATGTGAGATCGATTTGGGATCACAAAACAATCCAGATGTGTGTTCATTTTGGGAACACATCAAGACAAAAATAAGCAAAAGCTGAAAGACAAGACCAACACCGTCGCTGCTAGGTGCAAATCAAGCCTTAGAAAAAACTATCACCGTCGCTGCTAGGTAATAATCAAGTCTGAAAAATAGGAGATAAAAATTGAAAGACAAAATCACCACCATTGTTGCTAGGTGATAATCAAGTCTCAAAATAAGAATCTCAAGCTGAGCTGAAAGATAAAGCTGATAGGTACTGCCCCCTCGGAATAAAAATTGAAATCAGATAAAGGAGAACAACAAATTGATAAACCTGATCAAGTCACAATAAATCATACTCAAAGGATGGAGCATGATAAGATAACCATCAAACAGTGAAGATATGCCCTAGGTTGATGAGGTTTGACTGAAAAAGATATAGGATAAAGATTAAGTCAAACCTTAGAGAGAGGAAGCGAAAGGGGTGAATGAAAGACTAGAAGTTTGGAAGACATGAAAAGGAAGAAATTCTATCAAAGATTGAAGAATTATGCCTCAAAAGGTTAGTCAACTGCATAGAAGAATGAGAAAACTTGGAAACGCGACTCAGATTTCAATTTTGAGTGTGAAAATGGATAGAAAATGATGTGATATGAAAGACCAAAAATGAAAGATATGATCAAGAAGAATCAGAAAATGAGCACAGTTGACCAACTAGTCCGTAGCTGATAAAAAAGAGAGCTCTCTCCATATGCAAGATGCAAAAACTAAACTATGATGAACTTAAAAATGCAAGCTACTATGAATGTGGTTGACTTGCAAGGTCACAACGCCTATAGACATCTAATTATCATCATCGAGCTTTATTGGTAGTGTCGCAAGATCATATAATATACACTAGCATAACTATGTGGATATGAATATGATCTTTATCAGATAGAAATGTAGAAATCCCACCTAGGCATCAAAGACATGGAGGTCAAGATGACTAATGTAGTGAGATTACCTAAGTTTGATATGGTGAGATTATGCTTGTATCAAAACACATGAAAGTCAGGATAACTAGAAGCATGCACTCGCAAAACATTCAAGGATAATACTTTGTCAATTCATAGTGTCAAGTAAGACCAGCATAAATGCTCATGACAGTTAGGATCAACAAAATATACCCACAAGCAGATAAAGAAATAAAACATGTTCTCATACTCTCAGTCTTCTAGCTATGCATCATCGAAAACTTCTCAGAGAGAGACCATTCATCAAAGAAATCCTCATAGACAGCGCACAAAGAAAAATTAAGTCAACATATCTCAACAAGTTGATTGTTTAAGTGCGTGTGTTGGTCATAGAGTCAAACTTTGAGGATCAAATTTGCTAATGAGCGATATCGCATCAAACTTAGACTATTAGGTAAGACATCTGATAAGTGTTAAGAAACACTCGACACAATGGTAGTGTTGAAAAACATTGTTTGGGTTGGTGTTGAAAAACACCTATTTGTGAAATGCCCCAAGAGACAAACGCACCTAAAGGACCAATGCTAATAGGTATGCCCCCTAGACAAAAATAAAGACCAATTCTAGACCAAGTCAAACAAGGTCAAGACATGATGGAGAAAGGCTCAGTGTCGAGGATGCATGCTAAAAAATAGGAGTGCAAAGGCCTCAAGTAGCGCCTGTTTTCAGGTTTTCACCACTTGGATTTATTGCAATTTTATTTTTCTATTTTCAATTTTTTTGAATTTTTGCTATTTTTGTATTTTTTGTATTTTTTCAAGACTTTTTATGCTTTTTAGGATTTTTTCAGCATCATATATCAATTTTTTGATATTTTTTTAGGATCAATAAGATATATACAAAGGATGCCCCCAGATAGAATAGGCATCAAACTCATGAGCAAGATCACATGGTGTAGTCCCAATGTCTAGCAAGGTGAGTGACAAGCTGGATGAGCAAGCTGGTGAATGAGATGGAGGAAAGGAGAATGAAAGTGAATGGAGGGAAGAAATCTTCAAGGTCAAACTTCTCAAGAGTACCCAAGGTAGGGAAAAATTGTCATGTAAAGCACATTTGGACAAGAAATGAAATGACAGCATATGATAAGCCTCAAAAGTGCACTGCAAAAGAAGGGATGCAATCCAAAGGAGTAGACATGTCAAGAGGCTTTATAGCATCATGTTTTACTCTTTTTTTTTTATTAGATCAAGACCGAAGGGGAAAGGGATAGCGAAAAGCTAGAATGAGTGGAGGAAAATAAATATGAAGGCTAAACATGAATGGAATGAAAACAAGATCATTGTAAGATAGCTTACAAGATAGCCAAAAGTTCATGTATAGTTCAACATTGTCAAGATCAAAGATGGAATGGAATGGATGAAACATGTAGAAGAACTACGCATGATGCCTGATTACTAGGTTTTCATCACGGTACTTATCCAAGGCGCCACAAGGGAGTGGTTTTCACCATAGGATGAATTTATTTCTCTTTACTTTTGCTACCAAGGTGCCTGTTTCCAGGTTTTCACCATGGCACATTTTCAATTTTTTTCATCTCTTTTTTTCTTTTTTCTTTTTTTTTGAATTTTGTCTTTTTTGGAAGAAGGCAAGTTTTTCAGATAATGCTCCTTGAAAGGATAAACCATAATATGCCAAGGATTCAAAATGATATACTCAAAGATGTTGATAGGGAAAGGGAGATGGAGGATAAAGTTTTATGTAAAGAGAGTGAGGTTGGAAGATAGGAAGAATAGGCAAATGAGGAAAAAGGATAGAAGGTAGAAGGATAATGAATGGAAGGATTGTGAAAGGGTAGATGGAGAAGAAGGCAAGATCAACATCAACACACACCTTGAAGGGTGGCGAGAGGATGGAGGAAATGTGAAGGAAGGAATATGAGAAGAAATATGGTGAATATTTAGCAGAGGTTGTGGTTCAGGCACATGGAATGGAAGAATGTTTTTGGAAGAAGATGAAGTGGAAGCCTTTGGAAGCTTGAATGTCAACTTCACTTTTTGTTCAATTTTAAACTCTTTCAAGAGAGACTTTGGAATCCATATAGCCTTAGACTTTTCATTTCTTTTTGATGATTTAGAGAGAATATCTTCAATGATGGATTTTGGAACCCACACTTGTCTTGTAGTTTTCTTCTTAGATATCTCTTTTGACTTTATACCTCCATGTCGATTAGAGGAGACATGGTGATCTTATTTTTTTGATGGATTCTTGTATTGCTTATTTTTCTTGTATTGAACATTCAAGTTACTTCCAAAAGACTTAGGACTTATGGAAGAAGGAGGATATGACTAGTTTAGATGAGTTGGTGGATGAAAAGGATTCAAGAGTATGCATCTATGTTGATCTTGAGGAAAGATAGGAGATGGAGGGACGTAAGGACCCAAGATGGATGGCGAATTAGGAGAATTAGGAGGGGAAAGTGAAGGGACATAAGGACCCAAGATGGAAGGAAGACATGAAGCCGTTAAAATTAGTGGAGGAGATCCAAGGATAGATGTGGAAGATGCAAAAGGATAATCAATAAGTTCATCAGCATCTATATGACAACCAAGGACATCAGCATCTTTAGAGTAAGCATTAGAGTTTTCAACAGGATCATGCACATCTTGAATAGGAGCAACTTTGTTGATAGAATCATTCAAAGCTTGCGAAGACTTAAGAAGAGTAGAAAGTGGAAGTGAACATGGAGTGGTAGAACAAGAAGATGGAAGACTTTGATCTTGACAAGGATCGTTGGGTAGCATAAGCGTATCAACTTTCTTTCAATTTTCAATAGGCTTTACATCAGAAGTAACAACACTAGTTTTAATAATCTTAATGGAAGTATCATCTTTGGAGAGCGCAAGTGTGGTGAGGTTATTTTGATTATCAATAAGCTCAATGGTGTAAGTAGTAACTTGATCTTGCTTAGGAGATGGTGGAATGAATGCAGAAGAGTGTAGAGGATCAAAAGAACCATAAAATGGAGGAGAGATGTCATGAAAAGAATTGGATGACATGGAGGGTTCTTGATCTTGATCATTTTTTATGTTCTTTTCTTTATCATTTTTAGGGTCCTCTTGACATGGAGCCACTTCTAAGGACAAGGAAGCATGTTGAAATTGTATGGAAGACTTTGGAAGAGATGGTGAAGGACTAGCTAAAGTAGGCATTATAATGCATAAAGGCTTAGGCTCTTTAGGTTTAGCATTATTGAAAGTATTTGCAGCCAAGTGAAGGTTAGCTTGAGTATCTTTAAGAGGTAGCCCTTAAGAATAACTATAAGGAACTACATGAAAAGCATTAGGACTTCTGTTGGATGAAGGATTTGTGAAAGATTTGGAAGAATTGGAAGCTTTAGGAAATGTATGAGTATTGGAGGAAGTAGGGGATGGAAGGGAACCATCACAAGACAAAGGTTTAGAATCAACATGATCTTGCTCGAGAGTGTAATCTTTATTTTCAGCATGAGAACTTTTAGAAGAGAGATTCTTTTGACGTTTGAAATCAGCGCGGTAGATTTTCTCTTCCTCAGTAGGAATATTGTATTTTTCACAAAAATTATCAAAGAATTCTTCAAATTTAGAGTCATATGGATCATCATCACGATCTTTCCAATATGAGGACCCATTTCTAATAAGCACAAGGACACGACTAGGAGGACTCTTAGGAATAGAGGTGTCATAGGTATCACTACATTGTCCATCATCATAGTCATCATAGTCATCATAGGTGGGTGCGTCACTCTTTGTGGAAGAGGTATCATAAGGACTATCACGTTGTTCATTATGGTATGTCTTGTGAAGAGAAGTAAGACTCTTTGAAGAAGTAGAAGAAGAATGAGATCGTGAAGAAGAGGAAATTGAAGACTCAGTGTAGGAAGAGGACTTGGATAATGAGGAATTTGAATAATGTCTAGAAGAGTCATGATAAGATTTGGAAGATGAAGAATGTGAATAGTGTTTAGAAGAATTATGATAAGATTTAGAAGATGAAGAATGTGAATAATGTTTAGAAGAATCGTGATAAGATTTAGAATGTGAGGAATGATGAGAAGATTTAGAAGATGAAAAATATTTGGATGAGATCATGAGTATGATTCTAGCAAAAGCGTCTAATTTAATTAATTTTTCTTTTATTTTTGTCATAGATTCGTCACTCATGAGAATTTTGGAGGAACAACACTTTTCGAATATGTCAACGAGCTCAAGATCATCTATTCTTAATAAAGGTTCCAAAACTAGATAGTCAAGATTCATGGTTATAGAAGAGGAGGAATCAAGCATAGGAGCAACAGAAGAGATAAAATAGAAGAAAATAGACTAGATAATAAGAGGAAAAGAATCAAGAAGAAGAAGAAGAATTTTCCATGGGAATAGAAGACTTCAGAAGAACATGGGAAATGGAGAAGAAAGAAGAAGACTAAGATTCATCTTATGCAATTGATACCATAACATTCATTGAGATGTTGAGCAACATGACAACACCTAAGATCCGACCTGGACTGACCAAAGAAAACCAAGTTTCTAAGGAGAACTCACTACAGCAGGACAGAACTCAGTTTCAGTATTCCAATTAGATTTTTCAAAAGATTTCACAATGATGATCAAGCACATAGAACAAAAATCAGTGAATTCAAGAAAATAGTCTTTAAGCAATGGGTAAGGGATAAAGCAACCTTGTGCATGAACAAAGATAGTGACTTAGTATTCTTTTCCCTAAATACTCTACTTGTGTATGTTCTTGAAAATGTTTTAGTAGGCACATAGAACATAACAACACTTTAAAAAGCTGTCTAAAAGGATATACATGACTTTCTAAGAGGAGTCCTCGATATACGCAAGGTACATGAGGCCCAAATCTGTAGATGAGAAGAATCTAAAATCACACAACCGGGGGGAGATGGTAACTCAAATCTCCTCCTTCACTTCTCAAAGGTATAAAGTTATTTGAGGCTTAGCCAAGAGTAATATCAAACTCAATTCCCAAGAGAGGTGTCTTTCGATTTACCACCCGCTATTTATACTCCATCGGAACATGAAAGTTAAGATCGTCCCTTGAGGTGGTGTGTCCCCAAGCAGGCCTTCTAAAAATAAAATTAAGTAATTCACTATCAAAAGTATTTAAAGCACTAAAGGTGGAACACTTAACTCTTCAAGTAAATGTGAAGTGAGTCTAAAAGTGGAACATTGAACTCTTTAAGTGAATGTGAAGTGAGTCTAAAAGTGAAATATTTAACTCTTCAAATGAATGTGAAGTGAGTCCAAAAGTGGAACATTTAACTCTTCAAGTGAATGTGAAGTGAGTCCACAAGGTGAAACATTTAACTCTTCACACAAACTCAAAGTGAGTCCAAAAGTGGAACATTTAACTCCTCACACAAACTCAAAGTGAGTCCAAAAGTAGAACATTTAACTCCTCACACAAACTCAAAGTGAGTCCAAAAGTGAAACATTTAACTCCTCACTCAAACTCAAAGTGAGTCCACATCTTAGAAAACTAATGAGATCAAGAAAGCATAAAAGGGGGAAACTTTGTGGAACACTTAATGCTCTTTTCAAGTAGACCTCTCCCCTATGTATGAATGCTGACCTTGCATCCAAAGGGCAGTAATGAGGGGTGATTAGAAATAAGCAAGTTCAACACCCAATTTAGCTAACAAGATCAATTAAAAATACTCCAAAGTTGCTTATCAATACTACTCACAAATGACAAAGGGTTGAATCAATAGAATATTTAACTTTCCAAGCAAACATAGAGTGAGTCCACAAAGTGGTGCATTTAACTCCCTATGTAAACAAGAAATGAATCTATGCCCTCAATCACTCAATGAGATATTTGATATTGGAACCAAGAATTACTTAAGGTTTAAACACAAGCATTCACTTACACAAACTTTTATGAAAGCAAATCTATGTTCATTCATTTCCCATTAAGAGCATCAATTGAAATGTGTTCTATGAAAGCATGTAAACACTCAAGCCAAACACATGAGAGGTTCAATTTTAATCTCAAGATCCAAATATTGTAGAGATGGAACAAAGTACCTCAAGTCCAATGCTTTGTTTTAAGCATTTTCTATGAAAGCAAGAGCATCTTCAAATGAACAAAATAAGAAAACAAGCAAACAAGATATGCAATGTATATCCAACTTATGTAAACCCTAGGGTTAGATCTAAAAATCAATTGTTAGGAGCAATGATAACCAGAAAATAATCCAAATGATAACTCATATCATGCAATGAACAATGAAAAATAAGTGCATACCTATCACAAAATTTTATTTTTTTGCATTTGACCTAGTTAACAAGATCTAATTTTTACCATATGAATTCGGACCCTAAACCCAAAATGCAGAAAAGAGACCTTTGTCAAAAAATAGAGAGCTTTCTAAAAATGTAAAAATTTTAGAAAAATCTTTTCATTTGTGCCCTAGAGACCCATTTTACCAAAATAGATCAGTTTTTATAAATTGACCAAATGAGCTATGATATGATTTCTAAATTAAAAACACAATGAATGGACCCCCTGTAGAATTTTAAGACCTTTCTAGAAATGTAAAAATTTCCAAAAAATATGCTGATTTACGCTAAAAATTGATTTTTTATGAAAAATAAAGAAAAAATCATAAAAAATACAAATTACCTCCGAAAATTTTGAAAATTGTTTTGGAGCTTCTCTGATATGTCACCAACCTAAAAAAAACCTTTTCAAACCAAAACACTAAGCCATTTGGAAGATATGATCAAATCTTTCAAATCTAAAATTTTTTTGTCTCCAAACAAATCTACACAATGGTTAGCTCCAAAAATAATCAAAACCAGCATGCAAGAGGTGGGTTGCCCCATGCTGGGTGCCAAAAAATGTATGGTGAAAATGTGACCACACTTTTATGAATCTTTACATGCAAGGAAACTCAAAAATGAGCCCTCACAAATCAATCCATAGCTCTTTATGCATAGAGTTGCAAGATTTGTAAAATTGCTCTCAGCTAGAGCTATAAACTTATGACCTTGCTAGTCAACCACACAATGAGAGATTCCAAATCAAAGACAAGGAAAACAATACCAATATCTCCAATGAAATCAATATGGATGCAATGCAATGCAAATCTATATGACAATGCAAGTTAATCTATTACATAAAAGGAAATCTAAGCTAATATATCATGATAATGCAACTAAGAAAAGAAATATGCAACTACAATGAAATGCAATAACAAGTCTTCAAAACTTGGATGTAAAATATCTTCAAAGAGCTCCAAATGACCTAGAAAACCTACAGTATAACATTAGCATGAAAATTTAAGATATGAAAATGAAGAAGATAGCTCTTCTTTTATAGAGAAGTGAAAAGGAATGGACCATTGTGATTAAGAGGCAAAAGACTTAATCAACGATAGAGAAAAAAAGAAGCTTGATCCTTGTGCACAAATATCCTCCAATAGGAAAATAGGAGTTGACTTTATGTCTATATGAGACAAAAAGTGCTTTTTCTTTTTTATAAAATAAGAATAAATATTTTATTTGTGCAACTTAGGATAAGAGGAAAAGTGGGAATTTTTTATTTAAATAAAAGGGGAGGAAATTTCTTTTAATTAAATAAAGGCTTAGGATAAAGTGATTTTATTATTTAATTAAAAGAAATTTTTATTTAATTAAAAGAGAGCATGTTCTCTTAATTAAATAAGATTTTTATTATTATTTCTCTTTTAAATTAAATAAGGCTCAAACTTTAAGAAATATTGAATTGATTATGATTTGATCAAGGAAATTGATATAATTGATATTGTTGATATTTGAAAATATTGATTCAGGGATTTGACAAATTGTTGAATGGGGGCCCAAAGTTTAGGCGACCATTTTAGGGTGCATACATTTCTAACCAATGTTCTTGTCATTTAAGACTTCTTTCTTCATTATCAGTGTCTTTTTAATTAAATGTGAAGTAATCAAATGCTTTGAATTTTTATGAAATATAAATGAATCCAAGTCTTTACAAGTTATAAAATATTTAGGTAAAGGAGAGGACCCAAACTCTAGGGGTCGTTTGTTTTAGAGATACCAATCATAGCATACTTTAAAATGGTGGTCCCATAAGTGGTCTAGATTGTAGATTCATTCCAAGCTCTACGGAATGAATGTACGCCCTTGTTGAACTTTCATTTAAGTTATTTTAAATAGGTTCCAAAATAGAATCCATAAGAAGAAATGGGCGTGCAAAATGTGTATGATTGAAGCGCTTTTGACCGCTAGATATCCCACTAACCAATTTCCATTATGCACACCGAAAATATAGTAGAGAAGTCAAATTAATAATTTTGTAACAGTTATATAATATTTATTCAATCTAATCTAGTATATGTTAACTCAGATTATTTGAAATTAATCTATATAAATAAAGAAGAATTAAATATAATTTTTTTAAAAATAATATTTAATATATATTAAATTATTATTAGATATTATATTTTATATTAATAAATTTTATTTTTAAAAGAATTTATGATTAGATTCCTTTAATTTATTATTATCATATTTTATAATAGTGAGTGATTAAAATAAGAATGAAAAATGACATTAATGTATTTTATAGTATCTCATTTGACCTCAGGTTACGGGATCATGCAGGGTGGGCCCCATCTATAGCCTCCCACCCCTGGAGGGTCATACATAAGTGAGTAAGAAAGGAGACTACGGAATGGAGGAATGGGCCAGATGGGGAGCCGTTGGAAGCTATGGCCCGATATAACGTATGCAAATTATCTACTATCAATAGTAAGGGGGTACCTTAACTACTCAACGTGAAGGCCTGGGGTGACCTCACAGTAAGGAATCGTTAAGGATAGAAGTGAGACTACTATACATTGCCTCCCTGAACCCCTGAATGGCCCTTCGATAGGGGGTACTGCCAGCCCCCCACCCATGAACCATTCTATAGGCGGGAGGGGGGTGATTGGTGAGTAGAGAGTAAAGCTTTGGTGAGATCCTATTCCAATTTACCACCTCATTGAAGCACTTGAAACACCTTCCACATTCATGAATAATAGGAAGTTTCATGGTTGCACTAGATACCCCCTACCTTTTATTCCTTTTGGGTATTGCAGGGTTGGGAATTCTGAAGGGTGATAGAATCCCAAGGAAGTGTAAGGCTTTGTGGATAGAACGGACAAGCGTTCGAGCCACACTCTTGTCTCAAGATTTGTAGATGGATGACTGACTATCCAATGGCATACGAGACATGGACTTATAGAAGGATAGATGTCCAATTACAATTAAGTGTCTTGTTTCAAGATTGACCTTTATGGTTATGTTTTTGGATGCATGGTTATAGATGTATAATATACATTGATGTGTTAATCTTATATGGTGATGAAATATCATGATTTATTTAGATGATTATGCTTAAATGAAGTACACATGCATTACATTGATGAAAATGTGAATACTTATTCATATTAAGATGTGAGACTTGTATGACTTATATTATTTTTTAGATAATAAAAAAATTATTTGAAATATTATTGTGACAAGATGGGCATGAGGGCCTAGATCAAATAAATGGAAAAATGGATCCACTAATCTTTTTAGGTGCTTTGTGAAATGGACGAATGATTTTCTCACCCAGTAAGTACCACATGTTAGATGGTATGTATGCATGATTTATTTACTTATCACCAAGTTAAGTTTTAAAACTTAATTGTTGAACATTTGCAGTATTCCAAAGATTATCTTTATTATGCAATATTTACCTTTGGAAATTATCTTCCATGAAAAATTGTAATGGAATGAACTAAAAATATTGTAAGTGTTTACATATAAGTATCACAGGAATTTGATACGAAGTACTCAATCCATTGATTATGTCAGTATGATGCCAATGTATGGTAAGAAGCACAGGTACATGTGTGCTCTTTTGTAAATTGAAGGTTTTATATAGATTTATGAGTAAAGCATTAGGATGAAGGAATGATATATCTTGATTATGTTGAAAACATGTACTAATACTTTGAAGTTGTTCCTATGTATGCATAGATGGAACGACACATTATGATAGAGGGGGAATATTGTCGGAGAGAGGTAACTCTAACCTTGTAAAATTGAAGGGCAGTAATGGAATTCACAGACTCACATAGAAAATGTTATTGAAATAATTGCGATTGAAGTGTGTTTATTTTTGCTCCAAATGAGTTTTTTTTTGGTGTGTGTACTTACTACAATGCATAAGTGAAGAAAATTTGGCTTTGTGTAAGCAAATGAAATTGAAACTTGTTGATTTTATGTAGAATCTAAAAGTATATACATGCATTACCTTGAACTTTTGAATAATGAAAGATTATTAATTATGTCAAGTGTGAATTTATTGTTTATCTTTGTATATGATTGCAAATTTTAAATTATGCATCGAGATGATGCATTCTTAAGAGGGGAAGGATGTCACAACCCATTTCTGAAGTCGAAATAAGTTCTGCAATTTTAGGATTAACTGTTAGTGGACCATTAAATGGTATGTAAAACTGTGTTAAACTCTCCTTGCATTCAGAAGAAATTAATATTTATGGTTTGAAGTAAATTAGAAAAAAATGTACATGCTGGCACATGTCTTCTCCATGCACGCACGAACTGAACATGCATGAAGACCATTAGAAATCAATGGCAAGTTTGGACCTTAACTCGTGTTTTGGACCATGATTAAAGGCGGTCATGACTAGAAAGATGAAAAATCATGCAAGTTTGATAACGGAAAAAGACTTTCAATTAAATATACATTTTTTTAGTGGAAGACAAAAAGGTCTTCTCTTTTATGCTCCAATCTCTCACAAATTCCATAGAAAATGGAAATGGATACTTGGTTGAAGCAAACAACCAGTTTTTTTCCCATGGAAGTCTGTGCATGAAAAGCCTTCTCCTCCTTAACACTCACCATAATCAAGAAGCAATACTGAGGACTCCACATACATAAAAGCTATGGAGATCATTTCTAGCAAAATTTAGGAAGATGGAACTGGGAAAAAAATTGGGAAAATAAGGCGAGCAATAAAGATTGTGGAAGGCATCCTCAAACCAGCAATTATCAGATTTTTCCAAAATGCCAAGTTTTAGAAATCATTTTCTTTGGAATGGGTAGACAAAATTCAGGATCAACTTATATGCTTGAATGGATATTGGAGCGGGTTCTCTAACCTTGCAGCGGAGGTGATGATGCTGATCACAAGTGTTCGGTGTAGTTTGTTGGCTATTTCTTCCCTTGCCATGGACAAGATCGATGTTTACATGGAGTATGATGCTTACAAGGATTTTTGTGGGTCTTAGAGCGGTACTTATAATGGAAAATTCTTATTAATTATAGTAGTGGTGATGATACCATTCATTTATCCTTGGATGGTTTAAACCAACTGGATCTCAGGTAAAAGATGTGATATTGGTTCTAGCACATAGATTCATAAATTGTGCATAGTGGCTGCATGTACCGGCTTCAGAACATTAGACTATTTTTAGACTATGACCTTTACCAAGATGATATATACAATATGGGTCTCAAGCTTGGAAAGTATTCAAGGAAGTGATCTATTTCTGGTACATCCATGTCATTTCATCTAGGAACTTTGTTGGAGGTAAGGATTTCTACATATTCAATATGTATGAATTCATGGGTGGAATTTTGATCTCGGTACTTATACTCATGTTTTGTATTCATTACTATGATGTCATTTCTTTCCCTCCTTTGAGTTTTCCAATGGTTTCGAACTATTATTCTTCATCATCTTTTCCCTTCCATATTAAAAATCTTGCTTCATGGTAGCTACAGCAAAGAGGAAACTATAGTATCTTACATGCACAACATAGTGAGCTAAGACAACGCTATAGATATAGTCGTTATGGGAGTGAATAGAACATTCTTGAGTCTTTTAGATTTCAAGATAGTGCTGATTATAGATGAACTTGTGACTGAAAAGTCCAATCCCTTTTTCATTGTAGGGAGAAGGGCCAAAGGATTGTACTCCAATACCCTCCATTTATATGCCATACTCAATTGGTTGACAATGGGATAATTGCACAGTCTTATTACATTTTTAACAATAAGTGAGGACATAACATCAAAACATCTTGCTAACACTATCTATTGTCAAATTAATAGTGAAGGTTGTTAGGAATGAATGCAAAGTGTTTTGGCAATCATTCTGTAGTAGTTGTTGTTGCATTCATGACTTGGATTGTCATTGATGTCAACATAGTGATATTCTAGATATTAGCAAGAAAGTAGGTTCAGTTTTGTTTTGAACACATGTTTTATTACAGATTGGCTTTTGCGTAGTTGATGGTATGTTCTTTGGTGTTTTATTAACCTATGGTTAACAACGCAAAAAGAAATTCATTCATTTGTAAGAGTTATGAGCATTTTGGTGAAAGTAGTGTTTAGACAGTGTTTCTGTGTAGGGATGTTCAGAAATCGGAGGATATCTCTTAGCTGGGATGGAATCTAATTTTGTGTAGTTAAAGGGATGTTGGAGACTCATTAATGATGATGTGGTTCATAGTGCAAACTTCGAGGATATATTTGGGGAAAGTTACAGTAACTGGAAGCCGATAGTTTTATGTGAATTCTATGTGTAGCGTGTAGAATTTATTATTTTGTAATTGAGGACCGACTCATTTGTAATTATTTGAGTTTGGTATATAAGAAGGAATTTTTTCCTTATTGTAATGTTTACTATGAAGAGTGAGATGCGAATATATGCATGAAGTGAATAAAAGAGCTAATTCAGTGATGAAGACTTGTGAGTACAGAGATCTGGAATTGTGATCTTGTGTAGCAGAGAGTACAGTTTTGGCATAGTTTGAAGGAGGTAATATATTTCATATTATTCTGTTGAATAATTCTAAGATCTTTTGGACAGTGGGTTCAGAGATCTTGCCTTGAAGCTGTTTGGACAGTGGGTCCTTCTGTCTTCCATAAACTCTTAACCGGGTTAGAATCTTTTAACAGGGATTTATATGTACTGAATGTATTTCATAAGACTCCTAACAGGGTCCATCCTCTAACAAGGAACTTTCATATTAGTGCATCATTTTGTGGGCATCATTCCCACTAGGTTTTACTCTTTTCAAGAGGTTCCCTAGTCAACATATCTTGTGTTATTGTGCAATTGTGTATGATTATCTTTCTATGATTGATCAGTACATTGATTATATTGTTTAAAGTTGTTGAATGGATAAATTATCAGATAACTGATTCGCCCCCCCCCCCCTCTCAGTTATCTTGGGGATCTTTACTTTCTAACAATTGGTATCAGAGCGGCAGGTCCTTGAAAGAAAAGTTTAACTTAAGGAGATCCATGGTGAATTTCAAAAAAGAAAGCCCTAAGTTTGATGGACTATATTTTGACATCTGGAAAGAAAAGATGAAGACACATCTATTGTGTTTAGGACCAAGTTATTGGTTGATTACAAAGAATGAGAAGACTATCATTGAGGAAGACAATCTAGAGGCAGGAACTAAAGATGAACTAGATCTATTCATGTGTAACATACTTGCAAGAGAAGCACTTTTATCAGCACTACTGGAGAATGAATATAGTCAGGTAAGATGTTTGAAAACATCTCATGCAATTTGGAAAGCTTTACATTCTACTTTTGAAGGTGATGAACATGCAAAGAAGGCTAGATTACATAATTGGATTTGTGCATTTGAAGATATCAGAATGATGGAAGATGAATCTATTAGAAGTTATATTGGTAGGATGTCTGAGATTGTGACAGGAATAAAGTCTTGTGGAGGTGATAAGACAGAGAATGAAGTGATATGAAAAATTCTAAGAACTTTGACACCAGTATTCAAGCAGACAACACAGATGATTAAACAAGTGATACCTTGTACATCGAACTTTTTAAGAGAGACTCTTCTTGGAAGATTAGAAATAGCAGAGATGAACTTGAGATTATTAGGAGAGCTACCTAGAATGGAAACAGCATTCAATGCTCTTAGCATTAGACCTACAAGAAGTACTAGTGTGAATGGAGATTATGCCAGCAGTAGCAGATCTGAGGAAGATAAGAAGATTGAAGAAGGTATTGCATTACTTGTAAAAAGAGAACCAGATGGTAAGAAAATCTTTAAATGTTGGACTTGTCAAGAATATAGTCATTTTGCATCTAAATGTCCTAAAATAGTTAAGAAGTATAGAAGCAACTTTAAACCTAGGAGATCTAAAGAATGTTATTATGAAAATGATGAAGATTTTGAAGCAGGAATTGAAAAACATTTAAGTGACAGTGATAATGATAACTTTGAGGAAATAGGATTTGTAGCAATTAAAGAAGAAAGTTCTGAATCTGATAAAAAGGAAGAAAAAGCATTAGTTTTACAACTTGAAAAGAAATCTGATTGGATTATAGACAGTGGTTGTTCACATCATATGATTGGAGATAAAAGAAAGTTTTTTAAGTTAGATAATTATGATGGAGGAATTGTTAGGGTTGGTAACAATGCACCTTGTTTGATTAAGGGTATAGGATCTATTACTCTTGATGGAAAGACTAACACTGATGATGTTTACTTTGTTGATGGACTAAGACATAATCTATTAAGCGTTGGACAATTGGCTGATAAGGGTTATCAAGTTTGGTTTTTTGAGAAAACTTGTGTGATAAAAGATAAAGATGGAAATCTAATTGGAAAAGGATCCATAACCAGAGGTAATGTATTTCAGTTGAATCCTACTGAGATGACATGTGTGATAACTATGATTGATGACAGTTGGTTATGGCATAAAATTTTTTGTCATATAAACTTTGATAATATTGTCAAGGTGAGCACTACACTTGTGGTAAGAGATTTACCTAGAATTATGAAACCTACTAACATGATTTGCAAAGAATGTATGATGGAAAAGAAGAAAAGGAGCTCATTTCCCAACAAGAAGTTCACATCAGCAAAAAAGTTGGAGATTGTTCATACAAACTTGAGTGGTCCTACTAGGACTAGAGGATTCTATGGTGAAAGGTATTTTATGATTCTTGTTGATGATTTTACAAGAATGATGTGGATTGCATTTTTGAAAGAAAAATATGAAGCATTTGATAAATTTAAGATCATGAAAAGCAAAATTGAGAATGAATCTGGAATGAAGATTAAGTGTCTAAGATATGATAGAGGTGGTGAATTTACATCTAGAGAGTTTAACACCTTTTGTGAAATGAATGGTATTAAGAGACAACTTTCAGCCCCTAGAACACCAGAACAAAATGGTATTGCAGAAAGAAGAAACAGGTCAATAACTGAAGCAGCAAGAGCTATTTTGTTTGAAAATGATTTGGCTAAAACTTTTTGGAGAGAAGTAGTGAACACAGCAGTATACACTATGAACATAGTACAAATCAGAGCAGATACAAACAAGACACCTTATGAATTATGGTTTGGACATACACCTTCAGTTAAGTATTTTAGAATTTTTGGAAGTAAATGTTATATTAAGAGAGATGATGATATAGGAAAGTTTGATCCTAGAAGTGATGAAGGAATATTTCTTGGATATTCTTTAAAAAATAAAGCATATAGCTGTTATAACAAAAGAACTAAGACTATTGTTGAAAGTGCAAATGTAAAAGTTGATGAGAAGTTTAAAATTCAGGAAAGAATGCTTGATTATGAATCTGATGGAGAAGCACAACCTTAGCCTAACATTGAAAATGCAAAATTATTTTTTGAAACTAACAATGATTTGATGAATGAAAGTCATACTGAAGAAGACAGAGAAGAAAATAAAGAAAATAGAGAAGAAAACAGAGAAGAAAGCAGAGAAGAATCTACAGTCAGAACAAGATCAGTAACTATGACACCTAACAAGTATACTTCAAGACATCACCTTGTTGAGCAAGTTATTGGAAGTTTAGATAGAGGATTTTTGACTTGAAATAAGGTACATTTATTTTTGATTTCTCAAATTGAACCTAAGACTACTAATGAAGCTTTTGAATATGAACATTGGATCAATGCTATGAAAGAAGAACTAGAGCAGATTGAAAAAAAACAAGACATGGGAATTGGTCCCTAGACCTGAAGACAAGAATGTGATTGGAACAAAGTGGGTATTCCAAGATGAATGAACAAGGAGAAGTGATAAGAAACAAAGCAAGATTGGTATGTAAAGGATATTCACAACAAGAAGGAATTGACTATGAAGAAACTTTTGCACCTGTGGCCAGACTTGAAGCAGTGAGAATATTTCTAGCATATGCAATTTACAACAAATTCAGAGTGTATCAGATGGATGTGAAGTCGGCATTCTTGAATGGTGAATTGGAAGAAGAAGTCTACATTGAGCAGCCTGAAGGTTTTCCTCTGACACAAGAAGGAGATATGGTGTGTAAGTTAAAGAAAGCTTTATATGGATTAAAACAAGCACCTAGAACCTGGTATGCAAGATTGGATAAATATTTATTGAAATTGGGATGTATAAAAGGAACAGCAGATAGTAACTTATACACAAAAGAAATTGAGAATGGTTTGTTGGTTATAGTTATATTTGTTGATGATATTATCTTTGGAGGAGAAGATGAAGCTAGTGACAAATTTGCAGATGAAATGAAGACTAAATTTGAGATGAGCATGATTGGAGAAATGAAATATTTTTTGGGATTACAGATAACACAAAGCAAGGAAGGTATATTTGTAAGTCAAACTAAGTATTTAAATGAATTATTGAAAAGATTTGGAATGGAAGATTCTAAACCTGTTGGAACACCTATGGTAACCGGACATAAGTTATCTAGCAAAGATGAGACACCAGTAGTTGAGTAGAAAAAGTACAGATCTATGATTGGAGGATTGCAGTACTTGACACATACAAGACCTGATATAGCACATTCAGTGGGGATTGTAGCAAGATTTCAAGCAGAACCTAGAGAATCACATTATGCAATAGTAAAAAGGATACTGAGATATCTGAAAGGAACAATGGATTATGGATTATGGTATGAGAATTCTGATGATTTTACTTTATGTGCCTATACTGATGCAGATTGGGGAGGCAGCATTGATGACAAGAAAAGCACCAATGGTGGAGCCTTTTTTCTTGGAGGTAAATTGGTCTCTTGGCTAAGTAAGAAGCAGAATTATACTTCACAAAGCACAGCAGAAGCAGAATATGTTGCAGCAGCAAATAATTGTAATCAGATTATTTGGATGAAGTAGATGTTGAAGGATATTGGAATAAAGTTTGATGAGCCTATTGTTATACATTGTGATAACACCAGTATAGTGAGTATGTCAAAAAATCCTGTTTTACATTCTAAGACTAAACATATTGAGATCAAGTATCATGTTGTAAGAGAGAAAGTTACAAAAAAAGAAGTAAGATTGGAGTACATAAGTACAAAGGAGCAGATAGCAGATATATTTACAAAGCCTTTACCTAAGGATACATTTGTGTATCTGAGAGGTATGCTTGGGGTTATGCCCCAACCTATTTTTGAGAATTGATGCAGATGATTGCATCCGTCCAGTGGTATATGAGCCCTATCTTTCTTCTGGATTGGATGTTGGAACTTCCTCTATGGGAGAGTTTATGAGCTGAGTCATGAGGACTCTTGTTATTGTATTCTTCTGAAAAGTGTCTTTTGACATTAAGTTGTTGTTGACTTAGTGATGGAATTTCTGTCATTGATGTCAATGGGGGAGAGATATACATGAAAAACATTGTGGATTGTATGAGAGAGCTGAATAGGAAATCGAAGCAAGATTTGATTTGATATTTTGTAGTGATGTTGTAGTATTGGATTTTTGGAACATTGGATGTTTTTCATCTATGTTGCCATCAATGTCAATGGGGGAGATTGTTAGGAATGAATGCAAAGTATTTTGGTAGTCATTCTGTAGCAGTTGTTGTTGCATTCATGACTTGGATTGTCATTGATGTCAACACAGTGATATTTTGGATATTAGCGGAAAAGTAGGTACAGTTTTGTTTTGCACACATGTTTTATTGCATATTGGATTTTGCACAGTTGATGGTATATTTTTTGGTGTGTTATTAACCTATGGTTAATAGCACAAAAAGAAATTCATTCATTTGTAAGAGTTATGAGCATTTTGGTGAAAGCAGTGTTTAGACAGTGTTTCTGTGTAGCGATGTTCAGAAATCGGAGGATATCTCTTAGCTGGGATGGAATCTAATTTTGCGCAGTTAAAGGGATGTTGGAGACTTATTAATGATGATGTGTTTCATAGTGCAAACTTCAAGGATATGTTTGGAGAAAGTTACAGTAACTGGAAGCCGACAGTTTTATGTGAATTCTGTGTGTAGCATGTAGAATTTATTATTTTGTAATTGAGGACTGACTCATTTGTAATTATTTGATTTTGGTATATAAGAAGGAATTTTTTCCTTATTGTAATGTGTACTATGAAGAGTGAGATGCGAATATATGCATGAAGTGAAGAAAAGAGCTAATTCAGTGATGAAGGAAGACTTGTGAGTACAGAGATCTGAAATTGTGATCTTGTGTAGCAGAGAGTGCAGTTTTGGCACAGTGTGAAGGAGGTAATATATTTCATATTATTCTATTGAATAATTCTAAGATCTTTTGGATAGTGGGTTCAGAGATCTTGCCTTGAAGCTGTTTGGACAGTGGGTCCTTCTATCTTCCATAAACTCTTAACCGGGTTAGAATCTTTTAACAGGGATTCAAAATCTCCTAACAGGGATTTATATGTACTAAATGTATTTCATAAGACTCCTAACATGGTCCATCCTTTAACAAGGAACTTTCATATTAGTGCATCATTTTGTGGGCATCATTCCCACCGGGGTTTACTATTTTCAAGAGGTTCCCTAGTCAACATATCTTGTGTTATTGTGCAATTGTGTATGATTATCTTTCTATGGTTGATCAGTACATTGATTATATTGTTTAAAGTTGTTGAATGGATAAATTATCAAATAACTGATTTACCCCCCCCCCCCCCCTCTCAGTTATCTTGGGGATCTTTACTTTCTAACAAAGGTTTGTGTGAATTTTATGACAAAATGAAATTTCAAATAGAGATACATTCCACAATAAAAGAACTGACAAAAATAGTTTTGTATGCTTTTGACTCAACCCATTTGTTGTGGATGTTAAAATTTGTGTGTTTAATATTAGATGTGGTTAAATAGTAAACTACAGCTGAATGGTTAAGAATAATAAGGAAGTTTTTTCTATTTCCTTTAAAGTGGTAAACTAATGGGTAGTGATGTTTTGTGCAAGCAATTTGATGTAAGAATTGTAAGAATAAAGTTTTTTCTTATTTCTAATTGTTAGATTATGATATGAAACATATACTTAGGGGTTAAAATGGACAATCATAACCTTACTCATTGTTTATGATCCTTGACATGTTTGTGAATACCTTTATGAATAGGATAAAGTATTTGAAAGAGGATTGTGGAAATAGGTTGTTACCATTTTAATTTCTCGATACTACCATGCATTGCCTTAGCTCTCCTTCATGTAACTCTTGCAGTGAATATCATTGTGATTATTGGACTTAAGCAATAAGACAGGCATTGTACCTAAGACACTCATAATTTGATGATGTCATTTTTTTTTCTATAGAATCCTCAAGTAGAAATGTGGAGTTACATAGATTATACTAATTGTGTGAGATTATATGATTTTTACTTTTTGTATGTATTTTTTCACAAATGAATACATGTCACCTATATATTTTATGAGAAAATGATCCTCTTCTACATGATTAGTTGAATAAGAGGTTAAGGTATGTTTCCTTTTGAGTTCCTAGATACGAGGTGTTTTTATTTTATTTTTAGAATTCATATATGAATGCATCTTGGGTTTCTCTATGATTGAGATAAGTTCATTTTATCTCAAATGGAACAATAGGCTTGAGATAAAAATTCAAATCTTGAATTCAATCTTGATGGCTTAACATGAAGTGATACTTTTGTTGGTTACTAAATTGATGTGTGTAATTGTGTGTCCATGATTTTGGGTGTGGTAGATTTTGATACATTAGGATGCACAATTCCATTACTTTAATCAGTTTTACATTGTTAGACTATCTCGAGCTGGGCTGGGTATCTTTCATGTCAGGAAAGATTCCGGGGAAGTATTAATGCTTCATGGTAGCGTGGTAACGCACTCTTACAATATTCTCGCTTTTGTTGACATTTGTGAATAGGTTACTAAAGTTTCTTATAGGAAGGACTTTCTTTTTCAAGTGTTACTCAATTCCATATTCGACATTGTGGTATTTGGTAAATTTTGTTGTTTACTTTTGTCGTTAATATGGAAGTACATATTTTGATCTAATCCTTATAATTTATTGATGTGATTCGATAGTTGTTGTGAAAATCTCTTAGGCTATTACCCAGACATGATAGCTTGTACTTATTTGAAGTTGATACGACATCTCTTATCATGGTTTCCTTCAGACACTCGATAGATGGTTGACTTTCCTCTTATCTTTGGACAAAGGCTTCATCAGTAGCACCCTCGCAGATGATCTCCTCACATAAAAATCCCCTTGTTTCCCCTATTTCCCCTACTTCCACTGCAGGTTGAGGGCGATGTGCAAGAGGTTCCAGCAATGGGGGTGCCATGCAGGGATAGAGTTGGAGCTGAAGATTATAATTAGAGTGGTAATTAAGCTGGTAAGGGTTGAATCTGTTCCACCTGAATTTGGGCATCACAACATGCAGAGCACCCTGATGGAAATTGATGCTGACGACTGGCACATGAATATCATTAGGTACTCTGAATGGTTTCCTTCTTGAGCTCCCTTGCTAAATCAGATGCCATGTCCATCCAACCATACCCATGTCCTGAACATATCTCTAACCTCGTATGAGCAAAACGCACGTGTTATCCATTTGCAGCCATATATCCTCTTTCCTCATCTTCTATAGATGGGTCACGATGACAATATACCTTTTGTAGAGGATTATTGGACAAGAAGCATCTTAGAGTTGATTCAAATGTATAATTTACAAGATGGCATATGAAGCAGGCTGGTTGTTTGAACTTTACATGGCTACAACAATGAAGTTACATTATTTGTTTTATTTGCTTTGGCCTTTGCAGATTTTTGTCATCTGCTTTAGCAAATGTCGTTTCTTTGTCTCCAAGCTGCCCTTCAACTCAAGTTCATGCAGATCCATTTGCTGGGGAGTGAGGAATTGTCATCCCAGTCCCACAAGGAATCTCAGAAATACTATGAGATATTGAAGAAAGTGTGTATGCCTGGAGAAAATCCAAAAAGCCTTTGGTTAGCCAATGTGAAATCACTAAGTAGAGTGAAGAGCATTTGAAGGAAAACAAAACGAAGGGTTGCGACAGCAATGATCTCATTGCACTCATAAAGCCTCCCTTTCATCTAGAATCAGATGATTATGAAAAAATTGTAAATCAGCTTGAAAACTTACCGCTTGTTACAGGGCTTTATCCAACTTTGGATGTAAACTATATGAGGATGACAACACTTTCATTGTTGAATGTAATCATCAATCTCTTACCATTTCAAAAAAATGGGAAGAGTTTGAAGGAAGCAATTGAAGCTTCCCAACAAGCTTTTGACTTCATGTCATTTGTCGACAACTCTGATCTTCCATGTCCCACTTCAATTAATGTACTTAAAGTTATCAACATTGAAGTTGATAGAGTATGCGTGGCAGCTAGAAATCTATGAGAGAAAGGCAGAGGGAAGATGTTGTGTTGTAGCTAGAAATCTGTATCTATAGCAAAGAGGATGTATATGCTGAGCTATCTCTTACCAGCAATCCAGAGGGAGCATTGTTAACTCAAATAGTGAACGGAGGTGGAAGGAATCTAGTCTTCAATGAAAGTTTGCAACTCAAAATCAACTGCCTTATCGGTGAATCTCTGAGATGTGAGGTTTGGATGCTAAGCTACAAAAGGAGTTACTTGGAAGACCAGTTATTAGGTATTGCCTTAGTGCCCTTGGCTACCTGTGTAGGTAAGGGAAAAGTAACTCAGGATTTCACATTGACTTCAATTGACCTTTTCCATTCTCCTACTGGAATATTTCAGTTGAGTATTTCTTACCATGGATCAGTACCCTCAGACTATCACTGTCAAGCAAATGATGATGCAATATTGGCCTTATCTCCATCCTCCATAAGTTCAGAAGCCTTTATACTGGGTCATGAAATGGAGGGTAAACAGCCTAGCAATTACAATGAAATTGAGTTCCCTAACCTATGAGTTGCTAGCAAAAACCATCAAATGGTTTCTGAATATATCCAAATGGCCTCAGATCATCTAAAATATGAGATTTCTCCAAAGAGGGATATAATGATAGCTAACCCAAATGGAAATGAATTATCAGGGGCATCATTTTCACCACTGGGTTCATTTCTCACAGAAGATGATTATGAAATGACAACAAATAGGACACATCACAAGGGTACAAATTCTTCAATTGTTGTTGCTAAGGCCAATAATTCATTTGATTACAAAACTGAAAAGTATTTCAAGTGAAGGTCAGAAAGATGCCTTTAGTCTGAAATTCGTTAGGCCTGGTGGAATTGAGCATCTGTCCAATGATAGAACTTCTTTGAAGGATAATGGGATTTCCTTGAATGTTTTCTATTTGTATCAGTTTAAACATTGTGTAGGGAAGATGGAAAAAAGAGGGTGAAATTTTTGGGATTTTGATAGATGGCGTGCTGAATAATTGGCAAATGTAATTGCTAAAATGTTATAGATAAGACTTCCTATACCTCAGACAATTCTATTCAATCTATTTCATGATTTGGACCTGGATGGAGAACAAGTGTTTGCAAACGTCAATCTCTTCCATTTATGATCTTCGGTAAATAATACAACCTGTCTTCTACCCATAAGACTGGCGTGTAACATGACTTGGAGGTAAGATATGCATTTTAGTTTACGGTTTATGCAAAATGTATTTATGATTAAGGTATACAAAGTAATACTGTCTATGCGTTTCAGAGACATCTTCCTATTGGTCTATTCTTCAATAAAAACATAAGGTAAATAAAAACATCAAGTTTCCTTATTAATTTTTTTATAAACAATAATCTTTTAACTTTTTGAGACAGAAATGAAATGAAAGAGCAAAGAGAGGAAGAGAATGGGCAAAAATACCGTAGATTTGCCAAACTCCAACTGTTGTATGCACTATGTGTTCCCCTGTGATGTTGTGTTGTGAGTTCCTGCTTTTTCTGCTTCCTTTCAACTTTCCTGCTTTCTGTGCTTCCTTTCAAGTTTCCTGTTTTGTGTGCTCTGAATTCCTTTGCAAAATATTTAAGAGTTTTGTTGTATTTATAGAACAACACGGCGGCAGCAAAGGCGGCAATGGACTGAGATATATTTACATGGCATCTACAGTCACGCAGGCTAATGTGGCTGAATACATTAATACCATTCAATGCAGTTATAAATGCCTGTGTCAAAGCTGCACTACTATGGTTGAATGTCATAAATGGAAACTGATTAAAAGAAGACCTCACTGGCATCTGGAAAGTGAAGTTTGGAAGGACTGCATTAAAGCAGTGACGGTTCCAGAACAATCCAGATTGCACCAAATCTTCAACGGCATAGATGACTTCAATGGCAGTCATTGAGTCTACAAGGTTTTTCGACTCTGCTCCACGTTCATCAATTTCACCCAGCCAAAATCTGAAATTTTGGGATGATAGTTTTGGCTGAGAAAGATGTTTTGAGGCTTTATATCACCTGCACAACCTGCATTGTGCATTCATCATGCAGATAGAGGATCTACCCCGTGTTGTTCTTGTTGTTGTGATTTTAATGCACGTCCTCCAACTGAGAAATCTTCTCTACAATTAAATTAATGTCTAGCAACCCATTGATGACATATTTGCAAACCAAAAGCTTCTGTGAGTTTTGATCACAGAATCCATAAATTCGAACAAAACTCTTGTAATGGTTCATGCCAATTATTTTCCTTTTCCTCCTAAACTACTTCTCTGTCAGACTGTTGCTCACATTTTCATTTTTGTTCACCTTTTGTTTTGCGTTTTAGTTGTGGGGCTGCCTTCGTTTAAGTTCAGATATGAAAGCAATATTAGCTAAACGTCTTCACAACTAATGAAAACTTCAAAATGTAGAGGACGAATGATCCAAGACTATCTGTCTCGGTCGATGTTTTCCACATTGAATCCACTGCTGAAATTGTAAATTCATTAAAATGATATGATTTTGATTTGTTAATTTGGCGTCCATCCGTTTCATGCTCTACCACATGCATCACTTTTGAACATCGATGTTTTCTTCTATTGCTATGGTTGTTATGCTTTGATTGTAAGCCATTGGGTGCTTTTATTACCATGGAAGCCATCTCTGAAGGTGTCAATGGGTATTTTAATTTTATCAATGGAAGGAGAAAATAGAGCATAGTGTGCCGTCTTTATACAGATCGGATTTCATCTCGAGTTTGCAGGTGAGGAGGAAGACGGTCCATCCGAAGCATAGCTCATAAAGGAAAGGATGCATGATAATCATAGCAATAAGAAGCCAGATATTTTTTAAGCATAGCTAAGTCACGAGTATTGTAATGGATCTAATACGATTTTTTTGAGTTCAGTTGGGTACGTGTGGGATTTTAAATATTTATGATCTTCAACTGATGTCAATTACAAGCTTGTAGTGCCTTGAAATGATTTGTCTTGTAAAATTCTTGATTGCATTGATTGTCACATATGGCAATTACAAGCTTGTAATGCCTTGAAATAATTTCTATGGTAAAAAATTTTATTGTATTCATTGCCGGTTATCCTATTTGCTTAAAAAGTATGCTTGGTTAGTCTAATTGGGAATATAGAAATGACTAGCTACCTAGAGTGAACCCAATGATTGCTCAACTTTTAACGTCCCAATAATTTCACCCAATTAAAACAATTGGTAGATTTAAAGCCTACTTGGTTGAAATCGCTCCCAAGTTATATAAGCGCTTTCCCTTTCTTGTTTTTCATTCTTAGCAAGTGATTACAATAAAATATTTATTATACTATACTTAATTTTGAAGAATTGGGGCATGACAATTGTCAAATGGTTTTCAAATTTTATTTTACATATCACTTGTGTAGAGGAAGAGCACCATTACTGAACCTATTCTAATAGTTATGTAATCTTTGTCCACTCAATCCTTCAATTATTGATTTTAAAGGAGCCAAAAAAACAACAACTAAAAGATCATTAATAATTTTCACATTTATTCGTAATTGATCATTATTTTACATGTTTGGTTGATAATTGATCAATTTCTATATCATTTGTACTGCACCGCTACTAAGACATTTGTGCACACTAATGGGACCTTTCTCCGTAAGTACTAAAATTTTGAGTGCACAATTATTGGGGCATCTTTAAGTAGGTATCAAGCAACACTTTGAAATTGCCACTTTTCTACCCTTCAACAATTACAAAATTCTACAAGGAGCTTAGTTAATAACCATAAGCCAAAAAATTTGGTATAAGTAGCTAAGTCTCATATGGAGACAACAGATAAAAACCATTGAGATTTGATGTATAGGTGCACGGAGTTAGCTATAACACCCACTAGTAAGATTCCCCTAGTAGTCAACTCATCCTTTAAACTAAATTGAGCCCAAGACAAATCTTTTATGAGAGGAATTCATTTATTAACTAAATAATTAATATATTATTATTGTAGATAATATATTTCCTTAAACAAATATATAATACAATTGATCAAAAGGTTAAAATTATTTAGTTTTACATGTGATTAAAAAGATGTTTTTAAATAACTTTTCATGCATTTTCTTTAAATTCTATTACTTATCTTTAAATTTTGAAGCTTAGTTAGATTAAGTATCAAGTTTCAACACTTCAAGTAAGAACGTCAAATGCCTATGACCATCCTCGTGGTCTCATATGTTGGTAGAACTCTCCTTAATTAACACTTTAGTGATATGTGAATGAGTTGATACAATTCATTTGGACTAGGTTTGTCCTTTTGTATAACAAATTACTATCAAAATTTAAATAATTACATTTGTTATTATATATAATATTACAATATTTACATTATATTATTCTTATATAATATAAATTACAATATTATAGACTTTAAGAAAACATTATGATTATATTTATTATTAAATATACTATTGTATATATGTATTATACAATTATATTTTTAATTATATGTATTACTAGATATAAATTATATTATTGTTATATACATAAAGATAGAGGTATAAAGAGATAAAACAAGAGTCATAAATACAAGAGAAATAAATATAGAGAAAATAGAAATTGACTTTTGATTAGTTGTTTTATACAAAAAAAATCTAAGGATGGCATGTATTCTTTTAAATTTATACTTAGGCTAGCATGCTCTCTCTCTCTCTCTCTCTCTCTCTCTCTCTCTCTATATATATATATATATATATATATATATATATATATATATATATATATATATATATATATATATATATATATATATATATATATATATATATATATATATATATATATATATATATATATATATATATATATATATATATATATATATATATATATCCATCCCTCACTCACATCTTTATCTATCTCTTTCTAAATCCATATCTTTATCTTTCTAGATCCATATATTTCTCTATCTCTAACTCTCAATCTCTCAATCTCTTCGCCTATCCATATAGTTATCTCTCCATATCACCTTTTATCTATTTTTGTCCCTCTCGCTCTCCCTCGCTATATATTGAGCTACATTTCCCTCTCTCATCCATCTTTGATGTCTCCCTCTCTAAATATCTTTACTGGGTGGGAAAAGAAATATGTGGAAATTTGGTATGCTAAACTCACAAAGTTTATTGTGCTTTAAGATAAATCTAGAAGAGTGATTGACACACAACTCTTTTTTCACATGTTAGTCAACTAGAGAACATTTAAGACAAATTTACTTTGCCTAACCCACGTGTTCCTTTCCCCTTTTCATCTCACATCACACTAAATTTTACTATAGATGATATCATCACTTGATTCTTAAGCAACTATTCTTTTTCATGAATGATTTTGCATAATTGATTAATTATGATAGAATTGAAATCTACGTATAATTGGTTGCAAGTTTTATCACACTTTTTATCAGAAAATCATTTTTTATAGATTTTGCATTACAGGAGCATCCTTGATATCCATACATTGGGTTTCCCTGATATCCAAATGCTCGGGCTCCCTCAAACCATTTGGAGCACCAACACCTAGTGAAGATGTGGTTGAAATTGTCTGCATAGAATGGTTTATATCCCCATTCAGACTCTAGGGCTAAGCCAATGAGACTCACCTAAGAATGTCCATAAATTCATTTGCCATGTTTACACCTTCACAATATAAATGTGGAACGATAGATATATGACAACATAATTTAAGGGTGTGGAACAGAGTATAGAGGAAGGAAACCCGATCTTGATCGCCGTTCACATCTATCAAATGATTTGAACTGTCCATCTAAAAAATCAGCTTGGTACATTTCAAATAAGTAACACCTTCTACGTAATTAGGTTCATTACATAGTGAGGGAAACACCCCTCCTATTTAATATAGGAGTACATCTAATTAAATAGGGCACTCAAACCATTTTTATCTCATTTGCAAATCTGATTTTCTCTTGAAAATGAGCATCCAGTTGTGTCTTCTTGATTAGTCAAACAATGGAATCTCTCCAAATCAGTACTTCACTTAGGGTCTATTTTGTTGATGGAATTAAATAATGCTAGAATTGTCAAATTCCAATATTTGACAATTCTAGAAATTTCAAATCAGGAAAATAGTTTTTGGGATATGACTGGAATTGTTTGGTTCACTTGCAATTCACCTCGAATTCATAATGAGAAGATGGAAAATGTTGTTTGCAAATGGATTTCAAAATATAATAAATTTTTCCTTACCCCTAATTCTCATTTAAGTGGAACTGGAATTGATTTCCCAATTCCACCTATTTAGATGGAAGATTCAAATGCTGATTTTGAGGGTAATTGAGAATTAACAAATCCCTATTCCAAATATTTGAACACAAATATCGAAAATGTCAAGTCTAGATTTGACAATCCCAATTCCAGTCTAATTCCAACACACAAACATGTCCTTAGCTATTTCTTTAAATTGACTTCTCGTTTCAAACATGAATCTTGAAGCCTCCAAGATTTTGTTTTGTGACCATATAAATTCTTCAAGACAAACTAATTCTAAGCTCACAAGGTAACTTTTTGTGATGTAAATTTTACATGACAACATTTAAGAAGAATTAGAGATCCCCACAAATATTTTGAAATTCAATTTTAGAATACTTTAATTATATTAAACCATGGTATCCATCTATAAAAAAAATCTTAATTAAAAAATTTATTAAGTAAGGAATTGGCAAATAAAAAATAGTTAATTGTTAACAAGAAGTTATTATTAAATATATACAATCTATTTGATAAAGGAGTAAAAAATGAGTTGAGAACCATAAAAGTTGTATAAACTTTAAGTTATGAATACATGATGTTAGAGAATAATCAGTTGTATACAATTCAACCCTAGAGAAAAAGTGGATGATAGATTCAAAGTCAATGAAAATATTCAGAAGTAGAGTTCTACAAGAATTGCAAATAATTACACTTGTGCACACAAAGGAGTGTCAGTTTCATGCTAAATCTTATCATATCCTTTCATTATATGTGTTCCATCAATGTGTCTACTAAGATAGCAGCAAAGACGCAATAAAGTCGTAAAAAAATTTTGAACTTATTTGGCCTAAGTAGAGGGACAAAAATGTAACTGCAGACACAAGAAAAGGGACAAAAAGTATTTATCAGTTGTAGTTGCAATGACCAGGACCGGGACCCCAATCAACATGTCACAATCACTTTTCGCAAATACATCCACGCAACATCCTCAATGAAGAGTGCCTGTTCATTTTGAAAATGTGAATGCTTCAACAGGGCACATGAATTTTGGCATAATGCCTCATGGAGATGTGAATATGCTAAAAGGAAGATTTGCAGAAATTGGATTTATTAAAGACACTTTTGACTGTAAAATAAGTATTATAATGCGCTCACATGATAATTAGAAAAAACATCTAAAATGATGATGTAAATGTACATGGTGTCAGTGAGTTCAAATGACACATATCCATGCTATTAATTGCCACATGTCTTAACTATTCAGTTCCTCTGGAGCTGCATGCCTACCAAGCACGTCAAGCTGCACCTTGGGACTGAACAATATATGTCATTTGGATTACATGCCATTCAACTTTATATAAATCTTTTTATGATCTTCCTCAAGATTGTGGAGAACAACATTCATAATTGCAGCCTTATTTGTGGATGCACAACATGCATTGCTTGTGCCTGCCCTATTCATCTTTGGAGATTCCCTGGGAGATGTGGGCAACAACAACCACATAGGACCATCCCTCATAAAAGTAAATTTACCTCACAATGGTGTGGATTATCCTGGTGGGAAAGCAACTGGCAGATTTCTTTGGCAAGTTCAAAATTAACAACCTTGTGTTGTGACTACAATGCTTTTGATTTTTAGGGTATTTTTTTGTAAAGCTTGATATTTGATTGCAGCACAGAAGCTTGATTTTACTGGGAGCCCACCTACATATCTCTCCATTCAAGGTCAACTGAATGTCAATAGCAGTGTCGTGAAAGGACTCAATTTTGCTTCTGGAGGAGCCAAAATTCTTGATGAAAACAGTGTAAGTCCTTTTATAGGAAGCTTCTAATTTCACTTTTTTTATTGAGCCTAATGACCCACATGTAAAAGTTAGAATTCCATGAATTTTATGATGACCCACATGAATTTTATGATGACCCACTATGCAACAGTGTATGGAAATGTAGTAGCTCAACTAGACAGCACGGAAGCTGAAAAATTGGTGGAAAAGTCTCTGTTTGTGGTGGTCACCAGAAGTAATGACTTGTTCAGCTATTTTAAATCAAATTCTATACTACAAATGAAGTATACTCCTCAACAGTACATAGATCTTCTCATTTCCACCTTTAAGGCTCAATTGGAGGTAATTTGTAATCAAAACATGTAATGTTTTAAAATGGTGTGCCTTATAAAGCATTCAATGTAGAATTCCTTTAATCAACAAGTGGTTGCCATATTTTACTACTTCAATTTAGTTATTTGGATGATGCTTCAATTTTTTGATGTGGGCATATGGCTAACAATTTGCAGAGGATGTATAATTTGGGAGCACAAAGGATTGTTAGCGTGGGAGTTGGAGCCATTGGCTTTTGTCCATCCCAACACAGTCAGAAGAAGAAAATAGGGGATTGCATTGAGGAGGAGAACAATTTGGCTTAGAACTTCACTGATGCCTTAAAATCCCTCCTCTCTTCACAACTAACACAAAAATTGCAAGGCTTCACCAATGCAATATGTAACGCATATGGAGTGGTGTCTAGCTATTTTCAGAATCCCTCTTTATATGGTACATCATGTCTAGAGTTTTGACAGTTAACTCTAATGGCCCACCAAAAGAGTGTCTATGGGATGATTGAAGCTCTGCCACACGCTTCTGTTGTGGGTGACATTGAGGACTAGATTTTCGTCGGTGCAGTGTTCGATCCCCACGACATATTCTTTTCACACAGCTCAACAGGTATTCGGGTACACTGAAGAGGTGTGGAAGTTTAATTATGGAATTTTTTGCTATTTTTTTTACATACTTTAATAAATTTTATGAGCTCAAATGTTAGGCTATAAAATACGTTGTTGAACACACTCTCTCTCTCTCACTTCCTCTTTATATATTATCTCCCCCTCTCTCTTCCTTTATTTCTCACTGTTGTTGAACTCTCTCTCTCTCTCTCACTTCCTCTTTATATATTATCTCCCCCTCTCTCTTCCTTTATTTCTCACTCTCGTTCACCACTTCAAAATCTCAAATTTCCCCTTCTCCACCTACAAAGATAGTTTTTGTACCATTATTGGTTAGGACTCTTATTCCCGCTAAGCATGAAATTTCATCCTTCATTAGTGATTATTTGAGTAATACAAGTGACTCATTGCAACAGGTATATATTTGTCTTCTTTATTAAGATTCCTATTTGAAAAATATTGCTTCCTTGTTTGTGGAGTCTCACATTTCTGATTGGGATGACATATTCAAGGGTTTACATCTCCTATTTGATGACAGTCACGACACAACTATTATCACATCTTTTTTTTGTTTGGAGCTTGTTCAAAACCAATAAATCCATAATTAGTTCATTGCTTTTCACCTTCTATTGTGCTTCAACATATACCTGATTGGCTTAAGATATCTATATCATCCAAATAATTTGCAACACATGAGCAATTTCTAGAGACAACATCGGATTGGGATTTCGATTCCTACCAATTTCTATCTAGGATGGGAAGCATTCCTACATTTTCACTTGGTTTATCTTATTCCCAAGGGGAGGAATGCGGTTTGTTTCTCTTGAATCTTCATCAGTATTTGTCCTTGAGCCTTCATCTTTGGCATTAGAGCTTCTCGCTTATGGGGGGATACATTGTCTTATCTTTTCTCTCATATGGAGGGATATTGATTGCACTTATGTGATCAATTCAATATTTGGAATAAATTTGGAGGGCTTCATGCTTACTCACATGTACCTTTTCATTTCTTTTTCTCTCTTTTGGAGAGGAGGCTTCTCCCATTTGTTTTTTCTCTTTTCCTTCATTCATGAGAGTCGCATTGGTTTGTAAATGGGTACCTAATCAGGGTTTATTGTTGAGACCTCATTCATGGTTGCATTTTGCATTCATCATTACATCTTTAAAGCATATCCCATAATTAATCGTAAGGGGGATGTTGGAGTAATTAGGATATTTTCTAATTATTTAATTAAGTAGTTCATTTAATTGCTTTATTCACTTAAGATAGACATCTAAAGGAAATTAAAACATGGATTATTTTTAACTACGACATTCAATAGATGTTATTCATAAGTTTTCTAATTGGTAATTTAGATTCTATAATGGAGAGGGTACCAAGAGAGGAAGATACTTAGGACATTGCATAGGACACAAAATTTTCCATTGAGTTTGTATGGAGTTACAAAATATTTGTTGGTCTAGCTCTACTACAACTTGTATATTCTTTCTCTCTTTTCTTGTTTGTAGTTGTGTCTCACCTTTGAGAGTCTTAAAAATGGTACTATACCATTATTTTCCTTATACCCATAATTAATTCGATTTACTTTCACATACAACCTTACTATGAATATACTAAATTATTATTATTTGTTCTTGAATATTAATATAATCTAAATAATTCTATTATAGTTATACATTATTTACAAACTTGATTATCAATTGAAAAAATATGATTTCTAAATTACAAAATAATATTAAATAAATAAATATAAAATACTACTAAATTAATTTATTATTTGTATATAATATCATATAAAATTAAAAGGGCCAAATACTAATGAATAATTAAAAAATAATATAAATATATATAATTTATTTTTATAATTATAAATAAAATTTCATAAAAATTAAAAAAACAAATATTTAAAATCTAAATGTTAACCTAAAAAATATAATAAAAATAATAATAAATAATAATGTTACTATATAATAAGTTTACTGAGTCAATAAACAATTAAATAGAAATAGAATTAATAAAATTTAAATATAAACCAAACATATATAAATACAATAATCCATATCAAACATTACCAACTTTAATTAAAAAAAAACCTTATTATTGTCCTTAATAAAATAAAATATCAATAGAAAATCAATGTTTATAATATATTATATATATATATATATATATATATATATATATATATATATATATATACCAATATCCATGAACTATGAAAATTATAAGTTGCAATAAATATTCGACTATGCACAGAAGGATATATGTGCTATTACAACACGTCAATTTCTAATAATTCTGACTGCAACAACTCTTTGAATTTTTAATAAATATTCACATTGTGACAGAAAGAAAATTAGTGGTACTCTATATAGAGATATGCTAGGCCACTGGTTCATACAAATGGATGTATAGTGAAAAAAGGGCTCTTGTTTCTAACAATGGCCCCTTCTACATCTCCGACACTGATAAAATAGAAATCCAAATTACTGTGTGTCGTTGCAGGTCTCAAAAACTTAAACGCAATGATCAACATAAAAACAGAGAGCAGATAGCTGTCTGAGTAAAGACTGTTACACGCCAAGAGTGTGCCATCTGTATAATATCACAAATTGTGCTTAATTTTCCTTAGATTCGGAATTGTACTCACTTTTAGTTAGATTCGGAATTGTGCTTAACTTTGGTGAGATGAGGAATTTTAATTTTAATTTGTATGTTAATGATCCCAACTACCATTGAAATGCCACTATTTACTCAATTCAACATAGGAATCACGAAAAGTATGCTAGTTTATTTATATTCCCAAAAGCTAATGTTGTGATGGATTGACTACAATTTGCATGTATATGAAAGCAATGAATTAAAAAAAACATTAAATCGATCACCCTCAATTACAAATTCTCAAAGAAATACAGTGGCAGACATAGTGCCATTTTTTTACAGTTTTCACCAACAATATTCTCTTCTCCTGTGCGTTGATGGATGCCTGGGAATAGGGCATGAGCACGTTTCAAAAGAAATGACTGTTGGAGACGTCGTGGATGCACAAACAAATAGGCCTGTGAGTGTTTTGGCGAGAATACCTCAGAAATGCGGTCTTAGGCAGGCTGTGTTTCCAGGATACGCATACAATGAATTTGTTGGGGCTTAGAAATGTTTCAAGTAACTGCAAGCAACTGAAATCGACAGGTATATCGAAAGGGGTTTTTTTCCTGGCGCAGAGTTGAAGCACAGATTTGGTGTAATTTCCCGTTTCTTTGCAGATTCTTTGCAATTTCCCATTTCTTTGCAGATTCTTCTGGTTATGCGCCCGTGAATCACCATTTGAAGTGGTTTCTCTGTATTTTGACATGGTGGGTTCAAGCCTAAACAGAATTATGCCTCTAAAAGAAGCATTGAAATCATTTCTGGTGTCAATGGGAACCGATCTGGAGGAGAATTTCATGAGGTCGCTAGGGTACATGTGTACAAAATTCATATGTCTCAATCCGGAGCAGCAGAGGTTCGATACCTTGACCTATGCGTTCTCCATAGGTCGGTACTGCGGAGTCACGGGAAAGTATCGAATAAATACGCAATACGATCTTGTTTTGTTCTTATGCCTCCGCACAGATGGTGACTTGAGACATAATCTGATGTATCACTGAAACAGAGCTGAACCAAATTTCGGGGAAGGCCAATGGAAGTTAGCTTCTGTTGAAATTTGCTGAAACAGGCAATGACAGAGGCATAATTGGATAGTTCAAAAATTTCATCCCTCTACTTTATTGTGAAAAAATATTATTTATTTGATAATAAAAATTGTCACTAAAATGAACAGGATTTATTTCTTTTAAATGTGCTTATATAATTATAAATTCTATATAATTTTTTTCATATCAATTATTAATATTATTTTACATATAACTTCTATATATAATAATACTAGTTTTCTAGATAATATTAAATGAACCATGTAAACTTAGAACCAATTGACATTATAATATTGAATTTAACTAACATCAAGATAAAAGAGAATCCTCTTATCAAATTTATAACCTTTTTATTCTACCTCTAAAAACCTTTTTCTTTTCTTAAGGCTATGAGTATATTTGTACTATGTAAAATATATATAACATAGAAAGAATTGAGATTTCATTGGTTTTAATTTATTTTATATTTTTCTTAAAATTTAAACCAAAAGATTTCCATTCCATGCAATAAACGATTTAAAGATTATCTCTTACACTAATATTTGGTAGATTACAAATATTAAAAAAAGTAACAATGACTACAAATGAATAAGTGGGGATATTTTAATATAGGCATAAAAAGAGTTGTTTATATAGGCATCACAAAGCCTATATTTTCTTTTAATTAATTATTGTATAATATAGTATAGTTGTATAAATGCTCAATTAATCGCTCCTTTCCAAAAGGTGTTATGTTAGGCGCCTACCAATACATGAACAAAATAGACCTATAATGCTGCACTAAAAATGTCCCACCAATATTCACAACATAACATGTTTGAGCAATGCTTTCGATTGATTTTCTACCATTTTGAACACTGCAAATTCTGATATTGGGCACTTTACAAATCTATTTCACTCTAAAACTGTCATTTTTTGCCAGAATTCCTTCACATCGAAATTCTACTTCGGCATAAATTACAGAGACCTATTCAAGAAAAGATAAATGCCACGAGAATTAATCATTGGAGTCATGCGCAGACACACCAAAAATACATTTTACTAAACTTTTCAATCCGCAAACAAATATTTCTTTAAAAATGCCTATATTCAGGTGACTTGTGTGAATTGTTTAATCATATTATTCCAGTTCTGTATTTGGACTATAACATGTTTGTGTTTATTTTGGTGAATTCAAATCAAATCAATGGACGACCCTATGAATTCCAATCTCACACACTGTATATTGGCCCTCAATAGGAAAATTTTCAAACTTTTCCTCAAACTCTTGACAGATTCTACACTGCACAGATATGCCCTCACCTTTGGTCTCCGTGAAATGCCCATAGTTTAACCTTGGAAATCGCACTCTCAGTAACTAAATAATACACAAAATATATTCAAATAATCCATACTAAACCATCAGTTGCGCTATCATGCAGTCTTCCACGTCATCTTCAGTGCCATCATGCTGACTGTGGTTAAAAACGAGATCATGGAAGCTGAGGTGGAGAAAGTGAACAAGATGGGGTTGCTTTGCGTGGCGGGGCTCGTAGAGCTTTTCATTTCCATGTATAATATGTCTGATTATTTGTAGTTTGATCACCCGTGCTTTTCAATTTCTACGGGGGATGTTAAAATAGACAAGGGGATGCTCCTGTGGGTCAGAATAATGGGCTCACTTGTAAATTCTAGTGGCATCAAATGCACTCCTTCCATTGAAGGGGATTATTTGGGAGTCATTCATGATTGGGACTCCTACTCATAAACAAATGTTGTTGTTTTATTTGCATGATTATTTTCTTATGCTATTGTTTTATTTACATAATATTATCTATAGTTAAAATAAATTGAAGGTTATTGTATGGAAAATTAATTATAGGAATAGTGTAAAATCATAGGATGATCTAAGGAGAAAATGTTGTTCTTATTAGTTGGCCCTTTTAAATCAAAAAAAAGATCCTTGTTCAATGATCTTGTGACAGTTCCCTTTCCATTCTCATATTTATTCCCAAACTTATTTAGGTTATCTTCTATTTGAATAAGCAAGCTACCACTGCTCTTTTTCTCGTCTAGACTTAAACGACTTTGCCTACCAGCTTGACTTGGTTTGCTTTCAGATTCTACACTTGAATAGCTTTTTCTTCATCCCATCTTAGGTGACTTTGCTCGAGTTGGAGGTATCTGCAAAGAATAAAAATAAATCATCAAAAATTCAATAGCATCACTCCTATTTTCCCAAGAAAACTTCAAAGAGGATAAGTTTGTAGAGTAAAAAGGGAAGCAGAAAAAAAATAGAAATATACTAACCATAAACCTTTCAATAAAAATAATTCATATCTCTATAGCAATTATGTGGGCCACATCGTAGGGATAGTAACAAAATTTAAAAGTAAAAGTTAAATCGCTCACTCCTTATAATTCATCACAACTATTTCATTTTACTTTTCTATAAGGTAATTAGTACAAATACTTTAAATAAAAGATAATAAACTTATATATTTAAATATGTATTTGTTTTTAAGTTTTTTTATATAAAATTATGTTAAGTTATGTTTATTATATATTTCATACATTATAAATTGTTAAATGTGATTTACAATCAAATGAAATTTAATTACAACTATTTGTGTTTATATTAAATAACAATATAAACATTAAATATATTTTAATATGAGATAGTTTAATTTATTTTAGAAGTATTTTTTTAAGTTATTATTAATTTCATATTTAGTAGAAAACAACATGAGTGGAAAACCCATCTTTCCCAACTTAGGACGATTGTATTCATGTTGTGATCATATAGTCTCACCTGTGAATGAATCCCAATATTTTGTCAACTTACGCTAACAAAGTAATATCAGTAGTTCATATGCCATATCCATTTCTTATCTTAGATAATGGGTTAATGAAATTCTTGTTTACAGATACAAAGAGAGATATATGGAAGGATAGATGAGAGATAATGGGATAGAGATGGAGAGAGAGATATAGAGTGAGATGAGAAGAGAGAGGGAGAGAGGAGAGGTAATAAGATAGAGATGGAGAGAGAGGAGGAGGGGAGAGGGAAGATACCGAGAGATTGGGATAGAAAGAGGGAGAGTTGTAGAGGGAAGAGCATGAGAGAGAGTAAGGAGATAGAGAGAGGTATGGAAATAGAGATTGAGAAGAAGAGGGATATGGAGAGGAGAGGGAGAGATATAGGGAGAGAAAGGGGGAGATATATAGGGATGGAGAGATGACAAGATAGAGATAGAGATAGAGATAGAGATAGAGGGAGAGATGTGAGGATAGATATGGAAATGTAGAGATTTAAAGATATAGGGAGGGAGTGATGAATAGAGATGGATGGCTATATAGATGGATATGTATCTAGATATGGAGGGGGGAGAGGAAGATAGAATAAAATTCAACTTAAATGAAAGGGGGAAAAATAAAAAATCATTTTAGATAAATAATTTTTCAAAAATCAACATGTTGAAAGGATGAGAACACATCTAAACACTTTTTCACAATTACAAGCATTCGGATCCTTACCGACAAACAAACTTGTCATTCACAACCAAATAAAGAATAAAGCTTATAATACCAAACAAGTAATAATTGTTCAATTTAAATTCCCTTTATACCTAGTCGAACAAACATATAATCTCTTTCCCTACATGTCTTTGCATGCTGTTACACGTGTTTTCCAAACAAGTCTTTTTGCATGCAATGGAGAGGTGGAACAAAAGGAGATCAGATTGGGAAAAATTCAATTTGTATCCTAATTTCAAGAATAGAGATGATATTATTATTATTAGGTCAGATCATTTTAGTTCTTCAGTGATGTTTTATAATTCTTTGGAAGATTGTAGAAGTTAGTTTATTTGGAGAAGAGTTTCAAGACATTGTACCTAGCAGATAATGTATCAGAGAACCATGCAAATTTTAGTTGTTAACTGTGATCTCTGCAGAGTTGGTTGAAAGTTCTCTACTTGTGAACATTGAGTTCTTTCTCAGCTTCATCCATAAGGTCATTTATGACTTTAAGAGCCCTTTCAGGAGTCACCTTAGGAGGTGTCTCAGGATCTGCCTCAGAAGCTGCCAAGTCGGGTGATTTCTTCAAAGAATCAAGCTTTTCCTCTTATAGTTTTAGCAACCTTGGGAATTCATTGCATACAGCCACGCTTACTCTATTAGCTTCAATGTCGATAACTTTAAGTACATTAATTGAAGTGGGACATGGAGGATCAGAGTCATCGATAAATGACATGAAGTCAAAAGCTTGTTGGCAAGCTTCAATTGCTTCCTTCAAACTCTTCCCATTTTTTTGAAATGGTAAGAGATTGATGATTACATTCAAAAATGAAAGTGTTGTCATCCTCATATAGTTTACATCCAAAGTTGGATAAAGCCCTGTAACAAGCGGCAAGTTTTCAAGCTGATTTACAAATTTTTCATAATCATCTGATTTCGGATGAAAGGGAGGCTTTATGAGTGCGATGAGATCATTGCTGTCGCAACCCTTCATTTTTTTTTCCTTCAAATGCTTCTTCACTCAACTCAGTGATTTCACATTGGCTAACCAAAGGCTTTTTGAATTTTCTCCAGGCATACACACTTTCTTCAATATCTCACAGTATTTATGAGATTCCTTGTGGGACTGGGATGACAATTCCTCACTCCCTAGCAAACGGATCCACACGAACTTGAGCTGAAGGGTAGCTTGGAGACAAAGAAATAACATTTGCTAAAGCAGACGACAAAAATCTGCAAAGGCCAAAGCAAATACAACAAATAATGTAACTTCATTGTTGTAGCCATGCAAAGTTCAAACAACCAGCCTGCTTCATATCCCATCTTGTAAATTATACATTTGAATCAACTCTAAGATGCTTTTCTCTACAAAATGTATATTGTCATCATGACCCATCTACAGAAGATGAGGAAAGAGGATATATGACTACAAATGGATAACACGCGCGCTCTGCTCATATGAGGTCAGAGATATGTTCATGACATGGGTATGGTTGGATGGACATGGCATCTGATTCAATGATGGAGCTCAAGAAGGCAACCATTCAGAGTACCCAATGATGTTCATGTAGCAGTCGTTAGCACCAATTTCCATCAGGGTGCTCTGCATGTTGTGATGCCCAAATTCAGGTGGAATAGATTCACCCCTTACCAGCTCAATTACCGCTCTAATTATAATCTTCAGCTCCAGATCTATCCCCCCATGGTGCCCCCATTGCTGGAACCTCCTACACATCATCCTCAACCTGCAGTGGAAGTAGGGGAAATAGGGGAAATAGGGGAATTTTTATGTGAGGAGATCATCTGCGAGGGTGCTGCTAATGAAGAAGAAAAATTGCTAGAAATTCATTTGGATATGGAAAGCATCGAAGAAATGGAAGAAATTTCAACATTCGAAATGCAAGATCGTTCATTAGAACTGACCCAAAGAGTGCCGGTAGAGGAATTGATTGAGAAGGAGGAGGATTTGGGGGTTTCTCCATGCGAAGATCATGAGTTCAAATCGCCTAGTTTGGATTTGAAGGTGAAAGTCTGAAAAGACATTGCAGCTGAGGAAGTCATGAATGATTCTGGGTGTGAGATGAGCATTGTATCTACTGATGTGGATGAGAAGAAAGGCACCAAATCAGATGAAGAAGGGACAGAGAATGTGATAATGGAAATGCAAAGATAGAGATAACGATGGATTTTGGTGCTGATGGCAGAAAGTTGGAAAGTGGATAAGTAGAGGAGGATTCACAGTCACAATCTGTATTACGAAAGGGTGGGTTGTCTTTGCTTTTCTCATCGATTGCAGAGATTGCTGCTTAGAATATTCCATTTTTCTTACATGCGATTTGTTGCTTTTTGGTGCTCATTTTGTTTGACTGTTTCTGATGTTTATCCTTTTTAATCCCCGTCATAGTTGATATGGCATTTTTCTTGTCTTCTCTTGTTACCATGCCTTTTTGAGTATCCAACCAATGGTTGTGAAGGCATTAGAACTGTGCAAGATGATTGGGACACATCTAACCATTCCATAATTTTAACCATTCATTGCTTTTCATTGGAGTGTATGGTGGATGTACATATGGACTACGAGTCAACGAGAATGAGAATGTACTTGTTTCCATAACAGAGCATATTATTTCCAGAATAGAACAAATTACAGAGCACAAAATTTAGAACTTTGTCGCAACTAGTACCAAGTGTGTTGGGATTGGAAGGCCAATGGACATTTGCCTGTTGTGCCTTGTCTTTTCAGCTGCTCAGATTGAGCTTATAAATAAGACTCTTGTAGTCATTTGTAAAACATTCTTTTCTGAGGTTAATATAATTTCTCTGCTCTCAGTGTGGAAGTAGCCACTATTGTGGTGAACCACGATAAACAGCATGTTCATTGTCTGTTTGTAATCTGCTCTTGTTATTCTGTAATTTTTGGTTTTATTTCAAATTCTACAATTCTACAATTGGTATCAAAGCGAGGTTAATTGCTGGTTGAGTTTTTTGATTTCAGAATTATGGAAGAAGTAAGAGTACATAAATTTTTTGGGAAGAACTACGGGATATGGAAGATTCAGATGTAGTCTCTGTTAGTGAACAAAGAGCTTTCGTTGGCACTTGAAGGAAAAGCAAAGAAACCCACAGCCATGTCAGATGAAGATTGGGAAAAGATTGATGAGAAAGCCATGGTGACAATCTTTGTTGCATTAGGTGATAATGTGTTGTATAATGTTTCAGAAAAACTACAGCCAAAGACATATGGGATAAATTGGCTTCAACATATGCACAAACATCCACTGTGAACAAAGTCTTCATCATGAAGAAGTTGTATAAACTTAAGATGAGGGAAGGTGAAACCATGAAAAATCACCTCAACAAATTTAACACCTTGATCAGCCAAGCAAATTCAGTTGGCATGACACAAGATGATGAGAAGAAGGCTGTTCTATTGATATGTTCTCTTCCTAATAGCTGGGATGGACTTGTGATAGCCATAAGCACCTCAGCATCAACTACCAAGAAGCTGGTTTTTGATGAAGTTTCAGCCACCCTGCTCTCCAAAGATTTAAGGAGAAAGAATGATGAGTCCTCTTCCAATAATGCTCTCACAATGGTGAGCACCAAAAATAGAGGAAGAAGCCAATATAGAGGCAGATCTAACAACAATCGGAGGTCCGAATCTGCAAGAAGATCGCAGTCAAGAGGGAGACAAAATGGTTGTTGGTTTTGTGGGAAGGTTGGGCATGTTAAGAAGGATTGCAGAAAATATAAGAAGGCACAAGAACAAGTATTGGATAGCCAAGCAAACACAGTTTGTGAAAAGGATCCAGGCATCCTAATTTTGTCAACAAGTGATACAAAAGTTGATTCGTGGGTAATTGATTCGGGAGCTTCCTTTCATGCTTCCTCTCTCACGAATGCATTTACAAATTATCAAGATGGTGAATTCAAAGAGGTATTTTTGGGTGATAACAAAGCATGTAAAATTGTTGGGAAAGGAGATGTTGTCTTGCATCTTGAAGGAGGAGCAAAATTACTTCTCAAAGATGTTAGACATGTTCCTCAATTAAAGAGGAATCTGATTTCTGTTAGTCAATTATACACCCAAGGATTCATAACTAAACTTATGGATTCATGGAAAATAGTTAAAGGTTCATTGGCTATTGCTAAAGGAGACAAAACTAGTAGTCTCTATATTTTGAAACCCATTGATAAGGTGGGAGCTGCTTTAACACTTGTGGACAACGATGTTGCACTTTGGCATCAAAGGCTAGGCCATATGAGCAAGAAAGGCCTTGAGGTAATGCTGAATCATGATCAACTACCGGGTCTCAAATCTACAAATTTAGAATTTTGTGAGCATTGTCTTCATGGGAAACAAAAGCGGGTCAATTTCTTGAAGGATGGACATGACAAAAGGACTACACCTTTGGAGTTAGTGCATTTGGATGTCTTTGGACCTACGGAGGTAACCTCTTATGAAGGCGCACAACATTTTGTCACCTTTCTTGATGATAGCACCTGAAAGGTATGGGTTTATATGCTTTCTAGAAAATTAAAAGTATTCTCTAAATTCAAAATTTTTAAAGCTCTTGTGGAAAATCAGAGTGGTCATAAAATTAAGTGTTTAAAAATGGATAATGGAGGTGAATTATGTTCGTTGGAGTTTGATAACTTTTGTGCATATCATGGTATAAGATGAATTAAGGTTGTTCCTTATTCGCCTCAAGAAAATGGGGTAGCAGAACGGTTAAATAGAACCATTCTTGAGAAAGCATGGTGTATGCTTTCAAATGTTGGTTTGGGCAAAGAATTTTGGGTGGAAGCCTGTAATACAACAGTCTATTTGATCAATAGGACTCCTTCATCTCATCTAGAGTTTGGCATTTCAGAAGAGGAATGGCTGGGAAAAAGGATTTCGTATTCACACATTAAAGTTTTTGGTTGTGAAGCTCATGTTCATGTCCCAAAAGAAAAGAGGACAAAGCTGGTTTTCAAATCACAAAAGGGCATTTTTGTTGGCTATGGCGAAGATCAATTTGGTTACAGAGTTTGGGATTTGGTTGAAGAGCGAATCATTCATAGTCATGATGTCATTTTTAATGAGCAAAAATTCCCAGCTCCTGCAAACATTGATAAGTTTGGAAATGATTACATTTTCTTCAGAATACCTTCAGATGGTATTGATTCTACTCAACAGGGAAGAAGTTCCCTTCAGGTGACTCCAACTTCTATTCTAATTCCTCCTTCTCAATCCTCATCAAGTGAGGATGATTATCCACATCTGTTCGATAGAGAACAGAGAGGTTTGATTGATGATAGTCAAAATTCTTTTGAAAATAGGGGAGAGGCTATGCTCTTCCCTCCCCCTCTTCACGAAAATTTTTCTTCTCACACCCTGCAAGGACTAATAAACAGTGACGACCATGACATTATTAGTTTCAAAGAGCAGCAGTATGGTTTGCAGACTAGCCCACGTGAGTAGCAGTCTGAGCAGCAGATTGCTTTGCGTAACCTACACACTGGTCTATGTACACAGCAGCAGGGTCTTACATATAATGTAAGAAATGACAAAGGAGATAGCATTCACGGTAGGGAACATACAACTCATGGCAATGTGTAAACTCCTCACAGTAGCAGAGATCCTCAAGATGGCAATACCAGTCATGAGACCAATCACAAAACTAGCCATGGCAACATACAGTCTAAGCTTGTTGACTACGGTGAATTCTCTCACCTTATTACCCACGCCTACACTCACGGCAATGAGCAGTCTCCACACGGCAGGATAGAAACTCATGACAGCGGAATAGGGTCTCATGGTTTTGATGAAAGAGAAACCAAAACTCACAGTTTTGAAGGGGACTCTCACTTGCAACAAGTTGATTTGCACACTAATGTTCCTCTCTGCCCATGCACTACTCATTCATGGTGTCATGCGGATGAGGTGGACACCTCCGCAAACTCACACCCGCAACAGGCTCCTCTTAGTAGCTCCCTCTATCCCAATTTTGGGACAATGCATACGTGTGACAGCGTAGACCAACTCAAGCATATGGAATGGGTCTAGCATGGACATTCCTCGGGAGAATATAGTAACATGTCTCTCAGCAAGGAACAAACTCATCATGACAGGGATGATAATCTGCAGACAACTCTTGGCAACCTTCAGCAATCACAAGACCAGACTCAATTTCTTGACAGAGATAATATTCAGAACAGGGGAGTCTTAGCAGGACAAGCATGCCATAGTAGTTTGGGTATAAAGAGGACATGCTCCTTTCCCATTTCCAAGGGCAGTCCTCATGAGTTACTCCCTAAATCAAATATCAACAGAGATCCTTCACCTAGAGAAAATGATGATAATCAGTTAAAGAGAATTCATTCTCATGAACCAGATCATCCTGAATTGAGAAGATCCTCACGACAAAGGAAAGTTCCTTCAAAATTCTCTAATTATCAGCTATTATTTGCTGAAGAGGCAGAGCCAGAGCTCTTAATTTTTGAGCAAGTTGAACCTGCAACTTTTAAAGAAGCATGTCTAAGCAATGATAAAAAAAATTGGTTTGTTGCTATGATAGATGAAATGAGTTTGCTTGAAGCAAATGACACCTGGGATTTGGTTTCTCTTCCACCAAATCAAAAACCACTCAAGAACAAGTGGGTCTATAAATTGAAAGATGAAGGAGGAGGGCACAAACAGTTCAAAGCTCGGTTGGTAGTAAAAGGATATGCTCAGAAACAAGGAATTGATTTTACTGAAATATTCTCTCCGGTTGTGAAGATGACATCCATCCAAACAATATTGGGATTAGCAGCCATTTGGGATCTTGAATTGGAACAGTTAGATGTTAAGACAACATTCTTACATGGAGACATAAATGAGGAGTTGTATATGCATCAGCCTGAAGGTTTTGTGAAAAAGGGGTAGGAACATCTCTTTTGCCAGCTGAAGCATAGTTTGTATGGGCTCAAGCAAGCCCTGAGATAGTGGTATGTCAAGTTTGACTCCTTCATGCTTGAACATAATTTTATTAGATGTGAATCTGATCTGTGCATCTACTACAAGACACTCCCAAATGGTGAATTTGTTATTCTTCTTCTCTATGTTGATGACATGTTAGTAGTGGGAACAAGCTCTAAAATTGTTAATGAGCTGAAAACTAAATTGGCAAGCACATTTGCCATGAAGGATTTAGGGGCAGCCAAGAAGATTCTTGGTATGACCATCACCCGGGATAGGAAGAAGAAAGTGATCACATTATCACAAAAAGAGTATATTGACAAAGTTATTCAGAGATTTGGCATGGCTGATGCGCATAGTGTTTCTACTCCACTTGGTTCACATTTTTAGTTATCAGTTAATTCATGTCCACAAACATAAGAGGACAAGGAATATATGGAGGACATTCCTTACAAATCTGCAGTTGGTAGCATTATGTATGCTATGGTTTCGACATGTCCCGACATTGCTCATGCGGTGGGAGTTGTAAGTAGATTCATGAGCAATCCCAGGAAGACTCATTGGGAGGCTGTCAAATGGATACTAAGATATCTCAAAGGCACTTTAGATTTGGTATTACGTTTTGGTAGCAACAATGAACAATTGCGGGGATTCACGGATTCAGATCTTGCCAGAGATTTGGATAAGCATAGATCTACTACCGGTTACACATTCATGTTTGTTGGAGCTGCTATCGGTTGGGCCTCAAGGCTACAACATTCTATTGCTCTTTCTTCCACTGAAGCTGAGTATTTGGCACTTTTCAAAGGTGCTCAGGAAATGATTTGGTTGCAGCGATTACTTGGTGAAGTAAAGTATCAACAAAATGATTATGTTCTTTTCAGTGACAATCGCAACACCATATTTATGGCTCACAATCATACTTCTCAGCGACGTTCAAAACACATTGACATCCATGCTCACTTTGTTCGGCACATGGTTGAAGAGGGCAGGTTGAAGGTTGAAAAGATTGATACTAAAATAAATCCAGCAGATATATGCACTAAAGTTGTAACCAAAGAGAAGTTTGAATGTGCAAGAACTTCTCTTGGACTTGTTAAGCTGAAGTAGTTCAGCATGTAGAGTAGGGGAATGCCTGATCAGCTAGATTATCCGTTGACTTCCGGTGGGAGTTTGTTGGGATTGGAAGGCCAACAGACATGTGTCTGTTGTGCCTTGTCTTTTCAGCTACTCAGATTGAGCTTATAAATAAGACTCTTGTAGTCATTTGTAAAACATTATTTTCTGAGGTTAATATAATTTCTCTACTCTCAGTGTGGACATAGCCACTATTGTGGTGAACCATGATAAACAACGTGTTCATTATCTATTTGTAATTTGCTCTTGTTATTCTGTAATTTCTGGTTTTATTTCAAATTCTCAAATTCTACAAAGTGATCTTCTGCGATTAACTGTAGATTAACATCCAGTGTTGAAATTTGTTGATATTAATGTGAACCTTGTATTGCTGAAAGTGCTTGGTGAACACGAACTCCTTGTCAATGCTTGCTGAAAGTTCTTGCTGAACACAAACTCCCCAAAGCCAAGAAAGATAGCAATTCTGACACCAAAATGATCATAAAAAAATGCAATCTTTAGGATTACGAAACATAATTCTTTAGGATTATGAAAGATAACCATTCTCTCAAATCTAGGGTTTCATCACCATGTGTAAATGAACCGTCTTTTAATGTCATTCAAGCCTTCAACTAACTAAAGCTCTTCAATATTGGAACTTGTCTAAGACACTTATGTTCTATTGTTTTCATGTAATTTGTTCTATCCCTACTGCAATTACCGAATCGATGAAAAAATTTAAGAGGAGCAATGCATGACCATCTACACTATCTTATTTGCTCATTTCTTTTTGTCTTTTTTAGCCGTTATTGGTTTCTTTTATCTTTTCCTGGTGTTGTCTTGCAATGACTATGCTTAACTTTGCTGACTGGATAAAATGTTCCATGTTAAACGCACCCACTATTAAATACTAAATCCATCACTTTGAACCACGATTGAAAATAATAAAATACTAAAATATCTAACCAATAAGAATTTCGAGCAAAATTTAGAAGTTTGGAAAATATGCACAACTCATAGACATAGTGTTTATCCCTCTTTGAAGAGAAAAAAGGGGTGAGGATTGAATAAAAAGATGTAGGTTTTCATTAGTATTGAATTACAATAAAAGTTTTATATGTTAATCATATAGTTTAAATGATTAAAAAATAATAATATTATTTTTCTGTTAATCATTTCAATTATATATATATATATATATATATATATATATATATATATATATTAGCTTAAGGGGCTTATAATCAATAGATTATAAGGAATAATACTTAATGAAGGTTATGCAAATAGGGTTGCAAGCAAAGTGTGCTTAATCTTGGAGGGAATTTTGTGGTCAACTGTGCTTAAGCTCAAGTAGTACTGGGATGGTTGACCTCCTGGGAAGTCCCAGTACTTCACCTCTATGAAAATCACCTAGATGCAATGAGTTCTAAGTGGTCCCCTCATTCTCATGAGAGATGGGTTCTTGTGAACAAGTACTTGTGAAACATGGGTCAATGAGTTTGACCCCAAAAATACATAGTTGAATCGTGGTAACAATATTGCCATTTGACTTGTTGTGAAAAATATCTCCTACGTATCAATCGATGAGCTTAGGCAACTTTATAATGAATGGTTCAGGCACAACGCTTGTTGAAGGTTTTGCAAATGGGATCACAATCAAAGTGGGATTAACCTCGGAGGAAACTCCTTAGTTAAGTGCGCTTGAGCTGGAGTAGTACTAAGATGGGTGACCTAATAGGAAGTCCTAATACTTCATCTCTATGAGCACCACCTAGATGCAAGACGTTCCCTTTTTGAAGTTTCAAAACTTATTTGAATCGATGCTCCACAATCTTCTACATGCTATGCAAGACACTTGCAAGTATAAACACAATAATTTTTTTATTTTATTGTTATTTACAACTCCATGTATTCCCATCTTTTTCTATTGGTTCACATATCTTTGGGCATTCATTTTCTTTTATTTTAATTCACTGTCTTATTTTACCATTTCTTTTCACAAAATCAGCTGCTCGCATCAATTTTCAGGCAATCTCGTCCATTAAATATTTTTCACCATTTTTACCCTTCTCCCAACTATTTTTCTCCAATGTTGTTTGCCACCGATTTGTACTTTTGCCAATGGCTTACTACTTTAATTTTGTGCCACATAAAATTTTGAAAACATTGTAACCTAAGCAAGAAGGGAAAATATTAATTTATTCCACTTTCTTTCTTAGGGAGAATGAGATTTTTAATTTAATCCCTATTAGGGTATGTGCAAGAAGATGAGGGGCCAAAAAGTGGCGATGTGAAAAATATTCACTTTTCACTCGTCCAAAAGTGCATGAAAGCGCTTGTTGACTTTTTAGTAGGCCTGGGTGTCAGTACACCTGGGCAAGCCTGCCACCAAAGCACATTCCTAATCAGGTACCCAAAAATATCGGGTACTCAATAATATCGGGTACCTGATATTTTTGGGTACCTAATAACTGTGGCATATATCCCGCACCCACGAACCCTATTCTTCATTTCCTAGCGCGATTTTATCATTTTCTAGCCGCGGTTTTCTGATACCCGATATATTTTCAAATACCTGATATTCGAAACGTCAAATTCGACTTCAAGTATATTTGGTAAGTAGTTAATTGTATATTTTTATTAATTTATTTCATTTTCATTGTAAATGTAGTGTTTTTTTTTTAAATAGGGTTTTGTATTTATATTTGTAATAATATTTGAAACTTAGATTTGTTTTTTATTTAATCAGGCATGGCTGACAACAATGAAGAAAATAACCCTCCAAATAACAATCCCAAAAACAATCCCCCATATCTAAACCCTAAATCTTTACAAGATTTGATAGAAAAAAATTTGAACACAATATGAGGTTTCCAAAACATGTATCAAAATATACCTACATTAGCTCCCATGCTTACCACACTAAATACAATTGTTGGAAATATTGACACACTCACGCAGCAACATAATGTTGCTCTTCATTGGCGTGATGATATGCACGACCAATTTGATGACGGGCTTGACCATGATGGGATTGCAACCCTTAATATAACTAAGGAAGATAAAGCTGCCCTTTTTGTCGATCCTAAAACCAGAATACCAGTTGACTCCAAAAAGCCCAAATTATCAATAAAATGGTGCACAAATGAAGCAATGCGCACAAACTTTTGGGATCGCTGGTGGATGGTTTTTGATAAACCACCACATAGCAATTCGGAGTTCCCATTTTATTTCCTTAAAAAATTGTATGCTGAGTTTGTGCTTGGTCAACATGTTGATTATTGGAGTATGAGGCCCAACATGGGCATAGGCAGAGGAGCTCCTCAGACTAGGCCATCTTCCCAGTGCCAAAAGGCCACTACCTTTGTCCCCCCCACTGATGTTGCACCCCCTCCTTCAATGCAGCATCCTGATATCATTAGAGAGGCTGCTAAACAGACTATTAGGGCAATTCATTTACTAAGTGATCAGTTGATCACATAGACTAGGTCAGTGTTGCTTCCTGTGGATGCTGCTGGTGCATCGACATCTCGTCGGAGTTCACATGTATGTGAGCCCCATACGTGCATTATGTGCAGGCATATGTGCCTCGGACCGCTTACTGATTCTGATATATATCAGTTTCATGATATTAATGAGGGAGATACAGGAGAGGCTACTGCAAAGGCTGCAACACCTCATGGAGCATCTACATCTCATGAGAATGCTCAGGAGGTGCACGTAGAGCCATTGACTCCTATTGATATGGTAAGAGTAAACATTATAAATAAATTTGTCACATGACTTATTTAATTTAAAAATAATTTATTTATTTAGATTAGTTTTAATGATTGCATGCACTTATGTATATATATTTTTTCCATTTATGTTCAGTCGATGACACGGGAGGAGGTGAGATAGGTGGATGAGTCCACACCTTCGGCCATTTCATTTGGCCTTGATGACTATACGGTATATTATAAATTATGAACCCATTAGTTTTTTTTTATATCATTTGGTGTACATGCTTAAATCTCTATCAATTAGAGCAATAAAATTCATACATTTACTAATATTTATTGTCATCTTATTGTGTTCTTGCAGGCTACAGCCAACGTCAGTGGGGGGCCTGAGGGGGTTCCTTCATTAGGTGTCGACAAAGGAAAGGTAGGTAATTGTTTAAGATTAATTATGCATGCATATGTATGCCACTTGTGTGTAGTAATAAATATTTTACTTGCACTTTATTGTATAGGGTGTGGCTATTGATGATGTCCCGACACCGGTTTGGCGGCATAGGGTTACAGGCGTCTCGATTTGGAGTGATAGCCCGATTGTACATAGACTTTTACATATTGTTATTTGTATTTTGTAACTAGGGTTGCTATGATGAAGTACATTGATATATAATTGACAATCTTTTTACTCTCATAGGTTACTTCGACTGTGAGGGAGGTCCCACGAGAATCTTTCATTTCTTTGTTGACCCAGCCCACTATTCTAGAGGAGGGATCACTAGATGTAAGTTTTAATTTTAGTTCAATCAATTTGTAATTTTATTATGCTATCATCCTATTTTGTAGATTTATTACTCTATGTTGCACCAGTCTACTAATCTCATTATTGCAAATATATATTTATAGGTCAGAGTTGGTATTGTTGGCATGGTCCCTTCGCTACCCAGGACTTATGTTAGGACACCCGATTGTGGTAGGTGATCGAGAGACCAGGTACAAATTTATTTGTATTCAGTTATAATTTTAATTAAATTAGTGTTTGAAAATTATGAATTATATATATATATATATATATATATATATATACGTACAAATCATATAAAGTAAGCAATCTAACATTGGTTTGAACTCATTTTTTATGCAGGATCAATCAGAGCCCAACACTTCTTCAAAGAGGCTACATTTTGATGATCCCCCTATAGCATAGGATGCAGTTTTAGTTTTGTGGTCATTTAGAGATGACACTTGGCACATTTTGAGATGGCATATATGCCACATTGTACACCTTAAAACACTGATTTTGTAGACATTTTGAAATGGCATGTGCCATATTTGTATATGGACATACTTTTGATACATTTGATACATATATAGAACATATTCATTTATATGTTATATTTGCCTCATCTTTTGTATATACATATTTATTATTCATGTTTGTGGAATTGAATGGTGAAGTTATATCTTAACTATGATTATCATTATGATTTAAATTATATCTTGTTGAAGTTACATTTGTTTTTCTTTACTCTGGAATACCCTGTTCATGGAGCTTATTATGTTTGAGGTTTAACTTCTTGTTGGTGAACAGATTTGTCTTCAAAAGAAATGCTTACAAAATGACCTTTAAAGCCCAAACAAAAAGACTCAACCAACACCAACAGTTGGGTCACTTCGCTATTGAGAAGTGTAAGCGCCCTTTGAATTATCCGAGTACAACTCCCCGTGCAGGATTTAAAATGAATCAACTAAACTATAAATGATAATGCTTTTAACCTGAAAGCAATAAAGGCTTACAAACATCTATTCATAAACACGAGATAGACGTGAAGGGACTAATTTACTGAATAGTGCCATTTGGATCTTATTGCAACACAAGTGTTAATGCATCTGTGTTTTGACTGGACGCTTGGTGCTATAACTAGAGCGTGTCATTTCTGGCTCTCCACAAACATACAACTTCATGCAAGTGACACCAATAAATATTTTGTCGAAGCCATCATACATATGTATTTTGGGATTCAATTGCGAGCATGTCCTCCTCAATTTTCCCACCCTGTGAACCTGAAGCCAACATCTCTGAATCATGACTGATGTCAACACAAAGAACTACATTATCATGCATCATGAAGGCATCATTAGCTTGGTATTGAAAATCGCTCTTGAGTTTCCCACTGATATAGTCCCAGTCCTCTATGAATCCAACAATTGAAAAGATTGCTACCCAATCGTGGCTAGTGCACCTTGGGGTCACTTGGGTCGAGCATGGTCGCGAGCGTTTCTGTGACTCTGTGGGTAGAATGGGGTTGTCATTGGTGTTTACCCAGCCAACTGAAGCTGATGGAGTAGACGGTTCGATGCCAGGTCAGACGGTTTGAAAGATATGATGCTAAGCCACTTTACTAACCCTCACTGCAAGTTTTGGCATCGATTGAGATTGCCTTGCCAAATGCAAACAAAGTCGAATCGCCCAAAATTGAGAGAGGTTATGTAGACCTCAAAAACATGATCATGTAGCACCTGATAGTTTGTCGATAGCTCTCACGAGGTCTGAGATACGAGCCCCAGAAGATCGCTGCCCAATCGTGCTTAGTGCACCTTGGGGTCACTTGGATCGAGCGTGGTCGCGAGCATTTTCGTGACTCTGTGGGTAGAATGGGGTTGTCACTGGTGTTTACCCGGCCAACCAGAGCCGATGGAGCAGATGGTTTGATACCAGGTCAGACGGTTTGAAAGATACGTTGATGAGCCACTTTCAACTAATCCTCACTGGAAGTTTTGGCATCGACTAAGATCGCCTTGCCAAATGCAAATGAAGTCAAATCGCCCAAAATTAAGAGAGGTTATTGTAGACCTTGAAAAAAAAATCCCATAGCACCTAACAGTTTGTTGATAGCTCTCACGAGGTTCGAGATATGAGCCCCAGAAGATCGCTGCCCAATCGTGCTTAGTGCACCTTGGGGTCACTTGGGTCGAGCGTGGTCACAAGCGTTTTCATGACTCTGTGGGTAGAATGGGGTTGTCACTGGAATTTACCCAGCCAATCAAAGTTGATGGAGTAGATGGTTCGATGCCAGGTCAAACGGTTTGAAAGATACGCTGCTGAGCCACTTTCAACTGACCCTCACTGCAAGTTTTGGCATCGACTGAGATCGCCTTGCCAAATGCAAATGAAGTTGAATCACCAAAAATTGAGAGAGGTTATTGTAGACCTAAAAAATATGATCCCATAGCACCTAACAGTTTGTCGATAGCTCTCACGAGGTCTGAGATACGAGCCCCAAAAGATCACTGCCCAATCGTGCTTAGTGCACCTTGGGGTCACTTGGGTCGAGTGTGGTCGCGAGCATTTTCGTGACTCTGTGGGTAGAATGGGGTTGTCACTAGCATTTACCCAGCTAACCGGAGTGGATGGAGTAGATGGTTTGATGCTAGGTCAGACGGTTTGAAAGATACGCTGCTGAGCCACTTTCAACTGACCCTCACTGCAAGTTTTGGCATCGACTGAGATTGCCTTGCCAAATGCAAATGAAGTCGAATCACCCAAAATTGAGAGAGGTTATTGTAGACCTCAAAAAAATGATCTCGTAGAACCTAATAGTTTGTCAATAGCTCTCACGAGGTCCGAGATATGAGCCCCAGAAGATCACTACCCAATCGTGCTTAGTGCAACTTGGGGTCACTTGGGTCGAGCATGGTCGCGAGTATTTTCATGACTCTGTGGGTAGAATGAGGTTGTCACTGGCGTTTAACTAGCCAACCGGAGCTGATGGAGTAGACGGTTCGATGCCAGGTCAGACGGTTTGAAAGATACGCTACTGAGTCACTTTCAACTAACCCTCACTGCAAGTTTTGGCATCAACTGAGATCCCCTTGCCAAATGCAAATGAAGTCGAATAGCCCAAAACCAAGAGAGGTTATTGTAGACCTCAAAAACACAATCTTGTAGCACTTGACAATTTGTCAATAGCTCTCACGAGGTCCAAGATATGAGCCCCAGAAGATCGCTGCCCAATCATGCTTAGTGCACCTTGGGGTCACTTGGGTTGAGCGTGGTCGCGAGCATTTTCATCACTCTGTGGGTAGAATGGGGTTGTCACTAGCATTTACCCTACCAACTAGAGCTGATGGAGTAGATGGTTCGATGCCAGGTCAGACGGTTTGACAGATACGCTGTTGAGCCACTTTCAACTGACCCTCACTGCAATTTTTGGCATCGATTGAGATCGCCTTGCCAAATGTAAATGAAGTCAAATTGCCCAAAACTGAGAGAGGTTATTATAGGCCTCGAAAACAAGATTTCCTAGCACCTAACAGTTTGTCGATAGTTCTCACGAGGTCTGAGATACGAGCCCCAGAAGGTCTGTCGCTGCCCAATCGTGCTTAGTGCACCTTGGGGTCACTTGGGTCGAGCGTGGTCGCGAGCATTTTCGTGACTCTGTGGGTAGAATGGGGTTGTCACTGGTGTTTACCCAGCCATCCAGAGCTGATGGAGCAGACGGTTCGATGCTAGGTCGGACGGTTTGAAAGATACGTTGTTGAGCCACTTTCAACTGACCCTCACTGCAAGTTTTGGCATTGACTGAGATCGCCTTGCCAAATGCAAACAAAGTTGAATCACCCAAAACTGAGAGAGGTTATTGGAGACCTCAAAAATAAGATCCCATAGCAATTGACATTTTTTTGATAGCTCTCACGAGGTCTGAGATACGAGACCCAGAAGATTGCTGCCCAATCGTGCTTAATGCACCTTGGGGTCACTTGGGTCGAGCGTGGTCGCGAGCATTTTCATGACTCTGTGGGTAGAATGGGGTTGTTACTGGCATTTACCCAGCCAACTAGAGCTGATGGAGCAGATGGTTTGATGCCAGGCCAGACGGTTTGAAAGATACGTTGCTGAGCCACTTTCAACTGACCCTCACTGCAAGTTTTGGCATCGACTAAGATCGACTTGCCAAATACAAAGGAAGTCGAATCGCCCAAAATTGAGAGAGGTTATTTTAGACTTCAAAAACATGATCCTGTAGAACCTAACATTTTGTCAATAGCTCTCACGAGGTTCGAGATATGAGCCCCAGAAGATCACTGCCCAATCATGCTTAGTGCACCTTGGGGTCACTTGGGTCGAGTGTGGTCGCGAGCATTTTTGTGACTTTGTGGTTAGAATGGGGTTTTCACTGGCATTTACCCAGCCAACTGGAGCTGATGGAGCAGAAGGTTTGATGCTAGGTCGGATGGTTTGAAAGATACGATGTTGAGCCACTTTCAACTAACCCCCACTGCAAGTTTTGGCATCGATTGAGATCGCCTTGCCAAATGCAAACGAAGTTGAATCGCCCAAAACTGAGAGAGGTTATTGTAGACCTTGAAAACATGATCCTGTAGCACCTAATAGTTTGTCGATAGCTCTCACGAGGTCTGAGATATGAGCCCTAGAAGATTGCTGCCCAATCGTGCTTAGTGCACCTTGGAGTCACTTGGGTCGAGCGTGGTCGCGAGCATTTTCGTGACTTTGTGGGTAGAATGGGGTTGTCATTGGCGTTTACCTAGCCAACCGGAGCCAATGGAGTAGACGGTTCGATGCCAGGTCAGACGATTTGAAAGATACAATGCTGAGCCACTTTCAACTGACCCTCACTGCAAGTTTTGGCATCGACTGAGATCGCCTTGCCAAATGCAAATGAAGTTGAATCGCCAAAAACTGAGAGAAGTTATTGTAGACCTTGAAAACATGATCTCGTAGCACCTAATAGTTTTTCCATAGCTCTCACGAGGTCTGAGATACGAGCCCCAGAAGATCGTTGCCCAATCATGCTTAGTGCACCTTGGGGTCACTTGGGTCGAGTGTGGTCGCGAGCATTTTCATGACTCTGTGGGTAGAATGGGGTTGTCACTGGCGTTTACCTGGCCAACTGGAGTCGATGGAGCAGACTGTTTGATGCCAGGTCAGATGGTTTTGAAAGATACGCTGCTGAGCCACTTTCAACTGACCCTCACTGCAAGTTTTGGCATTGACTGAGATCACCTTGCCAAATGCAAACAAAGTCGAATCGCCCAAAACTGAGAGAGGTTATTGTAGACCTCAAAAACATGATCCTGTAGCACCTAATAGTTTGTTGATAGCTCTCACGAGGTCTGAGATATGAGCCTCAGAAGATTGCTGCCCAATCGTGCTTAGTGCACCTTGGGGTCACTTGGGTCGAGCGTGGTCGCGAGCATTTTCGTGACTCTATGGGTAGAATGGGGTTGTCATTGGCATTTTTCCGGCCAACCAGAGCTGATGGAGTAGACAGTTCGATGCCAGGTTAGACGGTTTGAAAGATACGATGTTGAGCCACTTTCAACTGACCCTCACTACAAGTTTTGGCATCGACTGAGATCGCCTTGCCAAATGCAAATGAAGTCGAATCGCCCAAACTGAGAGAGATTATTGTAGACCTCAAAAACATGATCCCGTAGCACCTGACAGTTTGTTGATAGCTCTCACGAGGTCTGAGATACGAGCCCTAGAAGATCGCTGCCCAATCGTGCTTAGTGCACCTTGGGGTCACTTGGGTCGAGTGTGGTCGCGAGCATTTTCATGACTCTGTGGGTAGAATGGGGTTGTCACTAGCATTTACCCGGCCAATCGGAGCTGATGGAGCAGACGGTTCAATGCCAGGTCAGACGGTTTGAAAGATACACCACTGAGCCACTTTCAACTGACCCTCACTGCAATTTTTGGCATCGACTGAGATCACCTTGCCAAATGCAAACAAAGTTGAATTGTGCAAAACCGAGAGAGGTTATTGTAGACCTCAAAAACATGATCTCGTAGCACCTGATAGTTTGTCAATATCTCTCACGAGGTCTGAGATACGAGCCCCAGAAGATCGCTGCCCAATCATGCTTAGTGCACCTTGGGGTCACTTGGGTCGAGCATGGTCGCGAGCATTTTCATGACTCTGTGGGTAGAATGGGGTTGTCACTGGTGTTTACCCAGTCAACTAGAGTCGATGGAGTAAATAGTTCGATGCCAGGTCGGACGGTTTGAAAGATACACTGCTGAGCCACTTTCAACTGACCCTCACTGCAAGTTTTGGCATCGATTGAAATCACCTTGCCAAATGCAAATGAAGTCGAATCAGCCAAAACTGAGAGAGGTTATTGTAGAACTCAAAAACACAATCTCGTAGCACCTGAGAGTTTGTCGATAGCTCTCACGAGGTCTAAGATATGAGTCCCAGAAGATCACTGCCCAATCGTGCTTAGTGCACCTTGGGGTCACTTGGGTCGGGCGTGGTCGCGAGCATTTTTGTCACTCTGTGGGTAGAATGGGGTTGTCACTAGCATTTACCCAGCCAATCGAAGCTAATGGAGTAGACGGTTTGATGCCAGGTTGGATGGTTTGAAAGATACGCTACTGAGCCACTTTCAACTGACCCTCACTGCAAGTTTTGGCATCGACTGAGATCACCTTGCCAAATGCAAATGAAGTCGGATCGCCCAAAACTGAGAGAGGTTATTGTAGACCTCAAAAACATGATCCCGTAGCACTTGATAGTTTTTTGATAGCTCTCACGAGGTTTGAGATACAAGCCCCAGAAGATCGCTGCCCAATCGTGCTTAGTGCACCTTGGGGTCACTTGGGTCGAGCGTGGTCATGAGCATTTTTGTGACTCTGTGGGTAGAATGGGGTTGTCACTGGCATTTACCCAGCCAACTAGAGGTGATGGAGTAGACAGTTCGATGCCAGGTCAGACGGTTTGAAAGATACGCTGCTGAGCCACTTTCAACTGACCCTCATTGCAAGTTTTGGCATCGACTAAGATCGCCTTGCCAAATGCAAATGAAGTCGAATCACCCAAAACTGAGAGAGGTTATTGTAGACCTCAAAAACAAAATCCTATAGCACCTGATAGTTTGTCGATAGCTCTCACGAGGTCCGAGATACGAGCCCCAGAAGATCGCTGCCCAATCGTGCTTAGTGCACCTTGGGGTCACTTGGGTCGAGCGTGGTCGCGAGCATTTTTGTGACTCTGTGGGTAGAATGGGGTTGTCACTGGAGTTTCCCTGGCCAACCAAAGTGGATGGAGTAGATGGTTTGATGCCAGGTCAGACGGTTTGAAAGATACGCTGCTGAGCCACTTTCAACTGACCCTCACTACAAGTTTTGGCATCGACTGAGATCGCCTTGCCAAATACAAATGAAGTCGAATTGCCCAAAACTGAGAGAGGTTATTGTAGATCTCAAAAACATGATCCTGTAGCACCTGACAATTTGTCAATACCTCTCATGAGGTCTGAGATACAAGCCGCTTTCAACTGACTGTTAGTGGTATGTTTGAAATTTGAACTGTGAAATTAATCATGATTAAGCTTGTTAAATTTAATAAAAAATAATATCCTTAAAGCATTACAAACAACAATCAAACATGTAAGAATTCAAACCATGCAAATGACATAAGTATATGACATGTAAGATCTCTTCTTGGCACTATTGGCCACCCATACATGATTTTGGTCATAAGTCCTTATGAAGAGTTTTAGGACTTTTAACTTTTAAATCAAATTGATTGTTACAAATTGCCATTATAGGCTTCAAAAGATCTCAATTAACCATTAAGGATCCTTTTGTCCTTCTATCTCTAATTGGATCCATGGTGACCATAGGCGTCTTCATAGGTGCTCCTCCACAAGTTACATTCCACATACAAAACCAAGTTTATTGACTCAAAATACAATCTAAGAAAGGTCAAATTAATGTATTGAAATTAAGCTTAACAAGCTTAGAAAATAATGCACTAAGTTAACTTATTACCTAGTCAAGTGTTCCTGAAGGGTCATCTCTTTGCTTCAGGGTCTCCAATAGTGCTTCATGATCAACAGTAGTAATAGTCCAAAGTTCTTTTGTCTTTGGTCTTCCTTGATGCTTTGACAACTTGACATTTGTTACTATAACAAGGTGTGAATACATAAGAATAGTTTTGTGCTTCTCATAGTCTTCAAATGTGGGAACTCCATTCTTTCTAATCATGTATGTTCGCAGCCATGTTCTCGCAACAATAACTAAACTAGTAGGATATGTGAACCCATCACCATCTGTCATCGGTTGTACAAGCTTTTGTTTACCTTGTACACAATGTGCTAACCAATAATCTGACCTCTCATCATTCCCCTGTGGTGCAACCAATGCAAAAACATCTCCTGGCTTCAAAAGATCTGAAAGATGGTCATAGTCAACTGAAGTGTCCATGTCATCATTTCTTATAGAGAGTGTCAAAGATAAAGGAGTCAGATACTGTGGAACCCATGTATCCACCCACTCACTTGACTCACAATGATCCCAATCATAATGAAAACACATGGGGCAAAAACAAGCCAACTCTCATGTCCAAATGGTCCTTGTACTACTATTGGAGCTTTGGAATGAATGCATTTTTGAAGAGTCTTTCACTGTTTGACAATCCAATCTATCTCCTATAGTTCCGTCCTCAACCAACCAAAAGAATCTACGCACTGTAGAATCAAGAGTCCCCCCCTGTGACAATGCTAAAGTACACCAATCAACAATAGAGCAAGCATCAAGAAGTACAACACCTGAAATCCTCAATTTCTCCTTAACTAGAGCTCTCTTGACACACGCACCTGCTCCGTCATGCTCCCCTTTCCCATGCCCTGACTCAAAAAAACTCCAAATATGAGGTACACCTCTCTCCACATGCATTCTACACAACCAATAAAACATTTTGGTATTCTTAAATTGACTAGTGCAATTATCTGACCAAATGAGATGCCTATCGATAGCAATACCATTTTCCTACAAGAAGTCAAAATAGTTCTGGAAACAATGTTGAACAAACTCATGAGAGTGAGACCTGTCGTCGCTCATATAAAAATGGTACTCTCTGATTATCTTTCGCTCATCTTTTGTGCTATCAGGGGAATGTCTATATGTGATATGTACAAAAATAGCAACCTGAATCGAATTGTAATATTGAGCTTGAGTCTCATTTTGGGGCTGCAATGTATAGTTCTCCGTAAAGTCTACAACGGATATAATAGTTCCAATGGGGAAAGTGTCCTTACATGTCCTGAATTGTTGATCCAACCATTGAGACCTGTGACTATGCCTTGCATACTTGTCGACTTACGTTTAGCCTTTCGACGACTGGTGCTTCCCATGGTGAAACCACAAGTCGACAAAAATCAAACAATGGGCCCCAAATCACATTTTTTGTTTTGCAACGCATGAAAAAAGTATAAAATCCCGTGATTGTCTTCTCTGTGGGGACAGGGAATATTTTCATCAAATATTTCCTAGTAAAAATTGGGTACCCGAAAATATCGGGTACCCGATATTCCCCGGCTAATGAAAAAATGGCGGGAGCAAATGAAAACAATTAAACTTTTACATATATTTATGTATATAATATATATAAAAAAGAGGCATATGATATATATAATGTATATTATATATTTACTAATGTGGTCGGCTAAATCTTTGTATTAAAGGTGCCTTTTACAGGCGTCATAAACCCTAGCTATCCAAAAATGGATGCTTTGAAGAATAGTTCACTGCAGGTAGAGAGACTCCCTAGGGGTCCCAACGCGTGATATGAGGTCATGGGGACTCCCTAGGGGTCACGATGTGTCAAAAGGGGTCATGATGATTGCCTAGGGGTCCTAGTATGCTTTATCATGCGTTAGGACACCTAGGGAGTCCCCGTGACCCCTTTTGACACATTGGAATGCTCAAGTGTGTCATAATGGGTCCTTTTCACTCCCTAGGGTTCCTAATGTGTGATAAAGCGTACTAGGACCCCTAGGGAGTCATCGTGACCCCTTAAGACATACTTGAGTGTTCCAATATGTCAAAAGGGGCCATGATGCCTCCCTAGGGGTCCTAGTATGCCTTATCACGCGTTAGGACCTCTAGGGAGTCCCTGTGACCCCTTTTGACACATTGAAATGCTCAAGTGTGTATTAAAGGGTCCTACGACCCCTTATGACACACTAGAGCATTCCAATGTGTCAAAAGAGGTCACGATGATTCCCTAAGGGTCCTAGTATGCTTTATCATGTGTTAGGACCCCTTAAGGCACACTTAAGCATTCCAATATGTCAAAAGGGGTCACGGCGACTCCCTAGGTGTCCTAACACGTGATAAAGCGTACTAGGACCCCTAAGGAGTCCTCGTGACCCCTTTTCACACATTGGAACGCTCAAGTGTGTCTTACCGGGTCCTATGACCCCTTAAGGCACACTTGAGCATTCCAATGTGTCAAAAGGGGTCATGGGGACTCCCTAGCTATCCTAGGACCCCTAGGGAATCATCGTGACCCCTTTTGACACATTGGAATGCTCTAGTGTGTCATAAGGGGTCCTACGACCCCTTAAGACACACTAGAGCATTCCAATGTGTCAAAAGGGGTCACGGGAACTCCCTCGATGTCCTAACGCATGATAAAGCATACTAGGACCCCTAGCGAATCATCGTGACCTCTTTTGACACATTGGAATGCTCTAGTGTGTCATAAGGGGTTGTAGGACCCCTTAAGACACACTTGAGCATTCACGATGACTCCCTAGGGGTCCTAGTACGCCTTATCACATGTTAGGAACCCTAGGGAGTCAAAAGGACCCCTTAAGACACACTTGAGCATTTCAATGTGTCAAAAGGGGTCAGGGGGACCCCCTAGGGGTCCTAGTACGCGTTAGGACCCCTAGGGAGTCCCCCTGACCCCTTTTGACCCCTAGGGAGTCCTAATGCATTCCAAAGGGTCACGGTTCCATAGAAGTTGCATTTCAAACCCTAATGACGCCTTAACATGCCTACTGACCCCATTTCGACATGTGGTCTCCCGAGAGCTCCCCATGGACCCCTTTTGCGTTCTACTAGAAAAAGGTCATCCAAATTTGATACATAGATCTTCTGACATGTCTTAATGAATTTGAAAGGGTCACCATTCCATAAAAGTTGCATTTAGAACCCTAATGACCCCTTAACAGGCCTACACACCATGATTCGACATGTGGTCTCCCGAGACCACCCCATGGGCCACTTTTGAGTTCTACTAGAAAAAAGTCATCCAAATTTGGTACGTAGGTCCTCTGACATGTCTTAATGCATTCCAAAGGGTCACCATTCCATCGAAGTCACATTTGGAACCCTAATGACCCCTTAACAGGCCTACCGACCCTGATTCGACATGTGGTCTCCTCAGAGAACCCCATGGACTCTTTTTGAGTTCTACTACGAAAAAGTCATACAAATTTGGTACATAGGTCCTCTAACATGTCCTAATGTGTTCCAAAGGGTCACCATTCCATCCAAGTTGCATTTGTAACCCTAATGACCCCTTAACAGGCCTACCGACCTCGATTCGACATGTGGTCTCCCGAGACCACCCCATGTACCCCTTTTAAGTTCTACTTGGCAAAAGATGTCCATATTTGGTACATAGGATCATCATTCCATCAAAGTTTCATTTCTAACCCTAATGACCCTTTGATAGGCCTACCGACCCCAATACAACATGAGGTATCCCGAGAGCACCCCATGGACCCCTTTCGTGTTCTACTAGGAAAAAGTCATCCAAATTCGGTACGTAGATGCTTTGATATATTCTAATGTGTTAGAAAGGGTCACCGTTCCATTGAAGTTGCATTTAAAACCCTAATGACTCCTCAACAGGCCTATGGACCCCGTTTCTACATGTGGTCTCCCAAGAGCAGCCCATGGACCCCTTTCGAGTTCTACTAGGAAAAAGTCATCCAAATTTGGTATGTAGGTCCTCTAACATGATCTAATGCATTCCAAAGGGTCACCATTCCATTGAAGTTACATTTTGAACCCTATTGACCCCATAATAGGCCTACCAACCCCGAATCCCCGTGACCCCTTTTCACACATTGGAATGCTCAAGTGTGTCTTAAGGGGTCCTACGACCCCTTAAGGAACACTTGAGCATTCCAATGTGTCAAAAGGGGTCACGAGCACTCCCTAGGGGTCCTAACGCATGATAAAGCGTACTAGGATGCCTAGGGAGTCCCTGTGACCCCTTTTCACACATTGGAACACTCAAGTGTGTCTTGAGGGGTCCTACGACCCCTTAAGGCACATTTGAGCGTTCCAATGTGTCAAAAGGGGTCACGGGGACTCCCTAGGTGTCCTAACGAGTGATAAAGCATACTAGGACCCCTAGCGAATCATCGTGACCCCTTTTGACACACTGGAATGCTCTAGTGTGTCATAAGGGGTCGTAGGAACCCTTAAGACACACTTGAGCATTCCAATGTGTCAAAAGGGATCAGGGGGACTCCCTAGGGGTCCTAACACGTGATAAAGTGCACTATGACCCCTAGGGAGTCATCGTGACACCTTTTGACACATTGGAACACCCAAGTGTGTCTTAAGGGGTCCTACGACCCCTTAAGGCACACTTGAGTGTTCCAATGTGTCAAAAGGGGTCACGGGGACTCCTTAGGTGTCCTAACACATGATAAAGCATACTAGGACCCCTAAGGAGTCCCCGTGACCCATTTTCACACATTGGAACACTCAAGTGTGTCTTAAGGGGTCCTACGACCCATTAAGGCACACTTGAGTGTTCCAATGTGTCAAAAGGGGTCACGGGGACTCCCTAGGTGTCCTAACGCATGATAAAGCGTACTAGGACCCCTAAGGAGTCCCCGTGACCCCTTTTCACAAATTAGAATGCTCAAGTGTGTCTTAAGGGGTCCTACGACCCCTTAAGGCACCCTTGAGCATTCCAATGTGTCAAAAGGGGTCAGGGGGACTCCTTAGGGGTCCTAACGCATACTAGGACACCAAGGGAGTCCCCATGACCCCTTTTGATACATTGGAACGCTCAAGTGTGCCTTAAGGGGTCGTAGGACACCTTAAGGCACACTTGAGCATTCCAATGTGTCAAAAGGGGTCACGGTGACTACCTAGGTGTCCTAATGCGTATGCTTTATCATGCGTTAGGACACCTAGGGAGTCCCTGTGACACCTTTTGACACATTCAAATGCTCAAGTGTGCCCTAAGGGGTCCTACAACCCCTTAAGGCACACTTGAGCATTCCAATGTGTCAAAAGGCGTCAGCGGGACTCCCTAAGGGTCCTAACGCATACTAGGACACCTAGGGAGTCCCCGTGATCCCTTTTGACACATTGGAATGCTCTAGTGTGTCTTAAGGGGTCCTTCGAACCCTCAAGACACACTTGAGCGTTGCAATGTGTCAAAAGGGGTCACGGGGACTCCTTAGGGGTCCTAGTATGCTTTATCATGCGTTTGGACACCTAGGGAGTCCTTGTGACCCCTTTTGACACATTGGAACACTCAAGTGTGCCTTAAGGTGTCCTACGACCCCTTAAGGCACACTTGAGCATTCCAATGTGTCAAAAGGGGTTAGGGGGACTCCCTAAGGGTCCTAACACATACTAGGACACCTAGGGAGTCCCCGTGACCCCTTTTGACACATTGGAATGCTCTAGTGTGTCTTAAGGGGTCCTACGACCCCTTAAGACACACTAGAGCATTGCAATGTGTCAAAAGGGGTTACGATGACTCCCTAGGGGTCCTAGTATGCCCTCTCATGCGTTAGGAAACCTAGGGAATCAAAAGGACCCCTTAAGACACACTTGAGTGTTCCAATGTGTCAAAAGGGGTCACAGGGACTCCCTAGGGGTCCTAGTACGCATTAGGACCCATACGGAGTCCCCCTAACCCCTTTTGAACCATTGGAATGCTCAAGTGTGCCTTAAGGGGTCGTAGAACCCCTTAAGGCACACTTGAGCATTCTAATGTGTCAAAAGGGGTCAGGGGGATTGCTAGGTGTCCTAACGCATGTTAAAGCATACTAGGACCCCTAAGGAGTCCCCGTGACCCCTTTTGAGCACATTGGAATGCTCAGGTGCTCCTTAAGGGGTCATAGGACCCCTTAAGACACACTTGAGTGTTCCAATGTGTGAAAATGGGTCACGTGGACTCCTTAGGGGTCCAAGTATGCTTTATCATGTGTTAGGACACCTAGGGAGTCCCCGTGACCCCTTTTGACACATTGCAATGCTCAAGTGTGTCTTAAGGGGTCCTTCGACCCCTTAAGACACACTTGAGCATTGCAATGCGACCCCTTAAGACACACTTGAGAATTGAAATGTGTCAAAAGGGGTCACAGGGACTCCTTAGGGGTCCTAGTACGCTTTATCACATGTTAGGACCCCTAGGGAGTCCTCGTGACCCCTTTTGACACATTGGAACGCTCAAGTGTGCCTTAAGGGGTCGTAGGACCCCTTAAAGAACACTTGAGTGTTCCAATGTGTCAAAAGGGGTCACGAGGAGTCCCTAGGTGTCCTAACGCGTGATAAAGCGTACTAGGACCCCTATAGAGTCCCCGTGACCTCTTTTCACACATTAGAATGCTCAAGTGTGTCTTAAGGGGTCCTACGACCCCTTAAGGCACACTTGAGCATTCCAATGTGTCAAAAGGGGTCACGGGGACTCCCTAGGTGTCCTAACGCATGATAAAGTGTACTAGGACCCCTAGGGAGACATCATGACCCCTTTTGACACATTACAATGCTCAAGTGTGTCATCAGGGGTCCTTCGACCCCTTAAGACACACTTGAGCATTGCAATGTGTCAAAAGGGGTCACGGGGACTCCTTAGGGGTCCTAGTACGCTTTATCACGCGTTAGGACACCTAGGGAGTCCCCGTGACCTCTTTTGACACATTGGAATGCTCAAGTGTGCCTTAAGGGATCGTAGGACCCCTTAAGGCACACTTGAGTGTTCCAATGTGTCAAAAGGGGTCATGGGGACTCCCTAGGTGTCCTAACGTGTGGTAAAGTGTACTAGGACCCCTAAGGAGTCCCCGTGAACCCTTTTCACACATTGGAATGCTCAAGTGTGTCTTAAGGGGTCCTACAACCCCTTAAGGCACACTTGAGCATTCCAATGTGTCAAAAGGGGTCATGGGGACTCCCTAGGTTTCCTAACGCATGATAAAGTGTACTAGGACCCCTAGGGAATCATCGTGACCCTTTTTGACACATTGGAATGCTCTAGTGTGTCATAAGGGGTCGTAGGACCCCTTAAGACACACTTCAGCATTCTAATGTGTCAAAAGGGGTCACAAGGACTCCCTAGGGGTCCTAACGTGTGATAAAACATACTAGGACCCCTACGGAGTCATCGTGACCCCTTTTGACACATTGCAACACTCAAGTGTGTCTTAAGGGGTCCTTCGACCCCTTAAGACACACTTAAGTGTTGCAATGTGTCAAAAGGGGTCACAGGGACTCCTTAGGGGTCCTAGTATGCTTTATCATGCGTTAGGACCCCTAAGGAGTCCCCCTTACCCCTTTTGACACATTGGAATGCTCAAGTGTGCCTTAAGCGGTCCTACGACCCCTTAAAGCACACTTGAGCATTCCAATGTGTCAAAAGGGGTCACGGGGACTCCTTAGGTGTCCTAACATGTGATAAAGCGTACTAGGACCCCTAAGGAGTCCCTGTGACACCTTTTCACACATTGGAACACTCAAGTGTGTCTTAAGGGGTCGTAGGACCCCTTAAGACACACTTGAGTGTTTGAATGTGTGAAAAGGTGTCACGGGGACTCCCTAGGTTTCCTAATGTGTGATAAAGCGTACTAGGACCCCTAAGGAGTCCTCATGACCCCTTTTCACACATTGGAACACTCAAGTGTGTCTTCAGGGGTCCTACAACCCGTTAATGCACACTTGAGCGTTCCAATGTGTCAAAAGGGGTCACGGGGACTCCCTAGGTGTCCAAACACGTGATAAAGCATACTAGGACCCCTAAGGAGTCCCCGTGACCCCTTTTCACACATTGGAATGCTCAAGTGTGTCTTAAGGGGTCCTATGACCCCTTAAGGTACACTTGAGCATTCCAATGTGTCAAAAGGGGTCACGGGGACTCCCTAGCTATCCTAACGCGTGATAAAGCATACTAGGACCCCTAAGGAGTCCCTGTGACCCCTTTTCACACATTGGAAAGCTCAAGTGTGTCTTAAGGGGTCCTACGACCCCTTAAGGCACCCTTGAGTGTTCCAATGTGTCAAAAGGGGTCAGGGGGACTCCTTAGGGGTTCTAACGCGTACTAGGACACCCAGGGAGTCCCCGTGACCCCTTTTGAGACATTGGAATGCTCAAGTGTGCCTTAAGGGGTTGTAGGACCCCTTAAGGCACACTTGAGCATTACAATATGTCAAAAGGGGTCACAGGGACTCCTTAGGGGTCCTATTATGCTTTATCACGTGTTAGGACACCTAGGGAGTCCCCATGACCCCTTTTGACACATTGGAATGCTCAAGTGTGCCTTAAGGGGTTGGAATGCTCAAGTGTGCCTTAGGGGGTCCTACGACCCCTTAAGGCACACTTCAGCGTTCTAATGTGTCAAAAGGGGTCAGGGGGACTCCCTAAGTGTCCTAACGCGTACTAGGACACCTAGGGAGTCCCCGTGACCCCTTTTGACACATTGGAATGCTCTAGTGTGTCTTAAGGGATACTACGACCCCTTAAGGCACACTAGAGCATTGCAATGTGTCAAAAGGGGTCACGATGACTCCCTAGGGGTCCTAGTATACCTTATCACGCGTTAGGAACCCTAGGGAGTCAAGAGGACCCCTTAAGACACACTTGAGCGTTCCAATGTGTCAAAAGGGGTCACGGGGACTCCCTAGGGGTTCTAGTACGCGTTAGGACCCCTAGGGAGTCCCCCTGGCCCTTTTTGACACATTGGAATGCTCAAGTGTGCCTTAAGGGGTCGTAGGACCCCTTAAGGAACATTGAGCATTCCAATGTGTCAAAAGGGGTCAGGGGGACTCCCTAGGTGTCCTAACACATGATAAAGCGTACTAGGACCCCTAAGGAGTCCCCGTGACCCCTTTTGACACATTGGAAAGCTCAAGTGTGTCTTAAGGGGTCCTATGACCCCTTAAGGCACACTTGAGCATTCCAATGTGTCGAAAGGGGTTAGGGGACTCCCTAGGGGTCCTAATGCGTACTAGGACACCTAGGGAGTCCCTGTGACCCCTTTTGACACATTG